>OY282591.1:4839863-5439863 GCA_958298965.1 Chrysolina haemoptera
CCAGAGAGCTGAAGGAATATGGATATGGCGATGTCAACAGGAAAGTTTTCCTGAAGATATTCAAGCCTTGAAGAAAAACAGAACATTGAAAGGCCGATTACGATTACTCTGCCCAAGTTTTGATAAAGACGGACTCCTTGTTTTGAACGGAAGAACTGACTTGGCAACGGAGTTGGAACAAAATACCAGAAGACCCATCATCCTTCCGTCCAAACATCAGCTGACAAAAATTCTATTGATGTATTACCACGAAAAGTGCGCCCATCAAGGCATAGAAACCATTCTCAATGAAATCCGACGTAAATATTGGGTACTCGATGGTCGGGCAGCTGTGAAATCTGTTTTTGCACGATGTCACAAATGTCAACTTCTTAGAGCGAAACCACAGATACCAAGAATGGGGCAGCTACCTACTTTTCGCCTGACTTCTACCTCCAGAGCCTTCACGTACACAGGTATAGACTATTTTGGGCCACTGTATGTCAAAATTGGACGCCGACGTGAGAAACGGTGGGGAGTGATATTCACCTGCTTAACAGTACGTGCTATCCATCTTGAGGTGGCTCATTCACTAACCGCGGATTCTACGATAATGGCCGTACGAAGAATGATTTCCAGACGGGGGCAACCGGAAGAAATTCATTCGGATAATGGTACTAATTTTCATGGGGCATCAGAAGAGTTGAAAATTGCAGTTGCGAATCTGAATAAAATGAAACTGACTGACGAAATGACTACAAAAGGTATAAAATGGAAATTTATACCACCAGCTTCTCCACACATGGGAGGAGTCTGGGAAAGACTCGTACGTTCTGTGAAAAACACATTTCACTGTATACTGAATGAACAGGTACTGACTGATGAACTCCTCTTGACTTTATTTGCTGAATGTGAGAACATAATCAACTCTCGACCGATAACAAAGGTCTCTGTGGATCCCAACGATATGGATGCACTTACTCCTAACCACTTTCTGCTGGGATCTACTAATGACTCGACACCGTTTGAGCAGTTGCAAGTTGTAGATTTGCGCCGCCACTGGATGAAATCTCAAATATTAAAAGATCATTTTTGGAAGAGATGGACGAGGGAATATCTTCCAACATTAACGAAGAGAACCAAGTGGAGTGATGATGGCAAGCCGATCCAGCAACACGATATGGTGATCGTCGTAGAAGAAAATGCACCTAGGAAGAGTTGGAAGCTAGGAAGAGTAGAAAAGATTTTTCCTGGGACAGATGGCAGAGTTCGTGTAGTGGAAGTTCGGACGAAGAACGGAGTCTACAAACGTCCAGTCTCGAAACTGTCGTTTAGAAATCAACGGCGAGTGAGCGAAGCTGAAACCTTCGTCACGGGGGGGAGAAATGTTGAATATGTTTTCTTTGAATCTGTTATTTTTCTATGCTATATGTTATTTATTTTGGACACTTTGTATTTTGAATTTGATGGAAAGAAGGTAATGTCAGATATATGACAAGTAAAGGATTTTATTGATTTTGACGAATAAACAAAATGAGATCGAGTATTATGGAATATATTCAAGAAAAACTAATTCAACGGAATTAACGATGCATCCTGAAACTAAATACATTTAACTTTTACATATGTAGCAAGCAAAGGCAAATCAGGAAGGTAATAAATCAAATCAATCAGGTAGTAATTTGTAACAGAATTTGAAACTGATTACATACACCTAGGTAACTTGAAGCAAAGCAAAATCAGGTTTACAAATCGAATAACACAAATCAATCAGGTACCCAAGTCACAAGTTTAATAGAGATTTGAATTAGTTGCTCTTGTTACCTTGTACCTGTATACCAATGTGAAGTTGGCTGCCAAATTTTACGAACATTCCCGATTGATAAGTTAAAGATACTTTTAAGTAAAGATAATTTAGAATCCGAGCAGACTGTAGGGTCTGTGAATTTATTTGAATTGTATTGTATATTAATAGTTTTATATTTTGTATTTATTTTTCAGTGCTTCTGTTTCTGTGATAAAATCTTCTAGTGGAGTGACTGATTCGCAAGGAATTATTTCGCTATAGGGTTGTTGCGGAGGTGAAAAGGAGTACTTCTGAAACAAAAGCGTCTAGACAGTCTTTGGAGAAAGGGTCGAAAAAAAATGTATTAAGAAATTTAATTTTTTTCAGTGTGTGAGCTAGGAATGAATTCACAAAAGAGTTGTTTTCACACTCACATAGTGAGATTCTAGACTTTATATTTTTCGAAGGACCTCGGTCGATGGCCATTTGGTTTTATTATTATTATTATTTTTCTTCCGCATGTTTTTTTCATCCGCTGGGTATGACTACTTATTATTAATATTCATCATTTTTTCAATTCAGCAGATCAATTTTAGGATTTTCTACCGCTTTCGTATAATGTTTAATATAGAAATATTGAATGTCACCATGAATATTATCCACCAGTTTTATTTCATGAAATCTAGAATTATTAAACAATAAGTAAAGGAAACGAAAAAAATAATAATAAATATAATAATAAATTTTCGGAAATTTGGCAGCCAGCTTGGGAAGCCAACTTCACATTGGTGTACCTGTATGTTTGTTACCATGGTGCAGTTTTGGCATTTTTGAGTTTTTAGGAAGAAATAGATATGGGTTGAATGAAATAAGGTTCATTTTGAGAATCTTAAAGTTAATTTTGATTGAAACACTGAATTTTCTTCAATCATGGGGGTGGTAATAACACCCATTTCCCCCCCTCCCTTGTATACTCGCCTGAATGAAAATGTTGGTCATTGTTTTTCAACTTACTCAGCACAATACAAGTGTTGTCACTTAGGTGCTATCTCTGTACACAATCTGTACATCTTTATATATTATATTCAATTTATTATGACGATTTGGTATACTTATTTTGTAGTTTTGTGTACTTAATAAATTAATAAATGGAGACAGCTTCATATCGAAGACTTTGACAACAACATGTGATGTAGAGTCAGAGGTAAAATAAAATGTAATTTGCATTTTTTCAAAACCGAATAGAACCATCGAACTGTTTTTATAAGTAAAATATTGCTCGATGAAGCATTTTGTTCAATCAGATGACTACTAGTGCTTTTTCTTTCAGCTAATGAAAAACGCTAATATCTCAAACATTGGTGGTCCCTAGAATGGATTTTTTCATCCCTGTATAAGTGTAGACTTTTGGGGAGTGTGTTTCCATACAATTAAATCAGGAATACAAGTATATGAAATGAATTGTAAATTAGCCAAGAATTACTATAGACTGCAATTGTAACTTAGATCGACAATACTTACACTTTAACAACATCTTCATCTTTTAGTGTATAATCTGGTTCACTGGGAACTGGAGAATAATGACAAATACAGTTGTTAACTGAAACTGAAGTAGGGAAGGCAATCCCTTTCTTCAAATCCTTCTCTTTCTTGAATACTTTATTTGTCTCTTCCAACAATAACTGATCACCATATTCACAGATTTCTCGAACAGAAGCTCCTGCTACACATTTGGTGAGGACTTGCTTCAGTACTCCTGAAAAAGATTCAATCTTCAATTCTTGTTTGAAATTACCAAATGTAATTAAGTACGAACAGAAAGCCTCACTTAATTCGTTAATTTAGTTAAAATCAGAATCACAGAAAATATCTTCAGTCGTGATGTGAATCCAAAACCATGCGGTATTATTGCCGGGAACCACTCCATATGGCCTTAATTCATCAGCATGAATATGAATAATGATTTTCACAATATATTATTGGAAAAATCTCAATACTTGAAATTATAACTCACTGTTTACGATTTCTCCTGCCATTTTATACTTGGTGACCACCAAGTCTTCTGAAATTGTTTTCTCCACATCTTTTTCGTCCGCCATTTTTCACATTTGTATTTCAAAGTATTTTCACCAGGGTTGCCAACTCTTCAGGAGCTAACTAACGTACCAGCTATTCGCGAAATGCGATCCCGCTAGGTGGCGCTAAAAATTTAGGCGCGAAACAATATAATGGTGATCAGCTGCTAAATTCCATATGAGCTACACTCAAACTCGATTCGAAATATGGTGTAAATTATACACCTCGATGCAAACGAATAAACCTATATTCGTTGGCCCAAGACCGACTTCCACTGACGGTCAGTGACGGATGAAATTAGAAGCTTCCTTTTTGGAGCTTCATGTACTGGAGCCGCTGTACCGTGTTTAGTGCACCTGAGCTACTCCCAAATAGAACTACGAAAATGGAAGAGCAACCTTGTTGAATACCGCCCCCTCAATACGAATTGTATTTTACAGGGTTTTTTGATGAAAAATAAAGACACATATTATTATTATTATTATTATTATCTACCTATTTTGTTAAACATATCTGAAAATCGGTGATTTGAAATGGTACATTTTAGACAATTAAAAAATTATTGCATTTTGGTCATACCTCTCGATCATAATCTTCATTGCTTACTAAAATTCAGTAAATCATTCATTTCTACCTTTTTTTCGTTCCAACTATCCATTTGTGTCGTATTTATCCGGTTCTACCGCTACTTAAATATTAAACATAACCAAAAAATGCTTGTTGCTAGAGATGGACATAAAAGAACCGAACTGGTTTTTCGGAACAGGAGCGTTGAGATAGGGCCGGGAACAGGAAACTATATACACTAACGTCACTACTGTGGTTTGACTTTGGTTGTTGGTGAGAATGGCAGATACAGATCAACAGTGACTAAAATAAAACTCTAGAACAAGAAAACGAATTGAGGGGACATACGGAAATTCGGAACCACTCGTTACCGAACGCTAAAAAGTGACCATATGGGTGGTACTCTGTAACTTGTTTTGCATAGCGAAGCGAAGCGATACGAAGTTGAACGAAGCACACGCTAGCACCACAGTTTATAGCTAAAGAATATATATATATATAGCTATAAACTGTGCTAGCACTTTGTGGTGTACCGGAAAGAGATGCCGATTGTTTCGTTATCGCTATCGCTGCGCGAAAAAGTTACAGTACAGAGTCCCACTGCATGACGCAAATCACGCGAGAAGTCATTCAAGAACAGGTGAACATGAACAGTTGAAAAGAACAAGTTTTCGATAAGAATTGAAACAGTTCGAACAAGTTCTTCAATTTTAACTGTTCAGTGCTATCTCTAGGTGTTGCACCTTGTACTTGGTAAGTGCTCGTCGTGCTCGAGGGGGCAGGGGAATTATTGTGGAGTTGCACCGGGGCTTGAATCACAACCCAAAAAGAACAAATTGGTGTCGGTGTTTAGAGTCCCCTAGTAGCTCTGGTGCTACACGAAGGATCGTCAAATAGAAAGCGGCTAGTATGGAATTGGAAAAACAGTAAAATGGAAGCGCTATATTAATAACATAACCTTGAAATTTTGGAGACTCGTAAAGAAATATTTTACTCGATTTTAATTTTATTATAAAGTATTGTGATTCACCTCAGAAACTAAATCTTGAGATATCACACTGCAAATTTAATGTCTATTCGATTATTATAAAGTTATTGCATTCCAGCATGTCAGAAAATCAAGAGTGGATCCAAAAGAGATGGGGCCATCTGAGAAAAGTTTTGGAACGTCCTGGGCCATTTAGTCATCCTGAATTTGAACCATCACCTGATATTTTGGAATTTGTTATGACTTCTTGTAAAATTTTAGTAATAGGAGCTGGAGGTTTAGGATGTGAATTGCTGAAAGATTTAGCTCTACTAGGATTCAAAAACATACATCTTATAGACATGGACACCATCGATCTATCAAATTTGAACAGACAATTCCTATTCAGACATAAAGATATAGGTTCTTCTAAGGCCGAAGTTGCTGCAGACTTTATTAATAAGAAAGTATATGGATGTCGAGTTGTACCTCACTTCTGCAAAATTCAAGATTATGATGAAACATTCTATAGACAGTTTCATATAATTGTGTGTGGATTAGATTCTATTGTGGCCAGGAGATGGATTAATGGGATGCTCATATCTATGCTCAACTATGAGGATGGGGTTTTAGATCAACAATCTATAATTCCAATGGTAGATGGAGGTAAAGATAGAATAACTGTATAATTTTGAATTGTGGAAAAAAATTCAAATTGTTTTTGTTTGGCTATATCTACAAGACAATTATTATCAATGTCTATTTCATATTCAACTACGGTTTGTGGTTCGTCATCCTATTACACTAGTATAAAATATTCTATTTTCCGCACTAGTTATACAATATACTATTCTGTCACAGCTGTTACAAACTATATAGGTGATTGCTTTGATGAAATTTCTGGAACATATTGTGCATTCATGTTTTAGGATTTGGAAATCACAATTAATGTTGATCTGTTTCCGTAATTGATTGTTTCATGAATTTTTCATGATGTCAACTGAAAGAGTCCTTTTTCCAGCTGTTGAGCAGACGAAAGTCTGGATCTTTCTCATGGTCTTTATTCTGAATTTCGTCACCTTTCTAATCGCCGTCAACCTTCTCATCAGCTCGACGAAAGTGTGGGCAGTCATCTGGGCATGGTGTCCGTGATAATGCATCAGCGTTCTTGTGACTCTTGAGACAATGTGGCCAATGTACTTGAAATACTAATCCGACTTGTCCTTTATCATTTCGCGACTCTTTATTTTTTGGGCCTTACTTTTTTTGGTGTCATAATATCTACAAATTTTCACGTTTTTCAGTTGGTGATGAATTGCTCAAAATACGAGTTATGTTTCAAAAGTGGTTATTCTCGTATCTTCTCATATATTATTCTGGTAGTATTTTTTCCTTCATCATTTGTATGGCCTCATAGTGACTTGTTTCCAAATTCTAAGATTTTTAAATTGGTTGTAAATTACTAAAAATAAATTATTATAAATTACCAATATTCCAGGGGTGGATTTTTTTTTCGTTTAAAAATAAATAAATAGATTTTTACTATAATCTTGGAAAGTATATTATTTATCGAAAAAACAACTCAACAAGGTGAGAGACAATTCAATTATCAACAAAAATTATGCCTAGTAATTTCTTATGAAATGCGCTCGTTTTCTCAGAAAACGTGATTGAACGCCGGCATCAAATTTCTGGTTCACCCTTCTCGCCGCTGAAAATTCTGGCCGAGTCGAATATTTGATTGGTCATAACTCTGCTAAAAATGATTGGAGGAGAAAAAGAAAAAGTACATATCGTTTCTGAAGATTCCTATCTTCTCATGCAAACATAATATGGGAGTATTTGTGTACCTAAAATGTTTTTTGTGGCATACAACCCCTATTGGATAAATTAGATTGACTCATCAGGTAGATTCCAGGTATTTTCCAACTTGTTTTGAAACATCAGTTAGGTAATCAAACACAACCTTTCTTTAATTACTTTCTTAGGTATATATATTCACGAACTTGATGTAATCTGTAGTTACTTAAAAATGGTGTAACAGCCGAAACCGGTCGTAATAGAGTAGTAAAGTGTTAGTGGAAACTGGACAAAAGTTATATTTTTTCTTCCTTTTCTTATTTCATCATGAATTTCCACAAAATAAATAGATCATCAATCAAACAAGTTTTTTGTGGCACTTCTCGGAAATGTTTGCGGATGATCCGAAAATCATGAATAATTTAGCAAATATGGAATTATTATGCTGAAGCAGTAACTCATACCCCCTTGGACCATATGCAACAATTTTAAAGTAGTGTGACAGGTCCTACTTATACATGCCAAAATAAAAACTTTGTTTTACTCCTGCCTTATTTTCAACTCACCCATAAAACCGGCATTCCTTCAGTAAATGTTGTAAATGTTTAACAACACTATTGTGAAGTGCAAACCTCAAGCTTGAAATCACATACTTCATTTTTCATGAAGGATGTGTATGAGAGATTATTTTCAACATTTACTGAAGAAATTATATACCGGTATCACAGGTGAGTTGAAAACTGAGGCAGGAGTAAAACCGAGGTTTTTCTTTTCTAAAATCGTTGCATATGGTCCA
This sequence comes from Chrysolina haemoptera, assembly GCA_958298965.1. Lineage (NCBI taxonomy): Eukaryota > Metazoa > Arthropoda > Insecta > Coleoptera > Chrysomelidae > Chrysolina > Chrysolina haemoptera. Next base: position 4,847,835 of record OY282591.1, read on the forward strand.
AATAGGGTACTGATTCCTGCTTCAGTATAACTATTTCATGTCAACTAAAATATCCATGACTTTCGTATCCTCCGTAAATATTGTAGAAGGATTATGTGAAGTGGGACAAAACACATTTTAGGTACTCTGATACTCACATGTCATATTTGCATGAGGAAGTACAAGTCTTCAGGAACGATACACAATGTTTCTTTTCCTTCTACTATAATTTTTAGGAAAGTTATGACAAATCTAATTTTCGGCCCTGCCGGAAATTCAATCAAGTTTTCTGAGAAAATGAGTGCATTTTGTGATAAATTACTAAGCATATTTCTTGTGGAGAATTGAATTTTCTTTCGCCTTGTTGAAATTGTTTCTTGATAAATCTTATACTTTCCGAAACAACAGCAAAAAAAACATAATTTTTTAAATAAAAATTGTTTTGGGTTCCACCCCTGATATTTTGGTAAACAATATTTTTTCTGACAATATATGATGTCAAGAAATCATGTGCCGAGTTTCAAAGTGCTACCATTCATTCTCCACTTGTGGCTTACATTTGTCTGTGGTTACTGTACTTTACCCCACCTAGTGAATGAAGTATGATTGCAATAATATGATTTTCGTATTTAAATTCTGACGAACTCCACTATCTGATCGGCTATTTTTTTCGCCTAATTGCCAGCCGAATATTGGTAGCTGTGTTCACACGGTTAACTAGTGTACTAGAATCAATTTTCCACCAGTGTGAACTCACCATAACTGATTTATTTTTTTTGTAGGTACTGAAGGTTTCAAGGGCAATGCACGTGTTATTTTACCTGGAATGAGCGCTTGTATCGAATGCACATTGGATCTGTATCCGCCACAAGTAAATTATCCCTTATGTACTATAGCCAATACTCCTAGGTTACCAGAGCACTGTATCGAATACGTCAAAATAATACTGTGGCCAAGGGAAAGTCCATTTAATGTCCCATTAGATGGCGATGATTCCCAGCACATTTCTTGGATTTATGAAAAGTCTGTAGAAAGAGCTTCAAACTTCAATATACCGGGTGTTACATATAGACTTGTACAAGGTGTGGTAAAACACATTATCCCAGCAGTTGCTTCAACTAATGCAGTAATTGCCGGTGTCTGTGCGACAGAGGTATATCATCATATAATCAGTAGAAAACAAGTATTCATTTGGCCTTTCTAGGTTTTCAAAATTGCAACCAGTTGCTGTGTTCCAATGAATAACTACATGGTTTTCAATGATGTTGATGGTATTTATACCTACACGTATGAGGCCGAGAAAAAAGATGATTGTTTAGTATGTTCTCAGGCTCCTCGAGTATTGGAAGTGAAAGAACCGTACAAGATGAAATTGAAGCAGTTGCTTGAATTGCTTTCTGAAAGTAGATCTTTTCAAATGAAAAATCCTGGCTTAACCACAGTGATAGATGGAAAAAATAAAACACTGTATATGGCAACAATTAAAAGTATAGAAGAGCGTACTAAAGACAATTTGAATAAAACCCTCACTGAGTTAGGTCTTAAAGATGGTCAGGAGTTGTTGGTAGCTGATGTAACTTCACCAACTACTTTGATAATCAAGTTAAAATATTTTATTGATGATATTGAAATGAAATAAAGTGATAAAAATACAAAATGCTACCACTCTTTTACTGATATATGTGTCTTAATAGGTTAGAAATGTTTACTGATGATTATCATAGTAGGCTTTAAAAAAGGGTGATAACTGAAAATGAAATTAGTAACATTAGTAGGTTATTGGAAATCCATAAACACAACATGCTGCGCCTTTTCAAACAACAATCTTACTGCCTCCTCTCAAAATAGATTACTTGCTTCATATACACTTATTGAAGAATTATGGGTTGAGAAAAAGAGCTATGCTCATGGATATTTTTAGATTTGAAATAACTTTTATGGATGCGGAGTTGTATATTTCAGCATCCCTTTAAAATTAACAGACATTCGTTTTATTTCTGGCTTCTGCTTGGCAATTTCCTGGTTTATTTTTCCGGAATTTATTTTCAAACCTCCTCTTGTAATAGCCAAACTGATTTATATCTACTCTGTACGAGGGGTAAACCGACGAGAATATGTGTACACTGATTCCTAAAAATCGTAAGTAATGCCTCTAATACCCAAGTAATTCCCGAGTAATACCCCCTAAGTAATGCCAGTAATGCCCATCAGAAAGGAAACAAAAATATAAAATCGTGCCTTAATGTTTGTTTGTTTGTTGTTTTATTTTTTTTGCACAATTCGGATTTCCGCTACTGCTCTTTTGAGAGTAGATTTTCAAATGGAAAATCCTGGCTTAACCACAGTGATAGATGGAAAAAATAAAACACTGTTATATGGCAACAATTGAAAGTAGAAGAGCGTACTAAAGACAATTTGAATAAAACCCTCATTGAGTCAGGACTTGAAGATGGTCAGGAATTGTTGGTAGCTGATGTAACTTCACCAACTACTTTGATAATCAAGTTGAAATATTTTATTGGTGAAATTGAAATGAAATAAAGTGATACAAATACAAAATGCTACCACTCTTTTACTGATATATGTGTCTCAATAGCAAAGCTGGGCATTAACTCGTTAATCCGTTAATCGTTAATTAACGAAGTTGACATTTTGATTAACGGATTAACTTTTAAGTTAACTTTAAAAAATGTTAACGGACACGTTAACTTCCGTTAATATGCAGAAGTCCGTTAATCGTTAATCCAATGCCTAATAGTTATAGTATTTCTAATATCAATTGCAGAAACACATGAAATCAAAAGACTCGTTCAACGATGCTGCATTTCAATCATTCATTAAATACATTAGTGCGCTGCAGTTGAACGTCTTTTTTCCACGGGTAAAGACATTTTAACACCAAAACGAGCCTCGCTTTCAGACGAGAACTTCAACATGTTAATGTTCATGAAGGGTAATATGCACCTTATATTAATATGTCCGACGATTAAATTACACATTTGAATTATACAAGTATTTTGTTTTGTTCCTAACCTGTTAACTTCCAGAACCTAAACCAGTATAAGTTCACTAACGCAACGATATAAAGATGCAATTTTACACATATTAACGGATTAACGATTAACGTAACGCAAGTTAAAGTTAATCTTCCGAAATGTAACGCTTTAACTTTTAACGAAGCTAACTTTTTTGTAGAGGATTAACGATTAACGGTGCCCAGCTTTGCTCAATAGGTTAGAAATGTTTACTGAGGATTATCATATAGTGGGTTTCAAAAAGTGTGATAACTGAAAATGAAATTAGTAACCTAAGTAGGTTATTGGAAATCCATAAACACAACATGCTGCGCCTTTTTCAAACAACAATCTTACTGCCTCCTCTCAAAATAGATTACCTACTTGCTTACATAGTTATACACTTATTGAAGAATATGGGTTGAGAAAAAGAGCCATGCTCATGGATATTTTTAGATTTGAAATAACTTTAATGGAGTTGCGTGCATTTTCATTATAATATACATATGCTTTGCCGACTTCCGTGCAAACAAATACCGGTGTGTAAGCCGATGATACTGCCACATATACGCTCACTTTCTCTCAGCTAGGTATACACAGAAATCGTGAGGTTATTCCGTATCTAAATCGTGTTCAATCCTGAATAGAGGGATTTGATGAATTTCAATAAAAAATCGATTATCAGTACCAGATTCATGGTAAAGGATGAGCACGTGCAGAAATCTGAGTCGGTGAAGTAGAAATATGCATAAGCATGTCAGTCTGGCGAATCAGAGGGCGTTGCACAACATCAAAAGATGATCATTCATAAACAAATATTTAAATCATGAATGGACGTATATGCCTGTCCGGTGTTTTACAACTTCAACAAGACTCTGTTACTGAGACACAAGAGGAATCTAAACAAGATATTTTGTATAACCACTAACACTGATAGGTACATCCGGCTGGACATAGTGAGATACATTCCTCAAGTGAACACTATACCTCGAGACTATATCAATATAGTATAGGTTCTACAATTATTTTGTACCCAGATGAAGATCTCTAAGATTTCATTAGGATTAGAGATTACTACAAAACGGACCGCGTAGGTACACATAGAGGCTTGATTATGTAATAAAAATGAACTCAACTATGTCTCTGTAATTTATTTCAACGGTACGATAATTAATTCATCTGAACAAAGTTATATGTTTATATACAGTATCAGAAACAATTCATCTAGGGTATAGACAGAAATCTATGTGAGCAACAAGGAACTCAATGATATGATAATGCCACACAAGCAAGAGAGACGCACTACTGTGCGCCCCTCCTGGTATCCCACCCAACGCAATAACGGACCATGTGGCAATGCGACACAGCGCACGTCGATATCCGTTCCTCGAGCGAATCGATGAGAAATTGTAATGCTCTCTCAACATATGGCAAGCTATTCTTTACGCTCTCACGAAATCATACTATACCCAAGATGAAAACTTTCCGATCCTGTAGACTGCTAGGTATTCTGCCAGGCTGACTCTGTATATTTCACTCTGTCCTTACTATCCCCCATTGGGCTGGTGCTGCTCAATAGCTGCAGAGCAATCTCCTAGAAGTTTATTTGAAGTCCTTCTTTCAAACTATTCGAATTTTCTAGGAATTTGTCTTCCAAGCTCTTCGAGTTTTGTTGAAGTTCTTATTTCAAAGTCACCGATTTTTTTTTAAATTCTCCTTTCAGACTTGCAGAATTTTCTAGAAGTTTATCTTCCAGACTCTTTGCATTGAAAAATAACAACATAATCAATAAAACTAGGTTAATTCGCCCTCCTGGTTTTCCAGGAAGTGGCAGCTATCCCCCCTCCGTCCCACATACTTATCCTTCCATGCTCAAGATCCAGGGGTTTTAACCTTAATTCCACACACAAATGACACAAATTCCAATAGAAATAATTTTTGGCACACAGGTAGTTCTTAAGGAGTACTTTAGGAAAAAAATGTTCTACACGGGAACACCTACGGAAAGTGAGGAAAATTCGCGGGAAAGCTCAGAAAATCACTGACTTGGAAAGGGTTGGAGATTTCGGATATAATGTGTAAAACAAACTTGTAGAACGTAAAAATCTCCATAAAAAAGGTAATCGCACGTTTTTCGAAAATTGCTTCCTTTGGAAGATAATGAACTAAAACTGATATTTTCAGATTCCCGCGCGAGCAACTCATCGGGATATTATAAGATTTACCCCGACGCTCAACTAAAATCTCTGTATCTCCTCTGTTTTTGCTCGAAAATTCATAAACCAAGCTTTCCATAGGAGTTCGCATGCAGAACAATTTTTTTTCTTGAAGTACTCTTCATAAAAACTTCCCGTGTGTACCAAAAATCATTTCTATTGGATTTTGTGTCAGGTTGTAGTGGCATTTTAGCTGGAGCGTTTGCATTAATAGCAGACTTCAGAAAAATAATTGATGTGTGCTGTACATAGTTTTGACTTATAAATAGTTTTTTCTACGTTCATGCAAAAAACAAAACTTTATTGAACTGTATTTGGTGGAAAAACTGTCTCTTTATTGCACTGAGTGCAATAAAGACTTTATTGCACCCATCTGACATATTCTACTATATAGCGTTCTGTCATCATAAGACATAAACTTTCAAATCGACGCCAAATTTAGCCCATTTTCTGTGAGATTGTATTACGTTTTAAATATATAGTTTCATGTTTCATCATATTCACTATATCTATGAAATTACTAGAAAATGCAATTTGTTAAAAATAACATTTTTTCTTTCGAATATCATCTGAATTTCACAAAATGTTTTTGAATTACTTTTAGCAGGTAGATTTAAACAAACAATGTCTTCCTTACAGTTTAGTGCCACCTAAATGAAAAATTTTCTGGTTTTTGCATGAACGTAGAAAAAATATTGTATGAAACTCGTGCAAAAAGAGTTTATTGCACTCGACGTGTTGTCCAACGAGGCCAACAGGCCGAGTTGGACAATTTCACGTCGAGTGCAATAAACACCTACTTTTTGCACTTGTTGCATAAATATTATTGACAACTTCAATAAAGATATTTTTTTTCAGTTTTAGCCGAACAAATTTATTACCTAGGTGGTGTGGGTTCGAATCCCAGAGAAGGATTTTACCTTTCTTTTTTTATTTTTTTTTTTTTTATTTTTCAATGTCAACTATTTTAAGAATTATTTTTTCGTTTCTTTTACTACGTAAAAAATAAATTCATATAATTTTTATTTTCTTCTACTAGAAGAAACACGTCGACGGTTCGAACTGAATGGTGAACACTGGTTATATAGTCATAGAAAAAGTATAGTATTCTACTTTTGCACGTAATGGTTATTACGAATAATTTACGACGCTCGCCTACGGCTGACGTCTGGAAATGGCTGTGACAGCTAGTCACAGTGAGACTATTCAATTCGTAATTTTGAGACTTTGCAGTTGATCAAAATAATTTTGAAAGGTATTGAATTGGATAAAACTCACGTGAAGATTTTGAAAAAAAAAAAAAAACTCGCCTATTGCGAAATCGACTAAATTTTCGAAGATTTCGGGGTGCCCCAGCCCCCTGGGCCTGCCATTGGCAGCGTCACTGATTTATGACTTACCTACCTATTTCATTCTGTAGATAATTTTTATGATTTAAGATATAATTTCATCAAGCATCAAGCCCATTACTAGAAAGTTTAAAGGGTCTATGCCCAAACGAAGAGAAACCCTACTCCTAGCTAGCAACACTAATTACTAATCACTAATCGCTAGTTTTGTCACAGGTTTTGTGCTCCTCACTTTCCACTACTTGCCGATGAGGTGTGCCGTAGACTTCGTGCTTCTCTTCTGCATGACGTCATGCCAATAGCATCCACAACATTTTATTGTTAGTTCATTACATCTAAATAACCAAAGTTGTGTTGTTTAATCCAAGCTGTCCATCTGTGAAATAGTTCAAAAGTCTTCGCAATTAAACATTTAAAATGTGGATGTGTACTAAATTTGTAACAATAAGTTTAGGAGTTAGTGTTCTGTTGGGAAGCAGTGAGTATTTATTTATATTACTGTTGTGGAGCTTTATTGTATGAGTAAAACAGGTATTTGTTTTCATGCGAGAAATGACCGCGAAATTCGAACACTTCTTCATATATGCCGCGAAAAAACTTGCTATGACTTATTGAAGTGTAGGTAATGAGGTATATGAATAAAAAATTGAATATTGTCAATGCCTACTTATGATTGTCACAGAAAAAGTTAAAACGAAATACTTATTATAGGCTGGACGGAAGAAACAAAGAAAATAGTGTTGAAGATAACAAATAGTACATAATACAGCGATGTTATAATGAATACTATTTTTTTTTGTGTGTATTGGCATCGACTGCTATGGTCATTAGCCACATGTTCTGGGTAGGCTGTGTTACTATAACTCCTTACGCCACTTTAGGAACAGCACTGTTAATTTTTAACGCAACAGTGAGTCGTGGAGGATTATGCCCAGTCGGCAACGAGATTCAATCATTCAAAAAAATTTAAAAAACTCTCCCCGGCTGGGAACCGAACCCGGACCTCTCGGTCACCAGGCGCGTGCGCTAACCACTGCCCTTATCCCAGCCTCATAAATACTATTATTATTCTCGAGGAAATATGATTGCTACAATCAATAAATTCAACAGATGATGGAAAAAATGTTAATATGATTAGCACACTACCTACCTATTGTGTAAAATATAAGAAAACGCTTTCCATTTTAATTTACTCCACTCTCTTTCCAGAATAATTATCAGTGAACAATCTCTGAAATAATGACTATTATTATTATTTGCTAAAGTAAATATTATTTTCCTACGAGCGTGCGGAAAAGTAACTTTTCCGCACCATTTTTCGTTTTGAAAGTTGTTCTTTTCCGTACGATTCAAAATCGTTCGGAAAAGTTACTTTTCCGCACGATTTTTACTTTTTCGTACGATTTTTACTTTTCCGCGCGATTTTTGTATTTTTGAAAATGATATCATTTAGGACTAACTAAATGATCTATGTAACTATTCTGTCTTATTAGTCATTTTGTAGCATTATTATAAAAACTTGTTTATTAAAAACCTTGTTTTTTCATAAATAAGATGGAAAAAAATACTCGTAGGAAAAATATTGTACCTAACTCTTACGGAAAATGTCTTTTCCGCAATTGCTAGGTAAATCAATATTTCATGAAATGAAGGTTTTGGTATTACCTATTAATCCAGTACGATTGGGTTTTGAGACAAGAATCGATTGTAGCAACACCAAACTTGGAATGCTAGTAGGTGGAACCATGATAAACACGAAAAAAAATTCTTTACCAAATTTCCAGGGGTGGAATAACATATTTTTTTTTTCGTTTAGAAATGTATAAATAAATTTTTTCTGTAATCTTAGAAAGTATATGATTTATCGGAAAAACAACTCAACAGGGTAAAAAACAATTAAATTTTCCACAAAAATTATTCCCAGTAATTTCTTAGGAAATGCGCTCGTTTTCTCAAAAAACGTGATTGAACGCCTACATCAAATTTCAGGTTCAAAATGATCGGAGAAGGAAAAGGAAAAATTCATATTGTTTCTGAAAGACTCCTATCTTCTCATGCAAATATGTATAATATTCGAGTATTTGAGTACCCAAAACGTGTTTTGTCGCACTTCACGGAGATGTTTGCGGATGATCCAAAAATCATGAATAATTTAGTAAATGTGGAATTTGTGCAAAAATTTTAAAGAAGTGTGACAAGTCCCATTTATACATGCCCAAAAAAAACGTAACAACAATTTGGCCATGACACTATTCTCTCTGGCTGCTAGAACAAGACTGGCTCCAGTGTTGCCAATCCAATATTATTAAATTCACCGAAATTTGCCTGACAAATCCCCAAAATCCCCAATGAAATATTTAAAAATCCTCACATAATCCTCGCATCCAAAACGTATGGGAATTATATACCTATTACATTTTACCAACCTTTTTTATCATGGCATCATGATCAATAAAGTCTTTTATTGAGTTTGTGCTGTGCTGAGAAAGTAATCGAAGTAACAACATGACATATGAGAAAATGAATAATAGTATTCTCTTATTTCAGTTGAATTAGAAAATTAATATGATTAGTACGAAATAAAACCCATCCTAAAGCAGCAAACTGTGATGTTTTTTATAAAGTTCTACCTATCCCTTTTAGTTGTCAAATGTGACAATTTTATCTACGGAGTAGAGTTTTAAACATTATCAATTTTCTCACGTTTTCTTTATTCAGGTCTTCAAGTAAATGAATACAATTATAAAAATCATCAGTATAGGTAATCTGGAAACAAAAAATAAACGAATACAAACAAATAATTATACATATTATTTATTATATAAACTCTATTAGGTAGCCAAAATAAAAATTCTTTAATATAAATAAAAACAAAACAAATATTCTATATAGGAACTCAATACACTCACATGTCACTATGTCAGTCATCAGTCATGTCACATCGTCACATCACATCACACATTACAGAACCACCGTTCCAGAACGATCAACGATGGACCATAGAACAGTTAAGTTATTTAAGGGCAAAGATCACGTTAACCGTAACACTTACCGTTTACGTTTCCATGTATGAGCTGAATGTTGTTGAATTTTATCGTCTACTGATTATTCTCAAAAGTAATTGATGCCAATTCCTCACATTTTTTCTATCCCCAATGAATTCCCCAGCACCATCCCAATCCTCACATTTTGGTAAATTCCTCACACATTGGTAACACTGACTGGCTCATGTTGCTGCGTTCTAGAGGGAGATGTGTAGCCGACGAGCTTTCATACCGCCAAACAGGACCCGTTCAAACGCTCCCGGTCCGGTAAAACCATAGAAATTATAACATATATACTTACTAAGTATATACAGGGTTATGATAAAGTAATGCACAAAATTCATAAAACGTACATCGATCACTTTTGAAAAAAATGCAAAAACACGTCAAAATGTTTTTTTTATTCCGCATCTTTTGACATAAGTTACGAAAATAACACGTCAAAGTTGTCAAAGTTATGACGTCATCAACATTTTTTTTTAATGGGAAGCTAAGATTTTTATTACATTCTGTGATAGAGCTTGTGTTTTTACACAAGGGAAAAATAGTTGCAGTAGGGCTCACATAAGAAAAAAAAACGAGAAAATGAATAAACAACGAAATAAACGTAAGTTTCATAATAACTTTTCAATTAACTAAACAGTTAAACCAAAACTATTTCTTATAGGAATTGTTCAAACTGTGTCCCGTTTACTAACTGACATAGGCCAAGACGATGGTAGACCGCATTTATAGAGTTTTCGATCATCTGCGGAGTTATACGAGTCATTTCGTGTCTAATTCGTTCCATTAAGTCTTCTAAATTGTCTGGGTTAATGTAGACCCGACTTTTCAAATGTCCCCACAGTAAAAAATCAAGGGGGGTTAAATCAGGTGACCTAGGTGGCCACTCCATTGGTCCACGTCTTCCAATCCACCGTCCTTCAAACTGGTTATCCAGAAACCTTCGAACAGTATGACCATAATGTGGTGGTGCGCCATCTTGTTGGAACCAAATACTGGGATCCAAGTTGTCCCCATTATTTGGATCCGGAAATGCCGCAAGTAGGTCCGGAAGCACTGTCATACCAAGATGTTCCAAATATCGTTCAGCTGTTAAATTCCCGCGAAAGTAATAAGGACCAATAAATCTTCCCCGGACGATTCCTACCCAAACATTAATTTTTTGGGGACGCTGGGTGTGTTTTGTCTGCATCCAGTGGGGATTTTCCCGAGCCCAGTAGCGAGAATTGTGTCGATTTACAGAACCACTTAGACAAAACGTTGCCTCATCGGAAAATACTACACTATTAAGAAAATTTGAATTTTCGTCACAATGCCGCATGAAGATTTCACAAAATTCCAAACGTCTGTCCGGATCATCTTCTGAGAGTTCGTGAACAAGATGAACTTTGTATGGGTGTAGTTTTTCTTTTTTTAACATCTTTACTACAAACGACTGACTCACATTTTCTTGTAAGGCAAGTTCCGTTGTAGTTGCGTGAGGGTGTTCTACTGACAGCAAAATATCTAACTTCACATCGTCGCTTATTCCTGGTCGTCCAGATTTGGGAGCATCCCTCACGCTTCCCGTTGCATCAAATTTTGCAACAATTCTGCTTACTGTGCTTCTAGCAATTGGAGGTCTTTCAAAATGTGTTGCGTTAAATAAAGCACATGCTTCTTCATGACTTCGAAGGCGATCGCCGTAACCTACCATCATTAGAATTTCTATCCTTTCTCTTTCGGTTAAACGAGCCATAATAATAAAACTGTTGTGACACTAATTGTACGACTGACACTGACAAACCGTTGTTTTAGTAAAACAATTGAAAAAATTTATAAGAACAAATGTTCTTACTAGATAAGTTTAAGTTTGACCTCTTTTTATAATTGGTTTTGTTATTTCGGTTTTTATTCTTTTTCTCGTTTTTTTTCTTATGTGAGCCCTACTGCAACTATTTTTCCCTTGTGTAAAACCACAAGCTCTATCACATAATGTAATAAAAATGTTAGCTTATCATTAAAAAAAATTTGTTGATGACATAACTTTGACAACTTTGACGTGTTATTTTTGTAACTTATGTCAAAAGATGCGGAATAAAAAAAAACAGTTCGACGTGTTTTTGCATTTTTGTCAAAAGTGATCGTTGTACGTTTTATGAATTTTGTGCATTACTTTATCATAACCCTGTATATTAAGAGTAAGTATATATATTATAATTTCTATGGGTAAAACGCAATGTATGTTTCAGCGCTGAGCGGTGCCTTGGACGCTACAATACAAAAGCGGCTGCGGTACGTACTGCCGTACTTTGAAACTGACAATTGAAATTTATTATTTGGCGGCGGCGCGGCGGCATCGTAATAGCCCCCGGCGTAAGTGAGTATAAATCCTGCACTGGATTGGCATAACATTGTTGAGTTTCAGGATTTATCATTTTCTATCTTATCGAAATTATCTTTGGTGGGAAACGCATAAACACTTTGTCAAGTAGTCCGCATCAACAATTTAAACCTGTAAATTACGGAAATTTTGCTTATTCGAACAGATTTTCATCTGCACGAATCCTCGAGTCTTCGATATACTCGATGAATTCGCAATTTGTGCCAATGAGGGCGTTATTTTGTGGTCGTTCAAGGGTCCTCTACATACTCCACACCACCTCTTCTAATACCGTCTCTCTTGATCGATCTCATTTGCATTTAATTGAGACGTATATACTCAGTTTCTAGACCACTGCAACTACCTAGAAAGGGTGAATGATAATGATTAACTGAGGATACTGAGGAAATAACATTAATACCGTTTTAAGTTCGATTATGAATAAGCTCGAAGAAACAAATAAATCCTTTAAAAATAAACTTCAACAATATTCGGTGAGTCTGGGAGATAAACTGCTACAAAATTCAGTAAGCTTAAAAAACGAACTTCTAGAATATTCAAGTGTTGCCATAATCGGGATTTTAAAAATAAAATACAGTGTGTTCGTGAAAATAGACAGTTGCGTGTCTCGAGGAAATACATTGTTCGAGTGTTGTTTTCGCGAAAAATAGACAGTGACTGATAAACATTTTTCGTGAAGTGGGCAGTTGTATGCATTAACGGGAGTAAAAACTGATACATCTCTCGCGTGTGATGATAACAATAATAATAGATTGGTGGCCCGTGAAACTAAAAAGACTAAATGCTTTCGAGCTTTCCAAGCACCTACTGACTACGAGCTAGCGCACTGCGTGGCAGAAGACCTCCGAATGTCCAGAGGCATAGCTGTGATGTTCTCGAAGAAGTTTGATCAACTCCAGGAACTGCGAAAACAGAACCCAGAAGTTGGAGGAGTGTTACAGTTAAAAAAGAGCCAGAGAAACATCTTCTACCTGGTAACCAAGAAGCAGTCTCGAGATAAACCGACCTGTGGATTAGAGAGTCATTAGAAGCATGTTGGACACGATATTCAGACCCAGCGACATTAAGATTTTGGTGTGATGTAACCATCTTCAACGACCGAACAGAAAGACTGTGGAGTGCTACTTCCTTCGGACTTCACGGTGCAGATATGGAGAGTCGTGCAGGTACCGACATGCACACTCCAAAGATGCTATTTCAGGACTAAATGTCTTCAAGAATGGGGCAATGCAGCATATCCGAAGAAACAGATGAATTATCAACTAAAATACATAAACAAGCTGACATCACCGCTCAAGAACGCCACGGTAAACACATTTCGTTCGGTATAAATTCATCGGACGGCCGGTTAACTTCTAACAGCGACTCGAATCCCGAGAAACAAGAGGAAGTAATCCCCAAACGACGAACGGACCATTTCCTGCTATAAAAAGCGAGACATTCGCCGCCAGAGGGAACATTGAGCATTGAAAGATGTGGACAGTCGAAATAATTGATTGTGTACATAAATTATTAGCGGGTTCTGTTGTTCTGTATTCTAAGTGTTGGAAATAAATATTTTTACCTATAGTAGAGTTATTTACAATAATGTGAAAAAGTAGCAATTATTTCTATCAGGTAGCGACAGAATATGTGCTACTCAAAGCGACACAATTTTTAATTCGACTTGCCAACTGTTTTGATAATGATATTGTTTTTTGACAATCAAACGCAATATTATTAGGTACATAAAATGAGTCTCAAATTTGCTGAACATTGAAAGATTGCTAAAATATAAAGTGTATTCCATTCGAAATGAAAAGAAAGATGAACAGAAGTTATGAATTTTTTTTGTGAGTTGGCCCCTTCAGAGATGCTACTTTTATGAAACGTTTTGTTCTCAGTTTGTATAGTGCTCGATAAATTTGTTTGTAAAAAACGATCCTCGTAAGAGTTCCTGTATTTTTGAAAGTATTTTCGACCATATACGTAACGTGATTTTTTTTTTGACAGCTTCTGCTTTGAATTGCTACCAGTGCTCAGGAAGTGATCCCAGTAAACCCTTCCAGTGCAATGAATGGCTGACAAGTGATATTGACATAACGCCCGAGCCTTGTGACAATGTTTACGGTGCTAAATATTGCGTTAAACACATTGGCAGATTTGAAGGTATTTTTGAGAAATCTGGCATACAGAGAGGGTATCTTCGACTAGCATGTTGGTAACATAGTTTGTAGGTACCTAACTTGGATCATAACAAAATGGTATAAGGTTTATGGGACTAACCTCCACTAACAATCACATACAATAATATTTCGATTCTTTAGAGTAACCTAACTACAATTCAAAAACGCAGAAAATAATTCAAACACCAAAACTTACATAAATTTCAATTTTGCATTCAAAGTTAGCATCCAACTTTGTTGGCGAATGCGCTTACAATGGAATTGATATAGTTTTGGTGGTGAGTAGTTTTGAGTCAACTAACAAATTCCATTCGTTACATTTTTTTCTCAAATATTACAATCGTTCTTCATTAATTTTTTCATTGAATACTTATATACAGTGTGATCCACTTGAAAGCGGGACACCTCCCTAAAATTTGCATCTTTCCTCCGATTTCGACAAACTTTTTTTTTCAATTGTCGAGATCAAAAAACTGTACTTTGGGACAGAATATCATTTCCTTTTTCTTTTAGAGGTTCAAATTCAAGAAATCGTATTAGCGATTTTTTTGGAAAAATTTAATATCACCATTGGATTGGACACCCTCTCAAATGGCGGTATACCAAATTTCATAAAAAAATATTCCATATTAATAATTTTGTGGTCGAATCGAAGATTTTATTTTAAATTAATTCTAGTATGTAATGGACTGAAAAGTAAAATAAATATCGAGTAATTGTTGATAACTTTCTACTTCACAGTAGCCCAAAGAAACAATATAGCGGTGTCAGGTCCGGTGATCCTGGCGGCCACTCAATGTAAGGACTATTTCGACCTATCCATCGATTTTCATAATCATTATTCAGCCATACTCTTACAGTATATTATGTAAAAAGGGCCCATCTTATTTCCATTCAGATTACTTTCAAAGAAGAAGGGACCGATAATCTTATAGCATGGAATATTCCACACCACACATTTATATTGCCTTTTAGGGTTTAAAACTCAATTAGGATTATCCGCAGACCAGTACCTTGAATTCGAGATTATTCTATTTGTAGTGAACGTAGCTTCATCACTAAACAAATTAGCAGTAGCGTGCTGAGCCGGGGTGCGGAGGTGCTGTAGCACCCCGGGCACCCTCGTCCAGGGCCCCCTTCCACAGGGTTTAGTAAAATATCCACACATTCTTCGAAAAATCTAGCTCCGGCGGGCGGCGACTCGATGAGTCGGCAACAGTGGAGGGTGCGGAAGTTGAACAAATCGCTACTTATCATTGCCTACAGTTTGCAGGTTGCGTTATATTCATGATCGGATCGGGACATTATTTGGTATTAATTAATTAGAAAAACTGAGAAAACTGAAGAAAATTTCGGAAACCAGGTGAAACAGTGAAGATGCAGCACTGACAGCTGTGTTCCACAGCTCTGCTGAAGCCCTCAGTAGTCGATATCGCTTCATATATCTCCTTGAAGCTCTTCACCACCTGGGTTATAGTAACACTACAGCTTCAGAGGCTCGTGCATCATTACGTAACTGGTGTCGTTCCAATGTCATTCTAACAGCTTTCCTGTTTCTGGAAATTTTCACTTATGCAACCCCATTGTCAAAATATCTGCAGACAAAAGGTCTAGACTTCCTAGCAGCCTGGCACCAAATAAAGTTATTCAAAAGTAACACCGTCGGAATAAGGAATAACTTCAATACGATATACGAGAAAAGTTTAGATTTTTGTAACATCGTTTTCCATAAAACTGATCAACTAGAAAAATTAGATATGCAACAGGATTTCGCTGAAACTACAGTAAGACGAAAGAAGAAGATGCCAGATGAACTTTGTGAAGACGAGTCAGCGGTCTGGACGCCGCAAGTTCGATACAAAGTCGATACATTCACACTTATATTAGACAGGCTCAGTACAGACTTCAATGAACGATTTTTGAAGAATGAATGACTATTGAAAGCCCTCGTTTTATTGGATCCGAAGAGATTTGATGAGAAAAATTCAAATTTAGTAGAATTATTTCATTTTACAAACTGTGTTATTTGGCAAAGTGTGAAGAAGTACAAATAATAGAAGAGTTAACGGTGTTTTCTAAAAACTTCTCAGAATTATCAAAACTTCTGAATAAAGAATCCTTCAATGAAAAAGTGCATGAATATCATATCGAGATCGAAGATGATGAAAAATGTGTAAAAAATAAATCTTCTAGTTCTGCTACTTGTAAAAATTGCAAAACGTGTTTTTCCTGTGTTTTCTTTATTTTATATCAGTATAATTTTCACGGTGCTGCTTATAAGAATATTTTCACATTGTATCAGTTCGTTCTTACACTTTCCTGTACACAGGTAAAATGTAAAAGAACTTTTTCTAAATTGAAAATAATTAAAAACAGATTACAGGCTTCAATGGGGAATGAGTTATTGGAAAGTCTAGTCATAGTCAAAAGTTATTTAGAAAACATATATAATGACTAAACACAACGGAAACACGGGAAATTTGAGGCAAATTCTTGAGTGCCACAAGGCTCCAACCTTGGACCTCTTCTTTTTGTACTTTTTATTAATGATTTGCCTAAAGCACTAGTATCATCAGATGGCCTTATATTCGCAGATGACTTCAAAATATTTAAAAAGATAGAAACAGTTAGGGATTGTGTTATGTTACAGAAGGACATTGATAGGGTATTTGAATGGAGTTATAAAAAAACATTATTTTTCAATCTAGGCAAATGTTCTGTTTTAACAATAACGCGTATTAAGCAACCATGTCTCTTTAATTATTTAATGGGTAGTGAAAGCTTGCAACGCTGCACTGAAATCAAAGATTTAGGCAGAACCTACAACAGTACATTCTCATTTGTCATACACATTGAAAATATTTTAAAGTCAGCTAATAAAATGTTAGGTTTTATAATAAGACAATCTCATATCTTTAATAATATTAACACACTTAAACTTTTGTACTATAGCTTGGTTAGGAGCAAGTTAGAGTTTGGCTCATTAATTTGGTTCACGGAAACTCAAAGTAATTTAAACAAATTAGAAAAAATTCAAAATAAATTTTTAAGGTTATTCTATTTTAAAAAACACCACGTATACCCTGACTACCAGATAATAAGAAGTACAACTCTAAGGAATGAATTCAAGATATTATCTCTAGAAAATAGAAGACAACTCTCAGTATTAGTATTTTTATATAATATTATAAATAGTACAATTAGCTCCCCTGAACTTTTGTCTTTAATTAGATTTAACGTGCCACCTAGAAGAATGCGCCAGGTTCCAATGTTTAATATTCCTCCATCATTTAACATCTCGAGATCACCTTCGGTAAACATGTTTCGACTAGCGAATCAATTCAATGCATTTATAGATATAGAATGGACAGTATCTACCAGAGTTTTTCGTAAAAAACAATCTTGGAGCATTTAATATCTATATCTCTGTGAAGAACTTTGAAGGTTGTCAATCCTCTTACAATTCAATTAATTTAGGAAAAACCATAAAAATATAGTTATATATTCACACATAACTGTGTCTACATTTTGTCAATTTTATAAATTCTGAAAATTTTTAGTTTATTTTATTATGTATTATGTATTTTGCACAATGTACCTAATTACATATTTATTCATGTAAAAAAACGGTAAGGTTTGTATGAATAATAAATAAATAAATAATTAGCACGGAGAGAGATCTTATTCCAAGTGTTGAGTCAATTTTTGACTCATATGCAGAATCTTCAAAAAAAATCAAACTTTTGCTGAAAAAGTAGTAAAATAGTTTTTTGTTGTGTGTTGTTGTTTAAAGTATGTGTTGAGTTTATGTTATTTTGATTTGTTAACATGTAAACTGTGGAACTGTAACTAATAAATATGTTTTGATAATATTTCACCTGTTTTTGAATTTTATTAAAAAAAAAAAAAATCTTCGAGTAAATCGTCAAAAAAATGGGGCCCCTTTCGATGTTTCTGCACCCCAACCAACAATCTGTCAGAACGCACCTGCAAATTTGAAGAAGTTTATATTATTCAAATATCCTCCTTGAGCCCACAAACAGAATTCTGACCTTCCTTCTTCATCTCCCGGTTCCAGAGTGTGTAACATTTTTGGTTCGAATGGTTTGATTTGACTTTTTACAAGACATCTCATGATATTTTCTCTAGGGATATTTAAATTCAAACCAGCCATTCGCAAGATTGAATGAGGATTATTACGAAAATATTGCAATATTCGCACACTATTTCTATTCTCACGATGTGGATGGTTTCTGTTTTTGAGCACAACCTGTTTTATTTAAAACAAAATTTATACGGTTTACTTACTGCTGCTCCCTGGAAGTTTATCAGGATGTCTGTAATGAAATTCTCTGGCAGCTTCTCTTGCCGAAAGATGCACAAGTTCAATTTTATCTCGCCCACTAGTTCTCCCATGATAAATCACTAATTCCTACCGCTTTACGAAATATAAATATATATATATAAACATAGTCTGACTTTTCTCGAGTAATTGCCAGTTCCCACATAATCCAACAATTATCAAAAATTCCGTTTTTAGGTAAGTTGTGATAATTGTTGGAATATATGGGAGCTGCAATTACATGAGAACCTCAATTTTCAACTGTTTCGTATTTAGAGTCTTCTTCTGATAACTTCTGATGTCGTTTGTCAGTTGTGATGATTTGAGTTTGAATTTCGTGGCCAACTTTGTTTGACTGAACAATCAACTATATCTCCGCTATTTTTCAACCGATTTTCAATTTTGAAGAACAGTGTTATCACAATTTGCGTGCTCTTTCGGATAATGAAAACATATGTACAGGGTGTCATTTGAAAAATAAAGTTTTGGGTCACTTCCGGTTGAACCGGAAGTGGTGAATTTTCAGTAGAGGCGTCAAAATATGCGTATTCAAGTACTATAGCGACACACCAAATTTGAAATCTGTATTTTCAAAACTATAGAAACACCCGGTATGCTAGAGCTGATATAGTTAATTAAAAAGGTGAATTAACAATTATTTTAAAAAAGGCAACAATAATAATAGGAAAATTTGTACCGAAAATACGATTTAACATAAAATCTAACAAAATGCATTGAAATATTTCACCGGATCATGCAATAACGCAATAAAACAGTGTGTACATAAAGTAAGGAATAAATTCATTATCTAAAAAAGGAAAAGCTTTTCAGAAAAATCCTTGGACACGTCAACTTTTGTCCCAAGATGCGCGTCTTTTGGAGTCCTAGTCGGAATGGTGACGTCATTACTCTTCCGGAAATGTCATCATCGATTTTTTTTTCAAATGGTAACCTATATTTTTGACAGTGCCATTTGAAAGAGCATATTTGTCTCCACACAGCACATCAAAAGTTTTGTCATGTTCCATAAGGAAATTTTCGAGAAAATTAATAATTTATTGATTTTAAGTTAACTTAATTCAGTTAGTTGAACAAACGAATTAATGAAGGGTTCACAATAAAGTCCTTCCTAGCTATGTAAAGTTCTCTGTCAGCACGCCACTGGTGGGTTTGTATTTTATAAGCCCTAAAAAAATCACTCTTTTTATTATCTTAAAGAGATATTTTATTGTTTTTGATACCTTGCTGATTTAGACGTTTGGTTGACGTATGCCACAGTTTTAAAGTTCATATTTCATTGATTCACTTCTTTTCGAAAAAAATACGAATAAAATGCACCTTTCTGTTACTCAGAGAATCGAAATTCTGATGATGATTGGATACGGTGATATAGTACGAACGCAAGAAGTAGTTGAACTGTTTAATACTAAATACCCGGATAGGCCCATAACTCTATCAGCAGTGAGCAAAGTTGAGGTAAAGTTTCGAGAGACTGGGTAGTGTTGATGATCTCCCTAAATCTGGGCGTCCTTAAATTTCAATGAGGAGGTCAAATTGAATGTTTCATTAGCTAGAGGAAAATTCACACAACAGCCTAAGAAGGACTGAGCCAAAATCTAGATATCCCAGTTACAACTACACATAAAATTTTAAAATTGGAAAAGTGGCATCCCTATAAGATGACTCTGACCCAAGAACTTTCGAGCCAGACCGACGGATGCAGTTCTGCCAAACATTAATGGATATGTGCAATGCCGACCCTTTGCTAGTAAAACATATTGCTTTCTCTGATGAAGCTACCTTTACGCTAACGGGAACAATGAATCGGCAGACTTGCAGGTACTGGGCTAGGAAGAATCCAAATTGGATGAGAGAACATCACACACAGTATTCTCAGGAAATAAATGATTGGGCGGCGATTGTAGAAGACAGAATTATTGGTGCCCACTATTTCGAAGAATCCTTAAATGCCCTAAGGTACCTTCAATTCCTACAGGATTATGTTATACCCAGTCTGGTGATCTTATTTCCGCAAATAACCCTGCTATGCCAAATGAAAACTTATGGTACCAGCATGATGGTGCACCGCTGCGATACGCAGCTGATGTTAGAAGGTATCTTGACCAAGTCTTTATAACAGATGGATAGGTCGGCGTGGTTCTATTAAATGCCCCCCAAGATCTCCGGACCTTACTCCATTAGATTTTTTTCTTTGGGGCCATCTGAAGAATGTGTACAAAACTAGACCAGATAATATCGAGGAATTGAAAACTAGGATTACAAATGAATGTAACAATATTCCTCAACGAACTATCACTAACGTCCAACGAGAATTTATTGACCGTCTTGGATACTGCCAGGCTCAGGAAGGATTTCAGTTTGAACATTTGATCAATTAGTTTGTTCCATCAACTGTGTAAAATAAATTAATATAAAATCATAATAACATTAATTTTCTCAAAAATTTCCTCGTGTAACATGACAAAATTTTTGATGCGCTGTGTGGAGAAAAATATTCTCTTTCAAATGACACTGTCAAAAATATAGGTTGCCATTTGAAAAAAAAATTGATGATGACATTTCCGGAAGAGTAATGACGTCACCATTCCGACTAGGACTATAAAAGATGCGCATCTTGATTCTGGAAACAAAAGTTGACGTGTCCAAGGATTTTTCCGAAAAGCTTTTCCTTTTCTAGATAATTAATTTATTCCTTACTTTAAGTACACACTGTATACACATCCTCATTAGTCATTGACGCGAGCATGAATCTTCCTCTAACCATACTAATCTAATTTTCCTTTCTGCTGCTTGGGACTCAGCTCATGCAGTGACATGCTATCAGTGTTCAGCCTCCAAATCCAAAGACTGTTCCGATGGAATGATTCATTTAGGAGGGCTCGAACCTATCGACTGTAGGGAGGTTTTTGAGGCTCAGTATTGTATCAAAGCCACTAGCTTGGATGGTAATGTTGTTTCCGGTTTGTTTCTTCTTAGTTGAAATAATCATGCATGCTACATCTATGTGAAACTTGTTTGTTATAGTTGACTAAAAAGTTTGAGAAAATTAGAAATTTCAATACTTCATATTATTGATTTCGTAGAATAGTAAGACAAAATTAGTAAATGTTCTGCATCGATAAATTGGAGTTATTTTTTTTCTGTCATTGAATATATGTTATGATCTGTTGTAATGATTCAAACCTTAAAAACCACCCCTTATCATGAAATTGACAGAAAATGTTTTCAACAGCTTAAAATTGTTCAGTCCATTTATAGTTTATTGAAATCCCATCACTATTTCTTATATTTTTTACTGATTTAATGCAAAGATCGAAACCTAAAAGACTACCCCCCCTAGCCAACTAGTAGAATTTTGTTTTGGTTACATGTTGAAATGCTAAAATCGACATTGTCGAAATACCCTTCTCTTCAAATATTTCCACCATGTGGAAAATATGAGGCAAACATCTGACATAAAACAACGACTTCCCTGACTAATGCCTAATACCACGACGGACGTTGAACTACATCTGTCAGATATTTGTGGAATGCTTAATGTAACTAAACAGTAGGTTATCCTTCATTTGGCTGGGGAAGACCACCTGCAGATGCGTTTCGAGGTTCTTGTCTCTCATCAGTGACAGGGTAGGTCGGACAACATTAGATTCGCTCTGCCCCAGCCCAATGAATAATAATCCACTGTACAACTAATATTTGAAAAATATTTTAAAGTCAGTCGCTGCGCCACCCGCAGGAAAAATCCAAAAAGCACTCCCATGTGGAAAATATGAGGCAAAAATCTGACAGAAAACAACTACTTCCCTGGCTAATACCACGACGGACGTTGAACAACATCTGAAAGATATTTGGGCAACGTTCTTCCAAGAAATGCTTATTGTAATTAAACAGTAAATTATTCTTCATTTGGCTGAGGAAGACAACCTGCAGACGCTTTTTGAGGTTCTTGCCTCTCGTCAGTGGCAGGGTAGGTCGGACAACATTAGAGTCGTCCTGCCCCAGCCCAATAAATTATAATCCTCTGTAAAACTATTATTTTCTCACAAATGAAGCAGCGATTTACAGTGAACTCATCACTTTTCGGTAGCAAAGACTCTAGGAAGTGAGCAGTGTTCAAGAATTTTTGCTGGAGAGTATCAAATAAATGAAATAGTAAAATCGACAATGTCGAAATACCCTTCTCTCCAAATATTTCTACTGTTTAATTTCAATAAGCATTTGCAATTGCGTCTTCTTGACAGAACGTTTCACAAGTATCTGTCAGATGTAGTTCAGTATCCGTAGTGGTATTAGCCAGGGAAGCACTTGTTTTCTGTCAGATGTTTGCCCCATATTTTCCACATATGGAAATATTTGGACTTTGGAGAGAAGGGTACTTCGACAATGTCTATTTTACTATTTAATTCATTTGATATTCTTCGGCAAGAATTATTGAACTTGGTTACATGGAGCACTTTTCATTGTGCATATATTTAATTGTGCAAATATTGTAATTGTGCATTATATCTGTCCGATATAATGCAATACCCGTCGTGGTATTAGCCAGGGGAGTAGTTGTTTTCTGACAGGTATTTACCATAATAAGCCTACGTCGTAGGTGTATATAGGAGTAAAAAAGGGGAACCATCGGTTGGAAACGACTATCGTTCAATTAGTTGTCAATACCCGTCGTGGTATTAGCCAAGGGAGTAGTTATTTTCTAACAGGTATTTGCCATAATAATCCTACGTCGTAGGTGTATATGGGAGTAAAAAGGGGGGGCCATCGGTTGGAAACGACTTTCGTTCAATTAGTTGTTAATACTTGGTAAAGAAAAATTGCTTTCGTCACACTGGAGAAGATTAACAATGTATGAAGCAAACTTCTAAGTCGGAATTTCCGAGTTTAAAGTCGAAATTTCCGACTTCGAAGTCGGAAAAATAAAATTCCGACTTTATAGTCCGAAATCCCGTGTTTGAAGTCGTGTTTTTTATTAGGTGTGTCTTCCGGTATATTTCCATATATCTATTCTATCAGTTTTTAATATGTTTTAAGTATCACCAAAACAATTTCTAAAATTTTTAATTCAGTTGAAATCATCACAATTGCTCATTCGAGGCCATTGACAACTAGCGCTGTCGAATTTTATCGCACGTTGTTATTGACGATGACCTTTCCATATCCTCGATAGAGACCTTCTTTGATTGGTGATTGTATGTAAAGAGATTTATTTACTAACAATTGATAATAAGTTAATATGAAAGAGATAAAGATAAACGGACGTTATTCAAAAGATAACAATAAAAAATATATTTTGAGTAAAGAATACACCTGCGACCGTATTTGGAAAATTTAACCGAATGGTGATTGGGAGAATACGAAACGTCGCATGAAAATGGACTTATTACCAATTTGTAGAACGATGCATTTGTAGGGTGTTTTGTTCTTCAAAATATCCAAAATCGCAATAGAAAAGCAAAAAAAATGATTTTTTTGTATGGCATTTTGTTCAATATTTCAACTTTGCCTCACTTCAAACGATTTTATTATTAATAAAAAACTAATAATAATTTAATCCAATGATAAAGTTTACTTTTGAAGTTTTCTAACTATTATTGTTTTACTTACTCTATATCTATTATCAATTATGTAGCACCACCCTTAGTTAGAGTTGGCAACGACATATTAAAAATAGTAGTGTCCCTTTAAGTGTTTTGAGTGTTTATATTCAAATACCTATTTTAAAACCATTACCTTTTCACATTCACTGCAGTGTGGTAAGCTTTCACATGGCTCGTCAGTCTTAGTGGCCTAATAATAGTTAGGAAATAAACATCTGAACCCGTTGCAAAACACCTCTGCAACAATTGCAAAATATAAAAACTTGTTCAGAACACTTACCGACAATTTTGTTTGATCTCCCGATACCTCATTCAAAACAGACTGGAGTGTTATATTCCAGCCTCGATACGCCCCTTGACCAATACACTGCGTTCAACTTAACGATTCGCCGTTTTAATTGGTTGACCTCCAACGATTTTGTATTTTGACGCGTGTCAATGTGGACAGGGGGTTGCTTTGAATTCATAAGGGTTGTTGCAATTGATAATGGATGAACTATACCTATATCTTGGCCTTTGAGATTCGGATGAGCACAATATCGAATATTTCTTTCCAACAGTTACTCCTTTTGTTTATCGTTTGCGCATCTCAGAATCCTCAGAGCCAAGCTGTCCTGGTTTCAAAGTACCTACATAATAATAATATATTTAAACATAATTGTTTTGTTAAGTTCTACGCACGTTTTTTAGTTTTAAAAGCTTGATTTAGTGATACTAGTAGGTTTATCTCTAGACGTCTAGTGGTGATAAGAGGGTTAAAGAGTTTTGCATAACCCCTCTTTCTTAATTGAAATCGCATGTTTTCCATTTTTAAATATATTCGCGAAGAGAATTCAATTTTCGAGTCGAACGTTATCCTATTTTTGAAAATATGCACCTCATGCAGAATCACACATGGCGAATCTAAAACCGGGAACTATTTTGATACAACCGAAAAAAATATTTCGAAATAATTAGGAATTTCAATCGCAATTCCCGTCTTATTTATCAAGGTATTTGAATGAATTCTTCACCATTCGATAGCCTGACGTTGAGTCCTTATCGTAAATAACAAAAACAAAGAAATTGTTCTATGCGAAATATGCATTTACTAATCCGGCATATAGGGGCTTTCTGAATTATTGATAGTTATACTTAGGTATATTCTCTAAAGCATTTGGCCTATTAATTCCCAGCATGAAATTAATTAAAATTCATATTTTCGTATCTTAAATTGGAATGTAATATGTTTCTTACAAGAGAGGATATCTATCGATAATTACCGAATCTCTTCTGTAATCACTACTGGGGTTTTTACTAAATATTTCTTTATCTGCAGGAGGCATAGGCGCCAAACGATTCTGTTCCTCCCTCGATCTGGGCAACTACTGCAACTATGTCAAGCAACCTGGAGACATTCTTAACTACAGGACATGCGTTTACACTTGTACGGGAGACGGCTGCAATCCAGCTGCATTCAACAGACCTAACCTTCTACTTATAACCATGTTAGGATTAATGGTTTTTAAAATATCTGGTATATTTTATACATAGGAAAAATCAGTGTGTTGAAACTTTTATATTGTATTTTTTATTCTTTAAGGTAGTCTAATATTTTTGAACTGAGAGAATTTATTCATACATGACTGACTGATATGTTACAAATGTTTAAGTTTTTTCGTCACCTCTGGCAACATTTTGCAATACCTTCGTCAGTTCCATAGTTCAATCTATGCTTGAAAATTCTTGTATATAAACCGTTGCCAGAGGAAAATAAACATACCTCCCTACTATCTGTTGATGCTGTATGACCTTATTGGCCTTTTCACATCGTCCTTTATCGACTTTTGGTTGAGTTAAATGGTCAAATAATTTTCATTATCGATGCGCTTTTATTTTGGCCAAGGCTCATCTAATCCTACAATCCCCATAAAAAAATAGCACAATCCAAAATACTTACTTACCACCAAAATTTCATCCTCTGCGGCAACTTCAATATACTTTGTTTCTGCTGAAAATTTTTGAGAAATGAATTACCAAAAACTAATAAATTTGATCTAAAAACAGTCTGACGGATAATTTAGTTGAATTATTTTAACAACTGTCACTTTGAGACTTAGGATCATGAAATGTTCAACAGTAATTACACAAGTGGTGGTAATTTTTTGATAATTTTAACTATATGCACGAATCTTTGTTGATAATAGGAACAAAGACGAGTGCTAATCTAGTTAAAATTATCTCAAAAAATTATTACCACAACAATATATTTCCTTGCTTAACAACCAATCAGTTGATTTCAAATTTTGAAATTCAGCCAATAGAATCGGAACTACAGTGAAAATATAGCTTGTCGCTGTATTTTCACGGTGATAAAACTGCTTAGTTTTTGTTTTACTATCTGTCAAGTGAAAATAAACGTCAAATGTATGTGTTTTGACTAGTTATCTTTATTTATCAATATGAACGATCGTTGGGGACAATTGTCCATTGGTATCATAGATGACGCCGTGGAAAAGAGTATTCCGTTGAATACGGCTAGAAGTAAAGCATCAATTACCAGGTAACACGATTTTTGTTAATTTCAAATCGATATATTGTCGTCCTAAATATAATTCGTGGTATGATTAAAAACCTATAATTTTTTGGAATATCAATTCATTGGCAATCCCAATGTAAGAAAATATAACTCGTCCTGCGGACTCGTTGTATTTTCAGCTTTGGGATTGCAATTCATTAATATTCCAAAAAATTATCGGTAATAATCATACCATTATATTACCCCAGAATGTAATTCGGCTTGATTATTTTTTACCGGACATTTGTCAGTGTCGTCCTGACAACCAAGTCAATTGCAAACTTTCATATTCATTCATTTAAACAAATCAAACAACGTTAAAAAATTATTGCTGTAATTTGCTACTGACAAATTATCAGGAGTAAATACCACGAGTGATTGAATTTTCGCGACAATTTCACTCACTATATGAAAGTCGCGTCTCCTGCGATATGAGGACCAATCAGAATGGGATTTTGCGAAAGTACACGGTCCTTTCGCTTCCTTTCTTTCCGTTCCGGAAAGTCCTCGTCGTCAACTCAACCACAAATATAAACAGCAATGATACATCTTGTAATCTAATATGACGTCAGGTTGACAGACTTCATGTTTATTATTCATTAGTTGCAACTATTGAAGAATTCACTTTGTTTACTCGATCAAATTTCAAATAATAACTTGGTTGGTTCGTGAAATTATCTCAATAAATACGACTCGGGCTCACAATACAATCGATAATTCTGTCAGAAATCTTTAACTCGATCAAATTGCTCCCGTAGGGACGAGTGGTGTAACCAAGCAATTTGATCTCGTTGATTTCTGACAGAATTATCGATAGTATTGCGACCACTCGTGGTATTACCCCCGATAAGACTCGATTTATTTCTGAACGAAACTGAATTGCTCAAAACAATTCAGTTGAGTACAGAAATAAAAGACAGACTTATGAGATCAATTCAATCACGAGTTGAATTTTATTAGACTATTTCACGAATAAAAGTTTCTTCATTAATATAAATACGAAGAATGTATTACGATCATAACCAAATTATTTGTTATTTATAGGCAGATAATACTTTTAAAATATACTTTATCAGAAAACTTTGTGATAACTTTTATTCAAAGAAAAAACAACAACAACTGACAAAACTATACATAACAACGTCAACATTCAAAAATTTTCACAATACTAAGTGTTTCAAATATTCAATCAGAATCTTCCTCTAACACCCCTCCTGGATCTCTGATCCCCAAAAATTCCAAGTGATTTTTTAATGTGATGGAAGGAACAGTTTTGGTTAAAAGGTCGGCCAGGTTCAGCTTGGACGGAATATATCTGAGAACGATTTGTTTTTCTTCTAACATGTCTCGTATATAGAACAGCTTCAAGTCAATGTGTTTTGATCGGTCTGATGTCGTTCGATTTTCTGCGAGTTTCATAGCTCCTTGATTATCTATATGGATCGGGAAACATCTTTGAAAATAAAAGTCCTGACATATTTCTTTTGACAGTTTTTGAAGAAATATGAATTCTTTCGTTGCTTCACTGAGAGCAATGAACTCAGATTCAACAGTGCTCAATGATACGCATCTTTGCTTGCGGCTACACCAACTTACAGCTCCTCCTCCAAGTATAAAAATATATCCACTAAATGATTTTCTATCCATTTGATTTGCTCCCCAATCTGCATCCGTATAAGCACTGGCGATTTTATTTGTCTTCCTGTATTCTAATCCATACCTTTTGGTAGCATTTAGATACCTCAAAATATGTTTCATTCCTATCCAATGGTGTTTAGATGGATTCTGACAGAACTGGCTCATGAAAGTGGCTGCAAATGCTAAATCCATCCTGGTTGTGGTTGCCAAATATAACAGACTTCCAATGACTTTTTGATACACTCTCTTCTGTTCATCGTTCAATATTTCCTGGCTATTAACTTCACATTTATTGAACTTTTCTCCAAGTGGCAATGGTGTTGAAACCCCTTTCGCTTCTAACATATTCGTTTCTCGTAAGAGTTCAATGCAGAAATTTTCCTGATCAAGTCTTATTCTTTGATCATTTCGTGAAATTCTAATGGATAAAACATGTTTGACTTCTTTCAAGTCTTTTGTGTCAAACCGTTGTCCAAACAACATCTTCATTTGTTCAATATGATGAGTTTTCCCTGTTTTCCCATATAATAATATGTCGTCAACGTACGTACTTATAACAAGTTCCTTTTGTTTTCGGAAATATACACATGGATCTGATACCGAACGAATAAAATCTTGACTTCTTATGAATGAGTCCAATGTTTTATTCCACATCAAACCAGATTGATGTAACCCATATATGCTCTTCTTCAGTTTGCAAACTAAGTTTTTCATTATGATCTCCTCCTTTGTAACTAACTCAGGAAATAACTGCTTCAAAGTATCGGCAAGTTCATCAAAACCATTTGGTATTTCCATATAAACATCCTCATGTAAATCTGCGGATAAATATGCAGCGGTAATGTCAATGTGATGGATGCTCCAATCTTTTTCTGCGGATAATGCAAAAAGGAGTCTCATTGTCTTTTTCTGGACTACTGGTGCATAAGTTTGATCGAAATCAACGCCTTGAAATTGAGTATTTCCCAGTGCAACTAATCTAGCTCGATATCTTTCAAGTACTCCTTTTTCATTGTATTTGGTTTTAAATACCCATTTCGTCCTTATTATTTTTCTATTTTCGGGATGTTTTACGAAAATCCATGTTTTATTTGTAATAAGATTTTTCATTTCTTCTATCATGGCATCTTTCCAGAATTGTTTATTCATACCAGCGAATGCTTCTTTTACATTTCTTGGATCTTTGACTTTGGTTTTTGAAATGTCTGTCATTTGAGTTCCTGTCACTCGATTACATTCATATACAAAGTCCTCATCATTCACCACATAGTCAGCCATCCAAATAGGATTTTTCAGAACTCTTCCGGATTTGGTTCTTCTCGTCTCGCTAATTGATTCATCGTCACTTGAATTTATGTCATTTCCATTTTCGTTTTCCATGACGCTTTCTTCTATTAAAATATCATTTTCATTTTGTATTGTGTCGATTTTCTCCTCTTGATCATGTCCATCGAAAAATCCAGTGATATTTAAAATAGTATTTCTCTTTTCATCTTCGTTTGTGATTTCAGTTTGATTGTCTGATTTCATCGGAAATATATTCTCTTCAAATTTCACGTCTCGGCTAATGAAAATTTTATTATTTCTGGGGTTCCATAGTCGATATGCTTTCGAGTTACTATCATATCCTATGAAAACACATGAAATGGCTTTTGGTGATAGCTTACTGGTTCTGGATTTGTTTATTGCCCATGCTCGACATCCGAAAACTCGCAAATGTGATATATCATTTTGTGATATTTTCTGCCATTTTTCAATTGGACTTACACCCCCATTTGCCGTGGTAGCACATCTATTCCTAACGTAAGATGCTGCTGCAATGGCTTCTCCCCAAAATGTTTCCGGTAATTCAGATTGAATCAACATGCATCTTGCTGCGTCAAATAATGTCTGGCTCATCCTTTCGGCGACACCATTCAGTTGAGGAGTTCCAGGCACTGTGAGTTTATGATCAATGCCGTTTTTCTTCAAATATGCTTTAAATTCATTCGACAAATATTCGCCTCCATTGTCACTTCTCAGGGATATAATTTTTCTACCATGAAAATTTTCGGCTCGTCTTTGAAATTCTACGAAATTTTGAAAAACTTCATCCTTCTTTTTCATCATTTTCACTTCACAGTAACGGGAATAGTCATCAGTAAATGTAACAACATATGAATTTCCACCAATTGATGACGGTTTTATAGGTCCAACTACATCGGAATGAATGAGTTTCAACGGATTTTCCGCTCTCGTGACACTCTTATTTGGAAATGGATTTTTCTTCAGTTTTCCTTCAAAACATACTTGGCATCCCTCTTTATATTCATCTTCAGAATATGTTTTAATGGCATTTTTAACTAACATCTTCTTCATGGTGGGAAAATTCAAATGATCTAATCTTTGATGCCAGAGTTGATCATCCTTCGAAATAACTTTATTTGTAGAACTGTCACTTTTATTGTCAGAATGTTTTTTTTTTCATCCTCAAAAATATAATGTAATCGTCCAATTTTAGTGGATTCTGCGATAATTTCTCCCTGTTTGGATAATATTTTTGCACTGGTTGTACCAAAAATCACTTTCATTCCTCTTTCTGCGGCTAGGCTCATCGAAAGTAAGTTGCCTTTAAGTTCAGGTACACATAAAACTTTCATCAGAGTTATTTGAAATCCACCATTTTTCTTCGATAATTGCAGGTTAACGTCTCCATAACCAGTAGATTTCAGGAGTCCTCCACCAGCTACTTCCACTACGGATTCGTATTTAGTGAATGTGACAAATTTTTCACGATAAGCTGTCATATGATCAGTAGATCCACTATCTAATATCCATGATCTTGAATATGACTTTTTATCCACTAGATTAGATTGATGAATTATTTCAGCACTCATAGACGTTGATTGATGCATCGCGCTGAATGCAGCTCGTGATGTAGAAGGTTCTTGATGATCCGTTTCTTCAGCTGGAACGGTATTACTTTTGGATAATGGGCAATTTTTTCCGATGTGACCAATTTCTAAACACCTGTAGCATCTTAGAAATTGATGTGATTGTTTGTGTTTCTCATCCGCAGAACTTGAAATCTCTTTTGAAAATTGAGGTTTATTTCTGAAAGTTCTGTTATTTCTTGCAAACTTATCATTCTTTTGAAATGGTCGTCTTTGTATTGTTAAAGCTCTGACATTGTCCAATTCATTAATTGTGTAGTATTTATTGTTGATACGTCTCTCCTCTTCTACCAACTTTGATTTGAGGTGGCCCATATTGAGATCATCTTCATCAGCTCTCAAATTTCTTGCTAAATATTCATATTCACTAGGCAAACCCAATACTGCAAATCCTGCTTGAACTTTTTCGGTGAATTCAAAACCTGCATCTTTCACTTTATGATATAAACCATTTCGTCGAGTCAAATATTCATTAATGGTTTCGTCGGTTTTCTTAGAAGTATTAACAAAGTCTTTCAACAGTAGAAATCCATGCCAGGTATCATATCTTGTGTGAATTTGTTTAAGCGTTTCCCATACTTCTTTTGCTGTTTTACAATGCATTATATCATCTAAACTATTGTTGTTTATCAGCAGATATAATATAGATTTGGCACTGTGATCATTCTTCTTGTTTGCAGCTTCTTTCAACTCGTCTTCACTGAATCCAGGATCAATAGCTTGCCAGAGATTTTTAACTTCCAAAATCCCTTGTGCCCTCATCGACCAGTATCTATAGTTCTCGGAATTCAGTTTTTCGGCCTTAAAATCGTCCATTTTCTTCTTGCAGATTGTTGTACTCAAAATTCTTTGAAATATTTTGTTCACGTCGTGTCGTCTACTTTTTCTGATTATAAGCCTGGGCCCATAACCTGTTATTTATAGGCAGATAATACTTTTAAAATATACTTTATCAGAAAACTTTGTGATAACTTTTATTCAAAGAAAAAACAACAACAACTGACAAAACTATACATAACAACGTCAACATTCAAAAATTTTCACAATACTAAGTGTTTCAAATATTCAATCAGAATCTTCCTCTAACATTATTAAAATCATCAATATTATAATGGTTTGCTTCATAATTTCATTTGATTTTGCACCAAAGCGATTAATTTTGACAAATACAGCTATATTAATAATAATAATAATAATAAATGATTTTATTGAGTAGACATACAGAGCATAATTCAATTCCACGATCAGATCACTTATTGCTCTTCCACTGAACCATTATTGATCGAACTGTCAAACGTATTCGTTTCGTCATAGTTACGTCGTTGAAAATATCGAAGCTGATGCTCCAATTAGAATTGAAAGACAGCTGGTGTTATCGCGATAATACAAGTTGTCTTTGGTTTGCGATTGGTCAGATTAGGAGAGAATTTTAAGATGAGTGAAATAGTCAGGGGTAATATAATAAGTGGTATGATTATTACCGATACTTTTTTGGAATATTAATGAATTGCAATCCCAAAGCTGAAAATACAATGAGTCCGTAGGAGAAAAATTGTAGCTCAAACAACTGTCACATTTCTTGTAAAATTCTAAAATTCGATTGACAGGTTTGTAGTTGATGAGTCAAGTATTGATTTTCCCGTAGAAAGACAGGATATGAGAAACTATGTAGCGGACAGTGTAGTTCTTTTTCGCTACAACCTGTATGCGTTGTCCAATCATAGCGGGACAACCGATTGCGGACACTACACGGCTTACTGCAGATATCCTATCACGAATCAGTGGCATGAGTACAATGACTCTAGTGTTTTACATATTAATTCCCAATTACTCGTAAGCGAAAAAGCATACATTTTTTTCGACGAGCAAGGGGGAACTTGATCGACTTTCTATTTATGTTTTTTATGTATTATGACATGGTAAAATTCAAGAAATCATTTATTTTTTCAACCAATTTGAATATGTTTTTTTTTCGTTACGTAGACATTCAAAAAGTCCACTAGGACACCAAATTTCATAAATAAATCTCCAGTTCCAGAGCCAATTAATTTTATTTTTCAACGTCAAAAACCTAAAAAAATTACTAGCGATTTTTTTAGAAAAAACCTGACTACACCACTGGATTCGCGATATTTTCAGATGGTTCATATATGAATTACGTTGAAATGCGTCAATCAAAGAATAAGTTATAAAGGAATGAAATTTGAAAAATATGCCGTTTAATCAACCCACCAATTCAATTTTAAAACTTTTATCAAATCTTTGACTACACTACTGGTTTAAGGGAGTCCCGAAATATTTCATTGATAAATAAAAATTATGAGGTAAAAAGACATCTTCCTGAAAATTACATTTACATATCTATTTTAAAATTTTTATTAATTTATAATTTTGTTATTTATGAACAGATTTCGATGAAATCTTGACCAGCGAGACCTCCTGAATACAGTGGTGTATTCCGAATTTTGATAAAAGTTTTGAAATTGAATTGGTGGGTTGATCAAAAAGACATATTTTTCAAATTTCATTCCCTTATAACTTTTTTATTAATTGGCGCATTTCAAGGTAATTTACATGAACCATTTGAAAATGTCGCGAATCCAGTGGTGTACTCAGATTTTTTCTAAAAAAATCGCTAGTAATTTTTTTTTAGCTTTTTTACCATGAAAATTAAGATTAGTTGGCCCTGGAAATCAAGATTTATTCATGAAATTGGGTGTCCTAGTGGACTTTTTGAATGTCTACCTAATGAAAAAAAAAATTATTCTAATCGGATGAAAAATGTAAGTTTTATAAGGATGCTTCCATCTTAAATGAGTCACACTGTATAAAGCCCTCAACCCACTGAACTAAAAAATACCCAAACATTCCAATTGTTGGTAACGCCTTCAGTTCCTATTCATTTCATTACTCTACCCTAAAAAAAAGTGAATCTTGTATCAAGAAAATTCCACTGAAAAGGCATTCAACCTATCCTGAAATTGAAATGCACCGTAACTCGTTCATTCGCCCACTCGTCAGTGATTCCTAGCTTTCTCTGGAACCCCTTAAAAAGTTTTTAAAATGTATCATACGGTGCTAGGGAAAATAAATGAATAGTTGATTAATTGTTTTTTTAACAAACAAGTGTATTAATAAGGGCGATTAACAATCGAGATATTTTAACGCGTTTTTTTTACATTTTAATTCACGAGTTTGTTACAATACTTTTCCGTCGACAGTAGTTTTCAAAAATAGAGATATCTTACTTTCAATGTTTATTTATTTAACGATACGATAAAAAACAATCACTATTTCCTATTTATATTAACTCTACTCAAAGGTAGTTCAATTTTCCTTAGTGGTAGTTTTATTTTAACTTTTATTATTTATTTTCAAATTGAAATAAAAAAAAAAATTGCTCTCGGTGGGTGAAAATTGACAAATAAATAATGACAGATATAGTACTAACCAATGTAAAATGTATAAGAGCAATGTATGTTGGGTTGCATATAATCAAATCATTGATTAATAGAAAATCATTCATTAACAGGGGTCATTAATCAACGATTTTGAGGGCATACAGCATAAATGAACGGTCGACGGAAAAGTACATAAACAAGCCGCTAAGTTTTTTTCTGCAACGCAGAAAACTTATAACAACATATTACCAAGTGGTATGGAAAAGAAACGTGGGTTGGTCAGCAAAGCCTGTCCAGGAAAGACGAGGAGGCAGGGACAAACCGAAAGGAAATTATTGGGGGGGGCAGAAGTGAATTTTGTCAACTCATTTTAAAATTTTCCAATATGTATTTGGGACAGAAAAAGAGAATTAAGAATTGATCACCCTAGACAATATTAATAATCATATTCAATTTATGGCATGGAAAAAATATGAAACAACGTGAAATTTAAAATATATATATATATATTTATATATATTTATAACCAACAACAAAAATAATAAATACATCCTGCGTCTTTTTGTAGTCATTATTGAACCTGCTCCGCAAACCGAACATTTCACTTTGATACGGCGTTTACTAGAACTATTCATTTTCATAAATATAATTGACAAATCTGAAAAATTTAAGTTGAACCAAAACTCCAGAACAATATACCACAGTTAATAATTGAGTTAATTATACGGCGAATGACGAACTGACAACTGGAACTGACTAGTTCAATCTAGTTAACGCAACTCGCACTGCACACTGCACATCATCACGTGATCGGTAGGACGGCATACAGGACAGGGCTCGCAAGGTGAATAAGCAAATTTCGTGACATGTTACATGTTAGTGAGGAAGCGATAAGCGATAAATCATGATGTTTTTTCCGTCTAAACAATTTGCTGATTTGGTGACGAGGAGGACGGAGGACGTGTTTGTGTTTTATCTATTCACAATTCCCCTTTCCATATAATCTGAAAACTAGGAAATTTCGACTACAAACTCGGAATTTATTGTTTGTTTGAGGTTGAACATTCCCATAGTCTAGTTCCTCAATTGTAGATAGAGACTCAACGTACATTTTCTGGCTTTTACGGGATTTTAAAGTTAAAAAAAAATTGTTTAAAATTATTTAAAATTGTTTTTTCCGTTAACCAGCTGTCGTCCCCTCACGAACGGCAGCCCTCAAAAGTCAAAACTTGTGCGAGCCAAGGATTAACGAGGTCTTACCTTTTAACGTGCGATTCCTAGCACTTTCTTGGGCCATCAGATAAAAATCTGTAGTCGCTAAGGATTCGAACCTAGTCGACCAGCAGTCACTGGTTTCGAACGAGAAAGTCTCAACCACTGAGCTACATGAGGAGGGGATGTACGAAAGTGCCAAAGTAAAACTTGATTTGAAGCCTGTAACGTCGTTACTGTTTATTATTATTATTTTCGTGTTTTATTGATTCATTCCAGTTCTTTTCTTGTATTAATTTTGAACAAGCTGTATATTTCAGTCAATGTAGACAGATGTCATAATAAAAAATTTAAGACAAATTGTCAAGACAAAAAGTCGACCTCTTTTACTTAAAAATACGACAAATCAAAGGTTTTACGACACCAAAATCTATATTGGTCCTTCGAGTTAAACTAAAATCAGCTCTGTGGACAGCAGTGCAGGTCAGAGGACGAAAAAAATGACCGAAAATTCCGATCACCGTAGACGACGGCCGACAGCCGGAGTGAACAACGATCTCAACCCAGACTTCATATGGCCTCAAGGTTTTGGAGAAGCTTCAGGAAGACATGAAGACCCAATCCAGGTAGTAGAAACCACAGTCGACGTTCACTACAACCCTGAAAATATTAACCAGTCCGATATGAATGCGGCCTCTAGCAAAAAATCGATCAGGTCAGTTTCTACAAAACATAGTATTGCTAGTTTGGACCTGGAAAGAAAGATATTGGCATTAGAGACTGAAAAATCTAGACAAGCTCTTCAAGCCGTAGAAGAAGAGATGAAAAATAAGAAAAAATTGTTAGAATTAGAGCATCAAGTACGGGAAGCTGAATTAGTCGCAAAAGCTGCAAAATTAACTTCATCTCAGGGGAATTTGTCTTCACGACATTCAGTGACAAAAAGCGTATACCCCGAAGTAATTTTCACAAACAATATGAGTTTTCCGCCATCAGTGACAAATGAAAGATATACTTATGTCCAAAAGTGGATTGAAGATATTCCAAAAAATCCTAATGAACAAACTTTTCCAGACCAGGAAGGCGACAAAAATGAACTTGACAAAAAATCAGAAATGAATATTTTATGTGAAACCCTGAACAAACTTTTACAAAATAGCACCAATCAACGTCAGTCAGATCTGACAAACAAATTGATAGCTAGACAAACGATTGAACGAGATTTTCCCATTTTCGATGGACGTCCTGAAGAATGGCTCACATTTTATTCACAATTCAAGAGAATTTCTTCACTTTGCGACTATAGTCAGGAGGAGAAAATGATCAAACTTCAGAAATGTCTCAGAGGAGAAGCTAAATATGTTGTAGCAGGGATGATGTCCATTCCCGAAAACGTTGATCTAGTAATTGATACCCTACAGATGCACTTTGGGAGACCTGATCTCATCATTGAAGTTCTTCTTTCGAGAGTACGAAATTTGTCCGTCCTGAGAGATCAAAACTTGACTAGTCTGATATATCTATCAAACCATGTGCGATGTCTTGTATCGACAGTTCTTTCCCTAAATCAAGAATGTCACCTCAAAAATCCTCAAGTTCTAAAAGAACTCATGGAAAAACTACCTGAATCTTTGAGACTTCGTTGGGGAGAGCAAGTAGCTGAAAAAAAAGGTAACGTCGACCTTCAAGATTTTTCTAAATGGCTCAGTCATATTGCCTCAGCCGCATCTTATGTATCCACGGCGAAAACCAAAGCCAACCGATCAAATTTTACTCCACGACGACAAGAATCCTCCTTCACAACTGTTATGTCAACTAATAATAAGAGACCATGCGTTTACTGCAAAGAAGAAGGACATAAGATAGGATTTTGTCCAAAAATCAAAAAGGATGACATTGACACTAGATGGAATGAAGTAACTAGACTGAAATTATGTTTTTCATGCTTGAAATCCGATCATCATACTTCAAAATGTACATTCAGAAGAATGTGTGGAATTAATGGCTGCAGAAGACGACAATCAAAATAACCAGAATTCTGTTACCAACGACATTCAAAATCAGAGCCAGCCGACATTGATATCGACCGAACCCTCTAGACAAGAAACAGTTCTCAGTACTCAAAATCGACAGAAAAATATTCTTTTGAGGATGATTAAAGTCAAACTTTATGGAAATGACACGTCAATTGAAACAGTTGCTTTATGCGATGAAGCCTCGACAGTAACTCTCATCGATAGTACTATTGTGGATGCACTAAACTTACAAGGAAACAAAGAAACTTTATGTCTTCAGTGGACTAACGAAATCACCAAGGAGTACGAAGATTCCATGAATGTCAAGATCAAAATTTCCGGAGTTTTTCCAAATGCAACAGTATATCAAATGAACAATGTCCGCTCAGTAAATAATCTGTCATTGCCATATCAGAAAATTGACTACAACGACTGGAAAAATCACCCTCACTTGATGAACATACCTTTCGACAATATTGACCAGAGACCATTAATTTTAATTGGACAAGATAACATAAGACTAACGATTCCAAGAAAAATATCCCAGGGTCCCGCAAATCTACCAATTGCCACAAAAACAAGCCTTGGTTGGATTCTTCATGGTGTTGGTAATGAGGAAAAAAGGGAAGACTACTCTTTTCATATTTGCTCCGAGGATATTTCCGACGAAACCCTTCATAAAATGGTGAAAAACTCATTTTCACTCGATGCTTTTGGAATATCATCTACTTCCAAAATCATGAACAATGACGACCAAAGAGCGGTAAATACCATGAAATCAACTGCCAGGAGAATAGGGGACAGATTTGAGATAGGATTACTGTGGAAATCGGACGATATTGTTCTTCCAGAAAGTAGGGCGATGGCATTTAGACGTTTGTTCTGCGTGGAGAAACAAATGGACAGGAATCAAGATTTCAAAAATAAATATTGCGACAAAGTTGACGAATATGTCCAGAAAGGATATGCCAGAAAGTTGTCATGGGAAGAAGCTGCCATTGAAGGTCCTAGGTGTTGGTATCTTCCACACTTTGGAGTCGTTAACTCCAATAAGCCTGGCAAATTAAGACTCGTATTTGACGGCGCTGCCAAATCTCATGGTTCCAGTCTTAACGACCACCTATTGTCCGGACCAGATTTACTTCAATCACTTGTCAGCATCCTCATCAAATTTCGCCTAAGAAAAGTTGTATTTACCAGTGACGTACGGGAAATGTTTCACCAAGTTAAGATTCGACAAGAAGATCATGATTCACAACGTTTCCTCTGGAGGGGCGGAGATGAGAAAAAAACTTGCGATGTTTACGAAATGCAAGTAATGACCTTCGGCGCAACCTGTTCACCAACTTGCGCTCAGTACATCAAAAATTTGAACGCTCACCAACTGACAACAGACAAAAGACTGCTAGATGCTATCACAAAAAGACATTACGTTGATGACTACTTAGACTGCACTGACACTGACGCAGAAGCTCTGGAAATCATCAGACAGGTGAATATTATTCAGAAAAAGGCAGGGTTTGAATTAGTAAACTGGACTAGTAATTCAGAAACTGTTATTCAGTCACTTTCTCGTAATGAAGACACACTCAAAGACTTGAACTATTCTGACAACACATTACAACGAATCTTAGGACTATCATAGGATTCTAAAAGCGATCACTTTATATTCAGAGTTAAAACAAATTTACATACGAAAATCGACGAACGACCCACAAAAAGAATGGTTTTGAAGACGGTCATGTCAGCATTTGATCCTTTGGGATTAGTTGTCAATTTTACCATCAGGGGACGAATACTGATACAAGATATATGGAGGGCAGGAATTGGATGGGACGAAGTACTTGACGAACGGACATATAATGACTGGAAACTTTGGTGTGATGATCTCTCTAGAATGTCAGATATACAAATTCCTCGATGCTACTCATTCGATATTCCAAAATCTAAGAATACTGCTTTGCATATTTTCTGTGACAGTAGTAAGAAAGCATTTTCAGCACTTGCATATCTGAGAATCGAGACAGATGAGGACATAGACGTGATACTTGTTTTCGGGAAGTCCCGAGTAGCTCCGACTAAACCTATTTCAATACCACGGTTGGAGTTACAAGCGGCTTTGATGGGTGCAAGATTAGCTAAGACTGTGAAAGACGATCTTGAATTAGATATACATGAGGTATGTTACTGGACAGACTCGACAACGGTACTGTACTGGATAAAAAGTGACGCGACTAGACTGGGACAATTCGAATCACACCGAATAGGAGAAATGCAAGATATGACAGAAACTAGCAGTTGGCGATGGGTACCATCGAAACACAATCCTGCGGACTTAGCTACTAGAACGTATAATGAAAACGGGACGAACGTTATTGATTTCCAAGAATGGTTTACTGGACCGCCTTTCTTATATCAGAGAGATAGAACGACTTGGCCAACCAAAGAAATCGACAAGTTTCAAGAAAAAAGTCCTACTGAAACAATACTGGTGGTGACAAGAAAACCTCCTGAGAATGTTCTTCCGGAAATCGAAAGATTTTCCAAGTGGAATCGACTTATCCGTTCGACGGCTTGGGTACTAAGGTTTATCAAAATTATGAGAGGAGACAGACAGAAGATATTTCCGAAAGAACTCGAAGTTGAAGAAATAATGGAAGCTGAGAGAAAATGGACTAGACAAGTTCAGGAAGAATGTTTCAGCGAGGAGATCAGAGATTTGGAACGAAAGCGAGACATCAAACGACAGAGCAAACTTTTCAAACTGACACCTTCATTGGACAAGAATGGTATTCTGGTTTTGAACGGAAGAACAAATTTAGCACCAGATTTGAACGAGTGTACCAAAAATCCAGCAATCCTGCCAAAGTACCACAGATTCACAAAACTGTTAGTTCGAAATTATCACGAAAGATTTGCTCATCAAGGTGTCGAGTTAGTACTGAATGAACTGAGACAGAAATACTGGATCATTGATGGTAGGTCAGTAGTAAAACATGAATTTGCTCAATGCATGAAATGCAGGAAATGGAAAGCCAAACCCAACACACCACAAATGGGACAACTACCTCTTGCTCGAATGACCCCAAATGTTAAGCCATTCACATATACAGGCGTGGACTACTTTGGACCGCTGTCAGTGACGATAGGAAGGGGAACAGAAAAGAGGTATGGAGTCATATTTACGTGCCTTTCAATCAGAGCAATCCACCTGGAAGTCGCACATTCACTTTCGACTGAATCCACAATAATGGCAATTCGAAGACTCATTTCCAGAAGAGGACCTATCAAACAAATGTTCTCGGACAACGGAACGAACCTCAGAGGGGCTGCGGAAGAATTAAAGAAAGCCATACAAGAAATTAACCAGCAAACAACGTGGAATTGATTGGAAGTTCATTCCCCCGAACTCGCCACACATGGGGGGATCATGGGAGCGGCTAATACGATGCGTCAAGAAGTCATTTCAAGTTGTTTTGAATGGACAAAAACTCAAAGACGAGATCCTCTTGACACTGTTCTCAGAAGTTGAACACATGGTGAACAGTAGACCAATAACAAAAGTTTCAACGGATCCAAACGACTATGAAGCACTCACACCAAACCACTTCCTAATTGGGACCACTGGAAATGAACCCCTTCATCAATTCGACAAAGTTAGCTTCAGAAGTCAATGGAGAAAGACACAGTACCTAGCTGATTCATACTGGAAGAGGTGGATCAAGGAATATCTGCCAAGTCTAACTAAACG
This sequence comes from Chrysolina haemoptera, assembly GCA_958298965.1. Lineage (NCBI taxonomy): Eukaryota > Metazoa > Arthropoda > Insecta > Coleoptera > Chrysomelidae > Chrysolina > Chrysolina haemoptera. The sequence goes on from OY282591.1 coordinate 4,889,458, forward strand.
AAACAAGTGGTGTCAAGATTCTTCTCCTTTTGATAGTTGGCGATGTCGTAGTCATTGTTGACAAAAATGTACCAAGACAAAACTGGAAACTGGGAAGGGTAGAACGGCAATTTCCTGGACCAGATGGCAGAGTAAGGGTTGTCGAGGTTAAAACTTCAACAGGACTCTACAAACGACCTGTCACCGTACTGGCAAAAATAGACCTTCGTGAAGAAGATGAATCTCCTACACGGCGGGGAGGAATGTAACGTCGTTATTGTTTATTATTATTATTTTCGTGTTTTATTGATTCATTCCAGTTCTTTTCTTGTATTAATTTTGAACAAGCTGTATATTTCAGTCAATGTAGACAGATGTCATAATAAAAAATTTAAGACAAATTGTCAAGACAAAAAGTCGACCTCTTTTACTTAAAAATACGACAAATCAAAGGTTTTACGACACCAAAATCTATAAAGCCAAAGTACCTAGCTTATTTCTGTTGTATTTATTGACCTGCTTTATATGAATTATTATGAACCGTACAACCGATGAGTGACTATCTACAATTTAAGAACTAGACTAAAGTTTGAAGTTGAAAATTCCTAAAGTTCAGTGACAATTCCCATGGAGTCATAAAAAACAGAATTTTTTTCGAATTTTGTTTCAGTTTACTTATTTTGCCAACTTGTCTAACATTGGGGGGGGGTGAACCCCCCCATAGGCCCGTCCCTACGAGGAGGTAAGCACTTCTCCCCCGGGATAAAAGGATATCACTGATAAAATCAGCAACAGCAGGAACTCATACTGTCTCTTTTTGATAAAATTACGCAATATTTTTTTTAAATGGGTCTTTTTTCGTCTATAATGTCTCATTGCCTCTTAATAAATTTGTACCTACATATGTTTCTTTTATATGGGTCTTTTTGTGTATGATACTCATTGCCTCTTTTAAATGAATCTATACAGTGTGTCTCACTTTTCATGGAATCACTCCCGTAACTTCCGTAATTATCGAGGTAGAATGATCGCAGGACTGATGGATAAGATGGAAATGTACCTACCGGCATAATGGTGTTGGCCTAAGTGATATACACTGCCCGCCAGTCGAAATGGAACAACCCATTTTATCGGTAAATCATATTAGGGGGCAAAATAGGTTCGAAATTCTTTCAGATTCGTGATTCACTTTTCATGGAAGCACCCCCGTAACTTTCGTAATTGTCGAGGTAGAAAGACGAAACTCTCAGGACTGATGTAAATGCTGAAAATGCACCTGTCGACTCAATGGTATTTGATTTGATTTTCGAGCATATTATGCCTCCTAGTATGATTTACTGTAAAAATGGGTTATTCCATCGCGATTGGCGGACAGTGTATATCACTTAAGCTAACAACACGTCGGCAGGTGCATTTTCAGAATTTACATCAGTCCTGAAAGTGTAGTCTTTCTACCTTGACAATTACGAAAGCTACGGGGTGCTTCCATGAAAAGTGAGACAAATTCAGATTTTTCAGGACTCAAATTATTTCAGAAAAACAGTGTATCCGTAGTAAATTTGGGGTTCTGATCACGAATTTTAGAGAATTTCGAACATATTTTGCCCCCTAATATGATTTACTGAAAAATTGGGTTGTTCCATCTCGACTGGCGGGCAGTGTATATCACTTAGGCCAACACCATTAGGCCTGTAGGTGTCATAGTGTCATCATTCTACCTCGATAATTACGGAAGTTACGGGGGTTCCATGAAAAGTGAGACACACTGTATATAATTCTTGTATGGGTCTTTTTCTCGTATATCATTGCCTCTTTTTGGTAATTTCGTACATGATTCTTTTATATATGGGTCTTTTTTTTCTATCGTCGTTATGCACTTTTTGTATACAAATAATTCATGTGCTGAATATTGCCTCTTTTTGTTTTGGGTCATTACTTTTCAGTATGTTCTGTCCCTTTGTTGTTCATTTGTTCAATGATTTGAGGAAAGGGCAGGTACGGTTGATGAAATTCTTACCAAATACCTATATTTCGAAATATTCTGAATGCAGCCAAAATTTTTATAAAAGTTCTGAAATTGAAGTGGTGGGTTGATTTATTGGCATAATTTTCAAATTTTATTCCCATATAACTTTTTTTGATGGACGCATTCCTACGTAATTTTTACATAGACTGCTTGAATATGTCGTAAATCCAGTGGCGTCATCAAATTCTATTTAAAATAATCGCTAATAGGTTTTTTGGATTTTTGACTTTGAAAAAAATTTGAAGTAGGCCTTGAAATTTTAATTTTAATTTTGAATTTATGGCATTCATCTAGAACTATTGATGCTTTGTCTATTGAAAAAAAAAACTTCTGAATCGGATAATAAATAACAGTTTTACAGAGGTGGCCCGCTTTCAAATGGGTCACACTCTGTATAAAAACACAAGAAATAAGTTTTGATTTTAGTTCGAAAATATGAATAGGACATTCATAAAATCTCTTGTGGAATCATCTGCGACTGAAAGACAAACTTTAGTCGCCATTTTCCATCGTTCAAGATAACCTCTTGGGAGGTATTCATGTTGAAAAGGGGAACATTCTCCATGAAAATTGAAAAATGAAAAATGTGATTTATTTGTAATATCTAACAGAAAACAACTACTTCCCCGGCACAAGCCACGCTGGACATTGAATTATATCTGATAGATATCGTGAAAAGACTAACTGGAAAGGAAAGAAAAAATCTGAATGTGAAAATTTGCATTTTCATTCAGATAACTGATTTTTTTAATTCTCTTTAGTTTTCATTGAAAAAATCTTTAAATAAAATAGATAAGGAGAATGTTATTAAAAAAAAATATCACTCACAGAAATCGTTCATTTAATTGAAGCAAGGTTCGCTTCTCTCGCATTTAATCCCCAATACATCTTGGTCGACACAAATCTATTTCGCTTTGCCAAGCTCTTCAGGATTGATATAGGATTGGAACTAAAATCAAAATGCTCATGACAGGTCTATGTCAAAAAATTATTTTAAGTGTCACAGCAGAAGAAATATTTCCCTTATATCCATCCCTGATGTGTATGCTTCTGAAGAGCCTGTTTTATTCCAATCCTATATCAATCCTCCTGAAGAGCTTGGCAAAGCGAAATAGATTTTTGTCGACCAAGTATTGGGGATTAAAAATGCGAGAGAAGCGAACCTTGCTTCAATGAAATTAACGATTTCTGTGAGTGATATTTTTTAATAACATTCTCCTTATCTATTTTATTTAAAGATTTTTTCAATGAAAACTAGAGAGAATTAAAAAAAGTTATCTGAATGAAAATGCGAATTTTCACTTTCAGATTTCAGAGTCTTTTCACAATATCAGATGTAGTTCAATGTCCAGCGTGGCTTGTGCCGGGGAAGTAGTTGTTTTCTGTTAGATATTACAAATAAATCACAATTTTCAATTTTCATGGAGAATGTTCCCCTTTTCAAAATAATTGTTATTTTGCATTTCATGCATGTTTTTCCTCAATATCTCCCCGTTTTTATCCCCTTCCCCCTCTTTTTCAGTGGAATTTGTGGTTAGAGGGGGCACGAGAAGTAAAAGTCCCGGGCCGGGCTGGAGATTTTTTTCTTCCACTAACCATCAGTGGGACTCTAACTTATTTCGCATAGCGATAGCGAAGCGAAACATAGGCTATCTCTTTCCGGTAGACCAGAAAGTGATAGCGTGTGCTTCGTTTAACTTCGCTTCGCTATGCGAAACAACTTACAGAGTCCCACCCCATGATTTTATTATTTTCATTCATTATTTTCCGCCTCAAATTGAAGATGCTGGCGGATTGTCCTGTTAAACTAGTGCCAATAATTTTTGAAAAGTAAAAAAGAAGAAGAGGTGAAATAACTTTTTCGGTGTTTAACTTTTAACTCAAATCTACTACATTTAAAATCGTTTATTTTGTTTGAATTTTGTTCACATTTATTGGACTTTGATTGCTAATATTGCTATTTTCAACAGTAAGTTTTCATATAATTTATATATGAGTCCTGAAAAATAATATCGTTTCAGTAATCAGGATGTTTTTAGAAGAAATGCAACACATAATACCCAAAGAATGGTCCCCAATGAACCTGTTGCATGAAAAATACAAAATAGTAACATTACCTCCCCATAGTTACGAATTTGTCGATGTTGAACAGCGTATACTTGGTGGTTTTAATTGTTGCATACAATCCATATTCAAACTACAGAACCCATATCTATATACAAAATTTCGTTTGAAAGCTCATGAGTATGAAGAGAGGGGACCATATGAAGTAAAGACGCTGTTTCATGACACTTCCAGGGAAAACGACGAATCTATAGCATGCTTCAACTTCGACTGGAGGTATGGTGAAAGATTCATGTTTGGGCCTGGTGTTTATTTTTCTGTATCCCCTTATTATGCCCATAAACATTCTTCTAGAAACAATGGAGCTCTTAGAACAATGTTTGTAGCACAAGTTTTAGTTCAGAGGGTCCAAGTTGTAAATGGTGATATTTTTCTTCCTGACTTTGGTTATGACACAGTCTTATGCCATGGAGGTGTGACGTATGTAAAATACTTTGACTGTGAATACTACCCACAATATTTAGTTCATTACATAAGTTAATCTTTATTTTTGTTCTATAATAAGTGTTGGCCTCAACATCACTACATTGATGTTGATTCAAGCTAGAGATATGGTTTGATATGACTGTGGTGAATGTCTCCTGGTGTTTATACTCTAGACATTTTTTAACTATCATCTACCTACTACCTTTATTGGGTAGATGGTATCAATGAAAATTAATTTATCCTGAAAGTTATAGGTACTTGTGTTGAATTATTACTTTTCATTTTTTGATAATTTCCCTTTTGGAAGTAATTACGAATAAATACAGTACAAAATGTAGATGCATTGAATGGTTTGAGTTAGATTGACTAGATCAAACATTCAATAAAATCATAAATACTGCAAGGCTTGAAAGTTGTGACTTCGAAAGATAGTAATGTGAGTCGCAATGGACAAACATTTTCAAAATAGAAAATAAGGTAGTGATCCATCATTTGATAGTAAATCGGTACTCTAATCATGTAGATTGACCAATTTTTGACCACTAGAATTTCAAATAAACCGACTATATTACAAATATGAAAAAATATTAACAAAACATTTTTGTGAGAGACAAATACAGTAGCTAAAGAAGGTTGATATTTTGCCACATTGGTTGACTTATCAGTAACATATCAAACTTGCTTTGAGCAAGACATATGAAGAGTTATCAACCATATGATTTGAACAAAAAATTTTAAGGTTTCATATATATATATATATATTTTTTTTTTAAAGTACTTTATTCAAATACAATGCGTTCCTGATCACAATGCATATATACAGTTTAGAATTTACGAGTTGCATTACAATGAATACTGAATAATCCAAAGCAGCAAATGTGCTGGTCTCGTATATAAATATATATATATATATATATATATATATATGATTAAGATGGAACCACCCTTATAAAACTTACATTTTTCAACGGATTGGAATGATTTTTTTTTTCGTTAGGTACACATTCAAAATGTCTACTAGGACAAATGTCATGAATAAATCTCCATTCCCAGAGCCAACCGATTTTATTTTTCAAGGTCAAAAATCTAATAAATTCGCGATATTTTTAAATGGTTCATACAGTGTGACCCATTTAAGATGGAAGCACCCATATAAAACTTACATTTTTCAACCGATTAAAATGATTTTGTTTTCGTCAGGTAGACATTCAAAAAGTCTACTAGGACACCAAATTTCATGGATAAATCTCCATTTCCAGGGCCAACTAATATAGTTTTTCCAGGTCAAAAATCTAAAAAAATTACTAGCGATTTTTTTTTTTAAATCTCACTACACCACTGGATTCGCGATATTTTCAAATGGTTCACATGTAAATAACGTTGGAATGCGTAAAATAATAAAAAAGTTATAGGGGAATGAAATTTGAGAAATATGCCTTTTGATCAACCCACCACTTCAATTTCAAAACTTTTGTAACAACTTTGACTACACCACGGGATTCAGGGTGTCTTGAAATATTACTGACCATAATTTCATCGAAATCTGTTGATAAATAAAAAAATAAGAAATTTTGAGATAAAATGAAATTTTCCTAAAATTCCGTTTTCAATTTTATTTTCTTATGATGTTCTTATTTATGAACAGATTTCGATGAAATTTTAACCAGTGATATATCGAGATCTCCTGAATACAGTGGTGTATTTTGAATTTTGATAAACGTCCTGAAATTGAATTGGCGGGTTGATTAAACGGCATATTTATCAAATTTCATTCTCTCATAACTTTTTTATTTATTGACGCATTTCAACATAATTTACATTTATACCACTTGAAAATGTCGCGAATCTAGTGGTGTAGTCAGATTTTTTCTAAAAAAATCGCTAGTAATTTTTTTAGATTTTTGACCTTGAAAAATAAGGTTAGTTGGCCCTGGAAATGGAGATTTATCCATGAAATTTGGTGTCCTAGTAGACTTTTTGAATGTCTACCTGACGAAAACAAAATCATTTTAATCGGTTGAAAAATGTAAGTTTTATATGGGTGCTTCCATCTTAAATGGGTCACACTGTATATGAATTATGTTGAAATGCGTCATTCGATAATAAAGTTATAAGAAAATGAAATTTGAAAATTATGCCGCTTAATCAACTCGCCAATTCAATTTCAGAACTTTTATTAAAATTCGGTATACACCTCTGTATTCAGGAGGTCTCGATATATCGAAATCTATTCATAAATAAGAAAATCATAAGTTAATGAAATTTGAATAATATATGTTAATGGAATTTCAGGAAAATGTCATTTTATCTCTTAATTTTTATTTTTTTATTTATCAACAGATTTCTATGAAATTACGGTCAGTGATATTTTGAAACTTCCTGAATCCACTGGTGAAGTCAAAGTTCTGATAATAGTTTGGAAATTGAAGTGGTGGGTTGATTAAACGGCATATTTCTCGTATTTCATTTTCCTATAACTTTTTTATTGATTGACACATTTCAACGCAATTTACATATGAACCATTTGAAAGTGTCGCGAATCCAGTGGTGTAGTCAGATTTTTTTCATAAAAATTGCTAATAATTTTTTTACATTTTTACCTTGGAAAAATAAGATTAGTTGGCCCTAGAAATGGAGATTTAGCCATGAAATTTAGGATCCTAGTGTACTTTTTGAATGTCAACCGAACTAAAAAAAAATCATTGCAATCGGTTGAAAAATGTAAGTTTTATAAGGGTGGTTCCATCTTAAATCCAATTATGAGTAGACCAGTTTTGTCTCAGGAAAAACCACAATACGAATCGGTTTCATCTAATGGATCCCTAATTTTGCAGTGCCACAGTTGCTCTTACCATATCCTTGTTCATATCGTACACTCGCCACATTGTTACTATAGAAAATACATTTCTGTAAGTTATAATGAATATTAGAACGATATGTATATATTTTAATGTACAAATTATGTTTCAAGTTTTGTGTTTACTCATTACTATTACAGAAAAAAAAGTGATATATAGGTGCTGTGAATAATGTTAGTATAAAAGCAGCCACGTAAAGTTTTGCACCATTTCATATTTTTTGTATTTGTTACTTTTTTCAGTTTTAGTGTATAAAGATCTGAAGGAAAGATTTCTAACCGCACGTTAGAACAAAACGTTCTTATCAAGTATCTCAAAAAGTGTTTCGGCAGGTATTATTCGAAAATCTCAAATTGTACAAACACTGAATGAAATTGATAAAGTTATAACTGTTTCTATCCAATGGTTCAACATTTATTACAGTATATATACCTTTGATACAGTATGCAAAAAGTCTTGAAGAACCTGCAAAAGTCAAGTAAATGTTTTCTGGATAATATAGAAGTCATCAGTATCGTTCGTTGAGATGTACTCTGATTGCTCTACTTGCTTGAAGTTGATCTTTTCAAATGAGAAAGACAAATAAAGTACAAGTGTTAGAGAGAAATCAACATATTTTGAAGTGATCTCGATCAGTCTTAATGAACAAGCCTATTATGTCTCAAAAAGAAATAAACAGAGTGAGAATTATATATATTATATATAATAATACTAAGAATTTTACCATTTACATTAAAATATAAACCTCAAAGTTCAGGCCTTCTTGCATTGCATGATAATTGTAAGATGTAAAGTGGCTATGAAACCTTGTATGCATACGAAGTTCAGTATTATCATTCATCGTTCAGAAGGAGAACAAATCTAATTTTTTATCTGGCTCCTTTAATTGGCATGGAGAGTACCAGATCTCTTATACATGAGTACAAGATTTCAGATGCTCAATGAATGATGTACACCATTATCTTGCTTTCATATAAATCCTCAATTAGTTTGTATTGAAGGAAAAACCAGACCACACAAGTCTCATATTATTGACTGGTTCATGTAATGTGCACCTTTTTTTTTATTTTTCTGTTCATGGGGGAATTTATGAGTTTTCAGCTACTCAACGGTTTTTTCTCAGAGTAGAATACAATTTAGTTGACCAGCGTTTCTTTAATCTAAAAACATTGAAGGAATAACCACTTAAAATATTATGAAAAACTAAGGGATCGCTCATCTGTAGAGCCATTGGAAAACTTAAAATGTTCTGAACCAAATTCAAATTTCATTCAATGTAACATTGCTCTGCCTGTAACTTGTAATATGTTGATATGCCTGAACTTAAAAGTAGGTACTCGTTAGTGATCAGTACTCTTTTCAAACATGTGAATATGAATGTAGGTTAAGATTTTGTAAATCATGTGTCACAAAACGAACCATATGAAAATATTTAGTTTTGTTTCTTTACTTTTCTTTTACATTTTTGTATGGCTGGCTACTTACTGTATTATGTGGTTATATGGGTCTTTAACTTTAATGTCTTGAACTAAAATGCAGCAGAAAGCCAAAGAAGTTCAGTATTCAGTTTTTCATTATACCATTAAGGTCTAATGGTAGGTGAATCTGTGTATGCTGCACGTTATTCATCATATTTTTACTGAAATATACCTTCCTTATTGCTGCAAGTTTTCTTTGTGACACATGGTATCATTTTAATTATCATATGGTCCCCTAATGCATTGATGACAATGAAGTTGTAGGCTTAAGATGTACTTAGTTTTTAAAATAATAATGTACCTACATAATTCAAAGTTGTGGTATAAAGACTGAGATATTTTTGTAAGTGGTTTCATAATATTTGAAAAGCTAATATGAGTAATTTCAAGGTAGAAATACCATTTTTTTCAGTATTCCTAGGATATAAGTCAATATCTGCGAAAAAAAAAACTTTCCTGCTGATACCGCGACGGACATGAATAGCCAAATAGTATTAATAACTGTTAGTTTCAAAATATCCATTAACTGTTTTTTCTTCTCCATAACATTACCACACCATAAAATCCATTACAAATAACGAATCAAATCATATTTACTTCACATAAACTTAACTTGCACTGACTGTTTGGAACCTTTGGTGTAGTAATGAATATTCTAGAGCTTCATCCCAACACCAAACACGCTAATTTTAACACATCGACTCGTGTTTCAATCACCAAGTGATCATCTTCAAGAGGAAGATTAAAACAGTTGAAGACCTCAGACTATGTTAAGTCTGTTTGGCAATAATTTTCAGGAGAGTGCTTTTATGTTCGGTCTACTCATGTTTCTTGCCTGAATACTGTTTACAAAAGTATTAATATCTCCTTACCACTTCCTTCCCCAGTACAAATATACTAGCAGCCAAAAGCTGAAATGGATTTGAGGCAAAATGTGACTCACACGTTGTTTCCCTGAGGTCTTCAGTTTTAATCTCCCTCTTGAAGATGATCACTTTGGTGATTGAAACACATGTCGAGGTGTTAAAAATAGCGGTTTGTTGCATGGATAAAATTCCAGTATAGTCACACAAACTTAGTTCTAACAACAAATATAAATTTCTTTCGGATAAATACTGGATTTTTTTGGTGCAAACTCGCCATTAATATTCTTTTGTTCATTATTTTTCTTCTGCCGTTTCTAGAATGCGCATCATTCTCTTTTACTCAAATACTTACTTAAGTAGAATGCGGCCTAGGCCTTTTGATGCGTTGGTCGCAATTTGCGCGTTTGCTTAAGAAGGCGACGAGGATTGGTGCTTGCTTTTTCTTGGCCGCCTCTTACAATTTGTCGCTAGGGCTGATATCCTTATAACTCCCCCTGAATCCGGCACTGAAGGGCATTGCATTATGTACAACGGTACGTACCTGCAAGTGTTTCTCGATGTTTGAATATAATACTATGATAATCCCTCATTAACACTTAAGAGATCGGCTGTTTTAATTATTTGCTGTAGCGCTCCGCGGCGGGGTCTCCTATTTTTTTGTGACGCATTTATTTTTCAGCTTTACTAAAACCCGGGAAATCTGGAGCGACACGTGCACTCCAAGCAGCAAGCGTTCAATGTCAAGATTGGCAACCTACACTTGCTTTGAAATAAGCATGTAGGCGTCTCTCGATATCGATACCAATCACAGTCCACCAATACATTTGGGAAAACATTTTCTTCTGTACCGGGCACACTTCGATCGCTCGGCCCACGGAAAATATTTAATTGGTTTTATTGATATTTTAAAATTTTCGCAATTTTTCGACTTTAATATGTGTATATATATATATATATATATATATATATAGAAGGGGAGCAGAAGTATTCGCTGACTTGTTAGAAACAAAGCTCGGAAACTATTTGGGATAGCAGCAAAACGCAAGTGTACTCTTATAACATTATATTTCCTTTTTTTTTTTTTTTTTTTTTTTTTTTTTTAATATTTCGACAATGAATATTGTCATCATCAGGGAGCTACAAATTTTTTTTTAATGATTAATATAAATGAAAAAGTGAAAAGCCAAAAACAGTACTTACAATGTCATTGAGATTGGTCGTTTTTAGATGTTGTGAGAAATGAACAAGACAACATTACAAGCATGTAACACATGGAGCAACAATAAAAGTTAATATTAATATGTTTAAAAGAAAACTACACCGGTTTACCGAAAAAGCATGGCAACAGGTAGTAGCAACGGCGTTGAAAAGAAAATGGTGGATTAAATTTGAATTAATTTTGAAAGGAATGTCAATTGTCACTGTCATACAAAGCAGAGAGAGACAATTAGCTTTGGCTGCTAGGGTTATTATACAGTTCCAATTGCTACCAAAGAGGGATTTCATGAGAGAACATTCGTATGGGAAACCATTCCTATGGGAATGGAATTTATTTATGAAAATTATATTTGTAATTTTGAAAGTTTATATATAGAAAACATTTTAATTAATTATGTGTTTATGTTAATATTATTATTATTAAGTTATTTCAAATGAGCTGTTTCTCAGAGCACTGGGGTCTTTATCCAATAAAAGCAAGTAAGAATAGATCTCACTCAGATGATTGAGGTCTGTTCTTTTATTTAAACAATTGATAGATTGAAAAATGTAAGTCATTTCCAAGAATACTCTTTTCGAAGCATTTCTTTCTTTTGTTAAAATTTTAGTGGTATTATAGTCCATAACATGACCTTCATTGTGGACATGCTCACTGAGGGCACACCTCTCAGGGTGCAGTCTACTGTCACTTTTATGGGACGTTATACGGTCTTTCAGTAACCTGGCTGTTTGACCTATGTATTCAGAATCACAATTAGAGCAAGAGCAAGGTATGCAATAAACTAATTTAGATTGGGAGAGTAATGGAGTTTTATCTTTAACTATTGAATGTAATGAAATATAATGTTATAAGAGTACACTTGCGTTTTGCTGCTATCCCAAATAGTTTCCGAGCTTTGTATATATATATATATATATATATATATATATATATATATATATATAAAATGTATTTCTGTATTTGGAGAGCAAAGTTATAGATTGCCGCTCGACAAGGAGAATTAACATGCGCGGTATCCTCTGGAGAGCAGCAATAACATTTTGTACTCGAAATATAAGATATTTTTTACAAATGCAGCTCTTATAGTACAAAGAGACGGAAGAGAGGTTGATCGTCACCTTCACCTTATTATTCTGTAACCCTTAGTTGGGCACAAAAATTGCCTTCGGCTAGCTACAGGATTTGGGAGGCAAGGGCGTAGGTCGACGTCACTCGATAATCCTCACAGGTCCGACTAGTGGCACTGAGAATAAGCTTTCTTTATTTATGATGTTAATGGGACGCCATCTACAGTATAAAATGAAATCAGAAAACTTATTCCCAGGCCGATCTCTGTAGAAAGACCTTTACTGCGCTGAAAGAAAGGTGTCCCCAACTCCAAATAAATGACACAGTAACATGTAACAATTTAATCCAGTGTTCAAGACTCAAACAAGTTATGGACCTGAGCAAAATAGTGGGTCCTCCAAGTCGAAATCAAAAGGATTCATATTAATATATAACTGTCTTACCTGGTCTGAATGCATTCAAACCTGACACAACTAATATAGGAATATCACGACTTGTTGGCTTCCTTGGACTTTGTCTGGTCCTAACTGGTTCCAAAATCACAGTCCTCACGGAGATCTCTAAAATCAGGTCTGCTTCTCTATATCTAACTAGACTCTAGAGGTCTATTTGATCGGTTTTACGATACCCAAAAGGCTTTACAACACCACAGCAGACTACTCCCTCCGATTGAATAATTCCATAGCAAGCTTTACAATACCAAGACAGGCTTTATAATACTTTGATAGGCTGATCGATACTCCAATAGGCTTCACCATACCATAGCAGGCTTCTCAATTCTCCAATAAGCTTTACAATACCATGGCAGGCTTTACAGTACTTCAGTAGGTTTAACAGTACCATGTAGGCTTTATAATAACGTGTAGACCCAGTCAAAACTTAGGCACAAATCCAACATTATGGAATATGTCTCCCATAACGTGCTCTACACTTGACCCTCTTAATTTCCTGGCAGAGCTGTGGCAAAAAGAAAAGAAATTTGTAAGACATGCTTCCTTCTATAAAAAAATGCTCGTGAGGCGAGTCACCTACAAAAAGTTCAGTAAATTAAATACAGCAAAATATTCACCTCTCAATTACATGGTCTTAGCAGCAATAGGTAGGTTGTCAAAAGTAATTTACTTCAAAATTAAAAATCAAAAATCAACCTCCTGTGAGCATCAGCGTTACCAGGTCAGAAATGCACAAATGGTCTTCAAGGAGTTCCGTCCTCTCCAAAAATTAATTTAATAAAAAACATATTTCCTTTCATTGTTGCCAACACTCTTTTCATTGGATCTTGCCACAGAACAGAACCGAGCAGTATAGTTTACTCATTACTACACCAAAGGTTCCGAACACTGCAGTGCAAGAACAGAACAGCAGTCCGTGATCTCATATGTAAATAAAGAGGCAAATAAATATATTTGTCTCTTTTCCCATGTAAGCCAAACTTTATGTCGAACCGATTCAAAGAAACGAGACTATTTTAACCAAACGAAATAGAGAAGAAGAACAGGTGACGTCTGAATGACTGTTAATCACCTATGTTCGTGTTGTTTTGAAAACAATCCTTGATAAACAAACAATCATAGTTTTAAATAAATCGACAGAGATATTCGTGAGCACCATGATCTGTGGAAATAAAAATGGTTATATATCATGTAGAATCGGATGGTATGTCAAAACCTACAACTTAACTCATACTTATAACCTTGATCATAATAGTCGGAACACAACACATGAAACTAGGTAAACAGAGTGTTCGACTCTTAACGAATACTTTACCCTGAAACTGATCAAGATAATAAATGAATATAAAGAATTAAGTCAATAACAGCTTTTGACAGTTATAGGTATCAGATATGTTATTTTGTGATGAAATGATGGAACTTCATGATTAAACGTACGTTTACAAAATGTGAACGTTACACACCCTCTTCCTCAAGAAAGGAAAATTTAACTTGTTGAATTTTTCTAAACAGTAAATTACATAACTTTAATAATTAACATTGGTCATCAGGATTCCCAATAAAATCCAATAAAACCCTATAAAACCCCAGTGAATTTATAGGAATATTCACCACACCTAAAAGAGCTATCAACTCAAAAGAATGAACAAAAATTTCTCGGAGGTACTCCAAAAGTCATTGAAGGCAGCTCAACCCACCGTAGCTTTAACGGTCTCTCACACCAATTGAACAAACCAGCAACAAACAGTTGGCCTCCTACAGACAAACAAATTTCAGTCTACTAACTGTAAATATCAAATTTGTGTTGAAGCCACCAACCCCGAAGGAGAAATGCTTCAACACCATTGTGGAATGTGGAACATGCCAACATTCCCATAAACTAAGAAATCGGAAAACGAACCTGTCGAAACAGAAACGAAGTCCCAAGGCCAATGGACTTCCAAGATACTAACAGTATCTGTAGCTGAAAGCTCCAAGCCATATCCCACAAAGACAATTTTCAATTTTCCCGAACCAATTCCATGTTCTGCACAGCACGAATGATTTCGAAGCCAATCAGGATTTCAAATAAATCTGGCATATTCGAAAGCTCCAAAACTGACACAAAGTCCAGAGAAAACTAAAATGTCTACTGGATAGTTGAGTGGACACTCAATATTGGAAATGACTACCCGCATAACCAACATTGATTCCTACTGGTATTATTTATGGAGGTACGTATAACTACCTATCGCTATTACTAAATCCTTTTATCAATAAACCAAAACTAAACCCATTAAGAATTTATTGGAATTCAACATCCAAGAACATTGATAAATTAATTCACTTTTCCTTACAGAAAATGAACAGGATCAAAAAAACCGAATAGCATCAAAATTGTAGAATGACACTCCATGAAAATAATTACAGCTTTGTTGCTGTCGTGAGACTTTGTGGATGCAACCCATTACCAGCTATTGTGGATGCCAAAATCTCACTAGTTGGAAACTGTGTCCATGTTTTAGTTGCTTTAGGCCTACGCCAGGGACAGCCAACTTCTGCCCCAATTAAATAACAACTGTTCCAATTTGTTCAAGATGTAAGTATTCAAACAAGAAAATATATCTACTCAGACTTGCATGTCTTCCAATAACTAGAAACAGTATTCCAGCTTATTTAAATTACAGCTAAATTATTATTTTTTTGTTGTAGAAGCACTCGAGAAAACTTCTACATTTTAACTTTTCAAGTTAACACTATTTACAAGGTATACCTATACAATATTTACAATATTTCAATGAAATACCTATATTCATGAATATATACAAACCTCTTTAGATTATCCATAAAGAATAACTTTAAAGAATAATAAATATAAAGTACTTTATTTACACTTGTGAAGTTGATCAGACTACACAAACTTGAAGACTCAAGATTTTTCCAGAGAAATTTCAAAATATAATTTTTCCATTCTCTATCATGAATTAATTCATGCCTGGAAGTAAATTCCAATATAATATCAAATTCAAATATTGAATTACTTTCTGTCCTATCGCATCCACAGACAGACAGACAGACAGACTTCCCACACTCAATAACATGTCAACTAGGTGACCATAAATACCATCAGTCAATTGCCAAGACTTTCAAAAACCTCAAATATCAAACCTATGTGAATCGTGTTCAAAATACAAAATTTCACCTATTTTGTCAAAATCGTTTTTCCTAGATTAAATTTTATTACAAAAACGTAATCTCAAAATTTCTAAGTTCGGTTCTAGGAACGATCAGAACAAAATAAAACAAATCAAGGTTGTAATGAGTAATCATGGGTTTTGACAAAAGACCAATATCTCCAACACTACAGTGTTACTCAAATGATTCCTGTAGCTATTCTGACAAATCAGAATTGGACCCAAAGTAAGGCTTTAACTTGGACACATGCCAAGTACCTGCTGGTGAGTCATCCATATTACTCAACTCATAAGCCACTTTCGATAAAACTTTCCTTACTTTACATAAGACATACTTGGGTGCTAATTTTGATGCAAATTCATTTGCAGCATCTGATAACACAAAATTTCGCTTCCAGACTTTTTCATTTTCTTTAAAAACATGTTCACGCTTCCTTAAATTGTAATAGTGAGTGTTCCTAACGTAGGACGCTGAGAGTTTCTCCTGAACCCTTTTATACAGGGGAATGAGTTTTCTCAACTCTTCAGAATAATTTCTCCTAGCTTCTGCGGTATTATTCAGCACAAAATCAACTGTATCTCCATAATAATCTCCAGAGACAGGGGCTATTCTGCCAAAATTAAGAAAATTTGGGCTGAAACCAGTTACCTCATGAGTGGCGGAGTTCAGTGCGTGCTGAATTCGCAAAATTTCCTTATCCCAGTGCTTGTGGGATTCTTTTATGAAACACCTTATGGAAGTTCCTATTGTACGATTAACCCTCTCTGTAGGGTTCACCTGAGGGTGGTACCTACAATTATACCAAACTTTAGAAATGTTGTACTGCTTGACAAACTCATTGAAAACTTTCCCAGTATGAGCTGAAGCATTATCTAACAATAATATCTGAGGAACTCCATAAGTTAAAAATACATCCTCAAGGAAAGCAGTGATTGTTTGAGCCGTCGCATTTCTTACTGGCTTCAAAACAACAAATTTTGAAAAATAATCTGAAGCTACTATAAGGAATTTATTACCTTTGGAACTTCTAGGGAAAGGCCCCATTACATCAGTACTAACCAACTGAAAGGGAAAACTAACTTTCTTCTCCTTACCCATCAATCCAAACCTTTGAGCATTCATCACCTTTTGACTACAGCATTCAGGACATTGTCGAACATATTTCAATATGTCCCCTCTCATTCGTGGCCAGTAATATAGCTCTGCCACTTTCTTTAAAGTTTTGAAATAACCCAAATGACTAGACGTAGGCAAATTATGAGAATCATAAATAACTTTCTGTCTCTGGTCAAATGGTACTAATAATTTCCATTCTGATATGTTACTTTTCAAAGCTATTTTTCTAGGGGTGTGCTTGAAAATATAATCATCTTTAACCATCCAATGAGAATATTTTTCAGGATTTTTAATAATTCTATTTTTCAATTTCAGGTACCAAGGTTCAAGGTTTTCCAAAGAGATTCCTAAAATATTTATCTCATCAGAAATGGGAGCTCTTGACAAAGCATCTGGAGCAACATGAAGTTTACCCTTTCTATGAATTATTTCAAAATCAAATGCAGAGAGTCTCATAGCCCATCGACTAAGACGACCAGAACTACCAGACATCTTTGAAAGGTATTTCAAACTTGCATGATCTGAAATTATTTTAAATCGAACTCCGTCTACATAGGGTCTGAACTTCTCTAATGAAAAAACTAGGGCAAGACACTCACGTTCCGTTGCTGAATAATTTCTTTCTGCTCGATTCAAACTCCTACTAGCATACGCTATGACTTTTTCTTCACCATTCTGGACTTGAGTAAGTAAACTTCCCAATCCTACCTCGCTGGCGTCCGCTTGTATGCAGAATTCAACTGAAAAGTCAGGAGCAGTAAGAATCGGTGTTGAAATTAATTTTTGTTTGATTTCTATGAAAGCTTTTTCTGCCTCGTCATTCCAAACAATTGATTGCCTTTTACCTTTACCTTTCAATAAATCGTTTAATGGACCAATAAGGGTACTGAAATGAGGAATAAAACGCCTGTACCAGGAACACATTCCGACAAAACGTTTTATCTGTGTCGTAGTCTCAGGTCTAGGGTAATCTACCATAGCTCTTATTTTATCTGGGGAAGTTCTCAAACCTCTATGATCTACTACAAAACCCAGATAAATTAATGACTCTCTGAAAAATTGACATTTTTTAAAATTGACAGTCAGATTAGCATCTGCTAATCGCCTGTAGACTTCTTCTAACAAAGCAATATGTTCTGAAAAAGTTGGAGTACATAAAACGATGTCATCTAAATAAACAAACACCTTAGGTTGTAACTCCGGACCTAAAATTCTATCCATCAACCTTTGTGTTATAGCGGCAGAGTTTGAGAGGCCAAAAGGAAGTCGCTTGTGGTGGAATAAACCACGTCCAGGAATTGAAAAAGCTGTTTTCTCCTTACTCTCATCATCTAGGGGTATTTGCCAAAATGCACTTCGAAGATCAATTGTCGATATAAATTTAGCATCGCTAAGCATATTCAGGATATCATCTACTAAAGGTAAAGGATAAGAATCCTTTTTAGTTATCTCGTTCAGGGCTCTACCATCAAAACAAAATCTGTATTCACCATTAGCCTTTTTTACCAATAATACTGGTGAGCTCCAAGGACTGAACGAAGCTTCAACGATACCTAATGCTAGCATTCTATCTAGTTCTTTATTAAGATGTTCCAGCATATATGGGGACATCCTATACTGTCTCTTTTTAAACGGACGATGCTCTCCTGTATCGATATGGGCCGTTATTTTATCAGTAAAGCCTAGCTGATCTTCAGAAGCGATTGATTTGAACAAGTCCATAACCCTATTCATTTCTAAAATTTGTGTACTAGAAAGATTGTTAAAAGTACTGACCCTTGTTTCTTTATTTTCAGGTGGAGTTGACAAAATGTTGATTTTCAATCCTAACTCGCTTTGGATTTGCCAAGAATTATCAGAAAAATCAATTGAGAGTTTAAAAATTTTGCAAAAGTCACTTCCCAGGATAAGTCCACATTGAAGCGAAGGAATAATTGACACAGTTATCAACTTGCAAAAACCTCCAAGGCATAATGGAATTTGACAAATGCCTGTTACAGTTTGAACTTTACCATCTGCAGTCCTAACAATATTTTTTTGACTTCTATCTACTTTGATTTTGTATTTCTTCAATAGATCCAAGGAATGCAACCCTAAACAAGTTAAATTAGCTCCACTGTCAAGTAAAGATATAATTTCTTCATTAAAAAGACTCACCACAATATAAGGTCTATTGTCAAACGGTTTAGAAATAAATAAAGGTGATACACTACCTAGTTCCGAATTTCTTTCTATTTGAACATTTTCAACGGTCAAATTTTTTGAATCATTTTTACAAGAATTTTTCGTTAGTTTTCTTTTCACACTTACTTGAGAATTATTATTTTTCCTAAAGCCTTTCTTATTACTACAGACCTGATGAAGGCTTAAATCACCAGTCTGATTCACTAGTTTTTTTTGTTACAAGAGGGGCAAGTAATTTTTGTAAAATCAGGTTTACCACATAAATAACAAAAGATCTTACGATTTTCTCTACATTGTTCCATTTTATGACCTAATTTTCTACACCTGTGGCATCTAATATTACTGGTTTTCGAAAATGTATTTACTTGTGATGTTGAAGGAAGGTTTGAATTAGAATCAGTTTTGTTATTGAACAATTTTTTCTTGTGAGTAATTTTGGAAGAAAAATTTTTATCTCCTGGTGCCTCAAGATAAGCTAGATCAGTCTCTAAACAATTGAGAGATTTGGGTGGTAAATATTTATTTTTGATCTGAGCTGCTTCATCGATTCTTTTACAAAAACTTATCAACTCAGAAGTATCGTCAATATTTTGCAAAACTAAGTGATCTACGTATTTGGGCAAAATATTTTTTCTAATTATTTTCAAACGCTCCTTTTCATCTAACTGTTTACTGAGCCTACTAAAAAGACTATGCATTATTGCCACAAAAATATCAATAGGTTCATCACGACCCTGAGTACGATTCTTGATTTCATCTAGAAGTTTCTCCTCATAATCTGTGGGCAAAAATGCATTTTCTAATTGACTCACTAAATCTTGCCAATTATTCACATTTTGTTTGACTGATCTATACCAAATTAAAGCTCTACCAGTAAATAAATCTGTACTTGAATTAAAAAGTTCTTGTTCAGGTACATTACGAGATTGAGAAAGTTCTTTAACTCTTTCCAAAAATGATTTTAAACTAGTAGTGCCATCATACTGAATACCCCATTTGTAAACTGGTACCGACTTTCCAACTCCTGAAGAAGAAAGAATTGAAGTATTTGGGTTTGCATCATTTACAACATTCATTGATAATTTTGCTTCAAGTTCAATGCAAGATGCCTTGGCATCATTTATGAAATCTGAATAAAAAATATTTGTCTCCTCTGGTTGTTCAGGGACTTTGAAACGTTTAACTCTTCCTGTCAGAGATGTCAATCGAGTTTCAATAATTTTAAACATAGGATCTGATGTTGGACCCCTAAAACTCAGAATCAATGATTCTAGATCAGAGAAAGTTTTGTCAATAAAACTCTTTTCACTTTTAACCTCAAAATCGTTATCTTCTAACCGAGCTAAAACTGTTTCCGTTGCAAGCAACCTAGTTAAAATAACCCTTTTTGATGTTAAAGTTTTTCTTACAGCTTTCACATCACGAATACGCAATTCATAATCTATTTCTTCTTCGGAAAGATATAATGGTTCCATTTTTATTTCAATATTCAAAATACCAATATATTCTCAAATAATGTGAATAACACAGTTTAAAATAAGTTCCACTAAAATTCCTTACACAAAATAAAATATCTCACACACAATAAAATACCTAACAATCAAATAACACTTGAACACTGTCAATAAATAAATTTCAAAGCTGTCATTGACCCAACAATAATCCAAAAATATTTTATTTGCCAATCCGGGAGACTTCCACAGGACAGCTGATACACATACATGAAATTTCCCAAGCCGTAGAACTCAGTTCCTAAAGACACACCATCCACAATTTATTCACAGCTAGAGAGATCTCTCCAGCACAGTATCAAACCTCTGGGGATTGTCGAACGAAAACGTAAGCCTCACGTTGGCACGCCATTTTATGTAACCCTTAGTTGGGCACAAAAATTGCCTTCGGCTAGCTACAGGATTTGGGAGGCAAGGGCGTAGGTCGACGTCACTCGATAATCCTCACAGGTCCGACTAGTGGCACTGAGAATAAGCTTTCTTTATTTATGATGTTAATGGGACGCCATCTACAGTATAAAATGAAATCAGAAAACTTATTCCCAGGCCGATCTCTGTAGAAAGACCTTTACTGCGCTGAAAGAAAGGTGTCCCCAACTCCAAATAAATGACACAGTAACATGTAACAATTTAATCCAGTGTTCAAGACTCAAACAAGTTATGGACCTGAGCAAAATAGTGGGTCCTCCAAGTCGAAATCAAAAGGATTCATATTAATATATAACTGTCTTACCTGGTCTGAATGCATTCAAACCTGACACAACTAATATAGGAATATCACGACTTGTTGGCTTCCTTGGACTTTGTCTGGTCCTAACTGGTTCCAAAATCACAGTCCTCACGGAGATCTCTAAAATCAGGTCTGCTTCTCTATATCTAACTAGACTCTAGAGGTCTATTTGATCGGTTTTACGATACCCAAAAGGCTTTACAACACCACAGCAGACTACTCCCTCCGATTGAATAATTCCATAGCAAGCTTTACAATACCAAGACAGGCTTCATAATACTTTGATAGGCTGATCGATACTCCAATAGGCTTCACCATACCATAGCAGGCTTCTCAATTCTCCAATAAGCTTTACAATACCATGGCAGGCTTTACAGTACTTCAGTAGGTTTAACAGTACCATGTAGGCTTTATAATAACGTGTAGACCCAGTCAAAACTTAGGCACAAATCCAACATTATGGAATATGTCTCCCATAACGTGCTCTACACTTGACCCTCTTAATTTCCTGGCAGAGCTGTGGCAAAAAGAAAAGAAATTTGTAAGACATGCTTCCTTCTATAAAAAAATGCTCGTGAGGCGAGTCACCTACAAAAAGTTCAGTAAATTAAATACAGCAAAATATTCACCTCTCAATTACATGGTCTTAGCAGCAATAGGTAGGTTGTCAAAAGTAATTTACTTCAAAATTAAAAATCAAAAATCAACCTCCTGTGAGCATCAGCGTTACCAGGTCAGAAATGCACAAATGGTCTTCAAGGAGTTCCGTCCTCTCCAAAAGTTAATTTAATAAAAAACATATTTCCTTTCATTGTTGCCAACACTCTTTTCATTGGATCTTGCCACAGAACAGAACCGAGCAGTATAGTTTACTCATTACTACACCAAAGGTTCCGAACACTGCAGTGCAAGAACAGAACAGCAGTCCGTGATCTCATATGTAAATAAAGAGGCAAATAAATATATTTGTCTCTTTTCCCATGTAAGCCAAACTTTATGTCGAACCGATTCAAAGAAACGAGACTATTTTAACCAAACGAAATAGAGAAGAAGAACAGGTGACGTCTGAATGACTGTTAATCACCTATGTTCGTGTTGTTTTGAAAACAATCCTTGATAAACAAACAATCATAGTTTTAAATAAATCGACAGAGATATTCGTGAGCACCATGATCTGTGGAAATAAAAATGGTTATATATCATGTAGAATCGGATGGTATGTCAAAACCTACAACTTAACTCATACTTATAACCTTGATCATAATAGTCGGAACACAACACATGAAACTAGGTAAACAGAGTGTTCGACTCTTAACGAATACTTTACCCTGAAACTGATCAAGATAATAAATGAATATAAAGAATTAAGTCAATAACAGCTTTTGACAGTTATAGGTATCAGATATGTTATTTTGTGATGAAATGATGGAACTTCATGATTAAACGTACGTTTACAAAATGTGAACGTTACAATTCGGTAATACGCACTAGGACTAGTCCGGGAAGTACGTACTTTCCGGACTAGTCCGGGAAATGCTCGAATTTCAACAAAAATATTTATATAAATAAAAATTAGAATGTTTCTGTTCCTATCTTCTGTTCGCATTTCGATATTTAATACAAACAAAAATTAAAATGTTCGAAATTTTCTTCTACAAAGAAATATAAAAAATAAATGTGTCTCAATTTGTTATTCTACACGGTTGCCGAAAAAATTATGTACGCAACTCGCAGACTTCCAGGACTCGCTACGCTCGTTCTAGAATCTTGTCCACTCGTCCAAAAAACCAGTGTTTTCCGGACTTGTTACGTAAATTACTATTTTTGGCAACCTGGAAGTAAGTATATACCTACTTCCCGGACGCATTTTGTTTGAGAAAGTAGTGCTTGAATTTTAATATGAGTATTTTAAATTTCAATATTCAATACAAATAAGAACAAAATGTAGAGTCGAGGCGAAATTGTCATGCTCTCTCAACATATAGCAAGCTATTCTTTACACTCTCCATGAAACCACCATACCCAAGATGAAAACTTTTCGTTTCGATACTGTAAATGTATGAACAGTGTAAAAATTTACTTTACGCAATGATGATGATTTTACGCACAGGTGGTTTTTTTACGTTGCGAATAAGTGTCGTTTTACGCAATGTCGTAGAAAAATACCTACATTTTTTAATAATCCAACCGCGAAGGTGTTGGCGAACTTCTCTCTTCTCTCCAGCCATCATTTTGTGGCTGGGGCTTTGGGAGGTGGTTAACCAAAGCTTGGTTTTCAAAACTGCGGATTGCGGACATATTGCGGATAATTATTTGTACTGCGTACAACCGCCGTTGTGAAAACTAAGCTTAACTTGGGCATAATTAAGCCTATTCCACATAATGGCAGTAGCAGTGGCGTCATCCCCCTCTTCTGTTAAGGTAACCAATGGCAAACATGTTTTGACGACGCTGAAAATTCAAGGTCATGCTGCCGAAAGTTTGATCCATTTAAACTAATTCATTCAATTCAGATAACAGCGTCGAAAGGGGCAAAGTCCCTGCCAGTACTGCTACTGCCTTTATGTGGAATAGCCTTTTATCGTGTTGCCCTAAGGCCGATTCAGATACATTGGTGCCCACCCAGGTTTTTTGACCCTGCATGAAAAATTAGTCCAGTATTAACAAAATTAATACTTCTGAACAAAAGAAACACAAGTAAAATGAACGCATGGGAACTGTCTTGCAGTTTACAGGCACAATGGTCAAAAATGTATGCTTATAAATTGCACGTGCTTCAAAAACCCTGCATGGGTAATTTACAATCATATATTTTTGAATCTTGTGCCTGTAAACTGCAAGACAGTTCATATACGTTCCTTTTACTTGTATTTCTATCAAAAAGTCATATTTTCTTTGGTTCAGAATTGTTAACTTCGTTAATACTAGAGGAATTTATCATGCAGTGTTAAAAATGCAGGATGGGCACGCATATATCTGGAAAGGTGTAATCCTGAATATTCTTGATTGGCGAGTTGGCGACACTAGTACCAGAAGTACCACACACAGACCACGTGGTCTGTGGTACCACAGCTTAGATAAATACACTAGTACTTTGTCAAAGATTAAGGTAACAAAGTTAGGTATTACTCTACTCTTTTACTTTGTCTTTAACCTCAATGTGGGTATAATATATATTCTTTGCATCAATCTCAATGCCCTCAATGCTGAAGTAAGAAGTAATAAAGTAAATAAAATAAAAATATATAGACAGATATAAAGTTTGCTTATCTAGGTACACTTTACTTTTGGCAAATACATTTTAAAAAAACAAAACTTTGCTGAGTGGTGGCAAATTTCTGGGATACGTTCGTCTGCAGGTAAATAATAGCGATATTCTTTTTCCCAATTTTAACTGAGATCAAAGTAAGATTCTCAACACAGCTCAATTGCTCAATATATGACAGTTATCAGTCTTAAGTAAATGTAACATGTCATTACCTAAGCTATTGAGCTGTGCTGAGAATCTTCTTAAATCTCAGTTAAAATTGGTAAAAAGAATACTACTATTATATTTTGGTATTTCTATGAACAACGAAAAAGCATTATAAATTTTAAATTCTGCCTAAATTTTTAAATTATCTATGTAATAGATTCCACATGGTAGAGGCCAATTCCTGTCAGTTCAATAGGGATTTAGTAGTTCATGATTTACTTCAAATGCTTTTGAAAGTCCGTGTAGAGTGAACGGGACATACCTTTTCGAAAGCATTCAAAATTGTATTTTGAAAAGATAGTAAGCTAAGCAGGTAACAATATCCCCCTTAGGTATGTAAATTCTTTAAGAAAACTGTCAGGATTTTCCACAATAATGGTTTATTGCCTCAAATTTATTTACAAATTTATCAAACACACCAAGACATCAATCATAGAATAGAATCCCTGTCAATCTGACATTCCTCTCTAATCATTATATACTAAGGGTTTTCTAACATAGATATATATTCTGTAACAAGTGAGTCCAGCATTTTAGGTAAGCAAGACTGCAAATACCTTTAGAGTTTGAGACATCCTCAACACAATTTTCCTTGAAGATTGGCCTTGAACTAATTTTCAAAAATTTGGAAAAATAGAGACAAATTGGAAACCAGAAGTATCGGAATACCCAGAGTAGATACACATATTTAAAAGATATAAAGAATATATTTTTGCTCACATGGGTTTGAACCTGCGACCTCGCAACTATCAGCCCAACATTCTACACAGCTTCT
Organism: Chrysolina haemoptera; assembly: GCA_958298965.1. Lineage (NCBI taxonomy): Eukaryota > Metazoa > Arthropoda > Insecta > Coleoptera > Chrysomelidae > Chrysolina > Chrysolina haemoptera. The sequence continues at coordinate 4,914,919 of OY282591.1, forward strand.
GAATAAAACTAGTGTATTGCACTGTTTCTGAAATTTGATTTCAGAATTGGCAAATTCTGCAATGTTGTGGAGAAAATATTTTTAGACACATTCGAAATATCCAGTAAATACGTACAAAAATTTCTAGTTATTAATTTAGCCCGGGTATCCTGGAGAATAAAAATTTTCGGAAATTTTTTGAGTTGCCATGGCATCTAAACAAAAACGAATTTTTTGATTGGCTAAAGCAAGGTGTGAAATTTTCACTTATAATTGCACAACTGGTTTGTATTTTATCTGGTAAATTTGGGTTGTTTAATGAGAAACTGTTTCCTAGCAATTTGAAGAGAAAAACTGTCAACTATTAAAAGGTGGAGTGTTTTTAGGTTGACAGTTATTGGAGTCAAATTGCTAAAGGAAACAGTTTGGAATTTGAACAACACAAATTTACCCTATACCAATACAAACCTCGAGTGTAATTCGGCAGGAAAATTTAATGAATAAGAAAGTCAGGAACATATGTCATTCATTTTGGCAACCAACACCGCGATAATTGATAAACAAATGAATAAGTGAAAAAACCACTAGTGTATTCGTCGCTGTAAAAGTTAAAGCTAAATTTTGCCGCTGTCAAAGTGACAATTGCACTGTGGCATACGCGATTTTTTATACATGAATTAAATTGTCAATAAAATTTCCCAAAACATTAGCGATTTTAGATTTAGAAAATAATTGAAAAAATTATGAATGGACGGTGTATCCATATACTTTGAAAGCATTTTTCAATATATCAATTGTAGTGTACTTATTCTCTCAATAATATTTAACCGATTATTCTGAATTTTTGTCTTTATACTCCATAATTTTGACATATCTTATACCAATTGTGGTCTTCTTATGAATATATTTTATTTGATAGTTTTTCCTGCCTCTTAACTTATTATTATCCGGGAAGATCATCCTTACAAAATTAAATTTTTGCTTGAAACATAGTTATTCTTTTACTTTCAAAATAGAAAATGTGGTCAGTCCTACAGTAAAATGGGTTTATGAATATTTTTTTTCTGAAATCTCCCTACCTTGTTTCTCCTTAATTCTTCCTCATTAACTTTTTTCATTCATTTAATAGAGTTTATTTCCATTTTTTACAAACTTTTCATTTAAACTTCCCTGAAGATTAAAATTTTGTTTTCACTACTCTTTCTAGCGTGTTCTCTAATCGTGCCGGGTCATTTACTGAATATCTATATCTATATATTACAAAGGTATGCAATCATTACTGTTGCCATTCACTATTCAAATTATCACCATAAATAACAAATTTTATAGTGCTCATTAATTAGAATCGCTGATTATTATTTATTTTTTAGGTTATATCTACTCCAGAAATAAAGAATTTAATCATATTCAGAGTTGAGTTGATTGATTCTAGAGCAAGCTCCCTTAAAAAATTAAGGATAGATGCTGTTCCTTCATTATTGATTTCCAATAATATTTGCGAAAGTTTTACAATTTCCAGCAGAAAGCCTTCAAAAATATCAAGATGGAACATATAAAGGATATTAAAGAAGAATCTTCAGAATCTGACAGTGACTATAGCCAGATAAAAACTTCTGTAGAACTCAAGGCTTTACAAGAAAAAAATAACAAGTTGGAAAAGAAGCAAAGAGGTATACAAAGTAAAATTCAAGGTATAAGAACTTTATTGGAAGAAAGACAGAAACAATTGTCACTTTTAAATGTGGCATTATCAAATTCCAAATCCTCTGAGAAAGGAATAACCTTTCAAAAACAAAAGAAAATACTGTCCATGGTATTTTCTCCAAATCAGCTCAAAGTTTTATATGGAAAGAAGAAAACCCATTGGTCCAATGATGACATGGCAGTTGCATACATTATAAGACATTTAGGTAATGAACGTTGTTACAACTACTTAACAAAAAGCCTGAACATTCCATTACCAGCTTCCTCAAGTGTTAGACGGTGGACAACCTCAAAAAAAGTCTTTGAAAACAAATAAAACATGTGAAATTGTAATATATTCAAACGTAACAAAATCTAGTGATTCATTCACAAATACTTCATGAATAATTATGTATTATTTATGTTGAAACCAAATCATTTTTATGGTTTCGTAGAATGGGGTTCGTTTGCTCAAATTTCTTGATTATTTTTTTATTTTCTTTTCATTACATTCGTTACTTTTGGGTCTAAATATCTGATAACAAAATTATGTAGTATTAATATATTTTCTATTTTAAATATATCCCGTGTTTTTATTTTTTTATGGACTGAGCAAAGTTACCCCACTAATGGGGTAACACATAGGCCCGTAAATGTTCTTTCAAAGTGGCCCCCATATTCTGATTCATTTTCAATATCTGAACAAACCTTCGAGATATACCAATGGAAGTTGGAACGATTCAATATCATTGAAAATTGTCTTGTCCTGAAATCAGCAAAAATCTATTACAACCATAGGCGTGTGAAACCTGAAAGGTATAACATTTTTTTCTTATTTTTTTTTGTCTTGAGTTTTTGGGCAATTCTATAGATAACAAATATCAATAATTAGTTAAAAATACATAACTAAAGCTCTCTTCATTAATTGTGGAATCAAATATTAACGAGGTATTCCGCTTTGAATAAAATTTTGCATGATGACAATCTCAAATGGGGTATATAATGAATTAACTTTTACTGGTGAAGGTCTGGAAAACCAATATGCTGAAAATCACAGGAATTGATATTTTCATAGTAGGTAAGTAGTCAAAATGTCTATAACTCAAAAAACAGAAAGAAAATGGTGAAAAAGGTTTTTCACGCTATACTCAGGCTAGAAGACTTTTTTTTTTCAGAAGCAATAAAGACTTAGTAAAGTAAATCTCTATAAAGATTAAAAATTCCATTTTGAAATTGATAAAAAAAGTTATCAACATTAAGAGCAAACAATACCCTTGATGAAACAGGAATCGGTTTTGAGCGTTCAGTTTTATTTTTTTGCGAAAATTTTGTTGGAACAGATGATTCAATTCGTTTTTGAGAATTCGGGAATCTAACTGATTTTTGGTTTTGCTGATTTTGAGGGAAATTTTTTTTTATGGTTTGACAAATGAAAAAATAGGCAAATACCCGAATTCTTAGGGGAATTATAGAATCAGAAGAAAATATTTTTTTATAAAATCACTAGTTTTAAGGCAAAACCGATTCTACGATTAGGAGCTATCTACCTTATTGGCGCTCCCAGCTACGTAGTTTTGTTACGGACAGGTGCTTCGTCATCTCCACTATCGCTCTTGAAAAATATATCACCACACACCCAACATGTGCGGCGCAATGATAAAATTTGACTTTCGTGATGACGTACTGATGTTGCCTCTTAATGATTAGTCACAAAGCTTCATTCTTTGAAAATTGATGTTCTTGAATTTCTGCCTCAGGGAAGAGGCAGTGAGTTTAGTTTTTACCGTTTGTTGGAAGAATGAGCCTCGGGAAAGAGCTGATCGGTATGTCTCCCAAAGTGATGACAAATGGATGTGATATTATTCACTCAATAAAATGAAACAAGACTTTTTGACTAAAATATAATGGATCCTTACAAATTATGAAGCATGATTTGAAGCTGCCCATTTCTGAATACAGGATAATGAGGGTAGAGGGATATTCAAGGTATTCTTCAAATATAGGTAACATTCCTTAGTGCCAATGTGTCTTAAAATGAATGCTTCTGCCAGGTCATCATTGCTCCAATACACCTTTTTCTTACCCAATAGAACATTTATCTGTGCATCAGAAAAAACTTTGTAAATTACATCTTCGGTTTTCATTGACCTAAATTCATAATTAGCTAGTTTAATTTTTTTCTCACATGCCTGTAATTGTTCTTGAAGATCTTTCTCTTTTGCTAACAATTCTGCTATGTCTTTTTTTAGAGTCTTATTATGATCTACTGCTATCTTAATATCTTTCGAAAACTCTGCTCCTTCATTCTCTTCTTTAACAAGACTGCAAGGAATAGGTATTGCACAAAAGGCTTCCATAAGATTTTCTTCTTCATTTGTATTCATTGTGATATTGTTGTTCTTGATATTCTTTCTAGGTATTGCATCACGCTTCAATTTCCTCTTGAAATTGGGATTCTTGAATTCCTCTTTGTAATTTCTGATATAATCATCTAGATCAAAATGATCGGAGCACACTTTTAGTCTAGTAGTAATATTTGCATTCTTTTTCCACCCACATTTTTCTTTCCAAATGTTACAAAGACATTCGTTGTTAGGGAAATTATGAAATTTGAAAGGGTATTTATCTCTTTCTTTAAAACTGAAGAAGGAATTTGAACAAGATTTTACAGCACACTTGAATGGCAACGTTCTGAAAAAAAGAAGTATTATCTGCTGGGAAAATCAAATGTTAATATACAGTGTGTCCCCAGACCAGTGGGACAGTTAAATATCTCTTGGACCAATACGAATTTTTAACTCGTGCTGTTTCTAGATAACATGCTTTCATAGAAAATTATCGGTAATTTTGATGCACTTGTATAATTACTTACTTCCTATACTTTAGTAATTTGAGTTTGTTTATTTCAAGACCTGTTGATTTGTTGGTAGGTTACATTGCAAAATTGTCATTAAAATTCTTTATTAAAAATAGTCATCTGTTAAATTCACTTAATTAAAGAATAAAGTACTGGCCCTAAGACTTGTAAAATATTCACACTGTGGTTTTTTTTTGAGATATTATGTGATTACAATGACTTCAGAAACATCCAGTTCAAGAAGGCATTGCACTCGTGTTGAGTTCTGGGACTCACTGTATAAAATTTAATTATTGGCAATGATCATGAGAATATATCTGAATACCAGTCACCGAATTAGCTCGCTACTCGGCCACTCACCTTTCGTTCGTATCGCACTGAACTTTTTGAATATAATCAGGAACTGAAGCTAAAATTTTGTCCACATCACTTTTTTTGCGTTTATTCATAACTCTGATATACACAGACAATAAACACTAGCAGTGCTAATGCTAAAAATCCTTCAAAATCTTGCACTTACTACTTTTGTTTAATTACTATTTTTTATTTTTACTTTTACTAATGGTTTTATTCGTTTTCATCAAGGTGCAGTGTAGTGTAGCGTAATTTACACCACATTTTGATTCGAGTGTATCTTAGTGTTCTTGTGTCAAACTAATTTGCAAACTAATTGCAAACGAAGCACACCACTAATTCATTTGTTTTGTCTTCAAAATAATCTAAACAAAATCGAATCAGTCGATTCACCAGGATTTTTAGACATCTTATTTTGAAGACAAAACAAAAACAAATGAATTAGTGGTGTGCTTCTTAATTGGATCCAGAGATGGCGTCTTTATAGGATTCAGTCGTTGACAGTAGTAAAGGGGACTTTTCTCAGAGTAATAAAAGACTATAGAGATGCCCTCTCCATCCTTGTCTTGAAGTCAACATAACTTTGTTTTTACAAGCCGAGTTCGGCTTGCTCACTCTTTTGACTCTATTCACTCGGTAAGCACCATATGCGTTCGGGTATAATGAAAAGCGTCCAAGGAGTGCGAATTTCAGCGTTCGGGTTTTGTGACGGGAGTGGATAGAAGTGACTCCAAAAGTACCACCTCGACCTATGAGGGCACAAGCTAGAGCAGCTCTTTTTCTCTCTGGGTCTCTGGTTTTAACCTAAAAATGTTATGCAGTTCGAGCAAGGTCAAGTCGAACCACCGATAAATCATTATTTGAAAATAGATGATCAATTGTGTTAGTAGATATACACTTTGATATACAGGTTCTCTTTATTATCAAAAAAGTCGTTCGGGAACTTCGGACACAGAAAATTGCGGTGCTTCAAAATTTGCCACCTGTCTTTATCCACTTTAGCTCCACTCTCACTCCGCTCCAACTCCTTATAACCAATCCGAACTCACCTACAAGCGAGGGCCTTATACATGTTAAGTCTGTATTCATTCGGGTAGTTTCGTGTATGTCCGCTCATTTCATTCGGATCAAGTTCTCATTCTTCGTCTGTATTATGGACCTTCATACTCTAAATGTAAACAAACTGTCCATAACATTTCACCACCCGTCACCCCCCACGCCCACAAATTGTAAAGAAAAGGATAGTTCATGTTAACTTCAAAACAGGTATTTGTGTAGGTATAGGCAGGGCATCTCTATGTCTTTCATCACTCTAAGGGGACTTTTCATGTACCCTAATTTGAAGACTTCAATATAAAAAGTATTATAGGTAATTCTAGTTAGCTGTATTTCAACAAAAATTGAATATAGTTTTTCTAAAATTGATATCAATAACAATTAAAACTACTTGGGCAGTAGTTCCGTATATTCCACTCATTATGTTGTTTTTCATTTCATAGTCGTACGCAATACTTGAAAATTTCTATTCATTAAAACTTACCCTAAGAAGAAAGTCGACGGTGGCAATCTTAGATCATATATGCTACGCTAGATACGGCACTCAGGTTATTTGTTTTGTAGGTCCGGGGGGGGGTCTAGCGTACTAATCCATTGATTGGTCGATTTCAAATTTCGACGATAGTTGAACAAATGTCAATTCAGACAAATGTCAGATATTGTGTTTTTTCTGCGAATCTGCCGATCTTGTGAGTGTATTTTTATTATAGTTTTGAGAGTTTTTGCTGTGGACAATTAGTTTGAAGAAAAGTGGTTCGATTTTTCATCATAATGCCAAAATCGTGTTCAGTTTGTAATGTCAAATTTGAGAAGGGTTCTGCCAGATCTTTTCATAAGTATGTATTCCATAGGCGTGCTATTGGACAGGAAGTCGGAAAACATATCAACCGGCTGCACCCTTACGAGCAACCTTCAGAAGTCTTCGAGGGACTTGTGCGAGCTAGGGAGGATGTAGCCCTTACCTTTTAACGTGTGATGCCATGCACGACCGCAATAATTGCACAGACTTGGTCACATATTCAAACCCTGATATATATAAATAAATATATATTTCAAATATGTCAAATTGATGTATATTCCAGTGTAAAATTTTATTTCGTAGAGTATATATTATCGTCTTGCCATCTGTTTAATTGTATATTTGGTATTTATATTCAGTACCCAGTATTCACATATATATTTAACTTTTACTGATATTGGGGCTGTATAGAATGTAGAATGAATCAATGTTTCAAATATGTTTCATAAAAATAAACAATTTTCATCAGCAAGTTTTTCATTTTTTATTTAACTCAATCTGTACGACGGTACATTTTGACATATCTTGTGTATTGATATACTTACCAACTTTTCATTTTGTTTTCTATTATGAGTTCATTATCGATGGGATTTTCAATTAGCTATAAAAAAGACTGGTATAGAATATTGTGTATCTTGTAGTAAAAGCAATACATACTACGAGGTGCACATATTACTTTTTCTGAAATCGCAATCAGCAAATCTCGTATTCTAGTTCATGTAACTATAAAGTTGTTGATTGAATTGACCTCATTGCCAGTTTTAATTATTCTCTTGATATCATGATATTTGTGGAGAAAATTTAATCAAAACTTGAATGGAATGTTTTCAACGGACCCAATATCTTCTGGGTATTCCAAAAATATCTAGATGAAAAGTATGTTCATAAATAAAAGTCTAGTACTGGTTAAATTAGGCGTACCAAAAGAATGGTACAAAATGTTTCCGATTCACATTAATTTTCATTTCACTGTAACCGATATGGAAATCCATCATAAATTAGAAAATAGAAATATGGGTGTTGTAGAAGTATGTTAATATACACTGTACCAAAATATCTCGTGCGCCACTGTACCGTAGTACGCTATTGCCCTCTTCACCCCCTCTCATCAGTACCCCTCTAATACCAAACAAATACTACATGATGCCGTATCTAGCGTCAGCATATATGATCTAAGGTGGCAATACAAGAAAGTATTGTGGGACATTTGGAAAACACACCACTAATTCATTTGTTTTCGCATTAATCAAGTTGGCGAATGTCTTGCGTTTTATTCCACAGTTTTGCCTCAGAGTAATAAAATACCATATAGAAATGCTTTCTCCATCCTTGTCTTGAAGTCAACATAACTTTGTTTGTTTACAAGCGAGGGCCTTAAAAATGGTTAGTCCGTATTTATTCGGGTAGTTTCGTGTATGCCCGCTCGTTTCATTCGGATCAAGTTGTCATTCTTTGTTTGTATTAGGTTCCTTCCTACTCTAAATGTAAACAAACTGTCGATAACATTTCACCACCCGTCACCCCCCTCGCCCACAAATTGTATAGAAAAGGGTAGTTCATGTTCACTTCAAAACAGGTATTTGTGTAGGTATAAGCAGGGCATATCTGTTTTTTATTACTCTGAGAGTTTTGCAGGTATGAGTCGCTACACCAGAGTTTTTAGGCATCTTAAAATTGCGTTTTATTTATTTCGCTAATATCACAACCACAACAACAAAAGTGTTCCAAAATAGTTATTTACCTAACAAGTGCGGAAAAGTTACTTTTCCGCACGCTCGTAGGAAAAATGCATATAAGTTTTCTTCACATAATTTTTTTTCGGGTGCCAAGAATTATATTTTTTTGTTTCATTTAATAAAATGAGCTCTGTGCTGCATGATTTTCTTGAAAACAAAACAACATCAGTTCAACTTGTCTTCGCCAGGGTTGTTCTGGATAATATACTGACAGGTGACAGGGTTACCGCGAAAAACAGTTTTTAGAGATTTCGGGGGACACAGACGTAAGGTGATGAAAGAGTGCCACTGCTGCCATCATATAAGAATTACTGTGGTTATGGTTATTCATATTTAACTATCCTTGTTCTTCTGGCATGTCCTTGTCCTACATGTTTGTAGGTGGTTCAAATTCTGGCACACAACTTTTACGTCATCAATATGGAGGTTTCGCGGCAACCCTGTCTACTTATAATAACCCTGGCCTTCGCATAAAAATAGTTGGTATTATGGGCAAGTTTTTAAATTCATCGATGAGCATTGCATCCTTATTTAAGTAATGGAAAATTAGACCGTCAGCTAGTGACAGATTTAGGTGCCCCATTTTCGCATACAAGCATCGAATAGGGTTGAAAAGTATATCGATTTGGAGTAAAATGAAGATATTTTTACGAGTGGCTCCTGGGGTTAACACATACCGAGAATTCGATTTTTCAGAACAGTGCTTATTTGTTTCCCTCGTGTTTCTATTTACGGTACAAAACTACAGAGGGTGATTCGTTAAGTCGTTTTGAGAAAAAAAGTTTTTATGAGCATATGTTCGGAGTTGCTTCTTTTCTGAGATACAGAGGGCATTGATTTTTTTTTTCAAACGCCTTTGTATCTCAGAAACGAAGCAACTCCGGACATATGTTCATAGGAACTTTTTTCCTTAAGGCGACTTAACGAATCACCCTCTGTAGTTTCGTACCGTAAATAGAAACACGAGGGAAACAAATAAGCACTGTTCTGAAAAATCGAATTCTCGGTATGTTATCCCCAGGAGCCACTCGTAAAAATCTTCATTTCACTCCAAATCGATATACTTTTCAACCCTATTCGAGGCTTGTATGCGAAAATGGGGCACCTAAATCTGTCACTAGCTGACGGTCTAAATGACAGTGACAGCACGAATGCGCATCATCCGTCGATGAATTTAAAAACTCTCCCTATGGCTAGAAAGTTGATTATAGATCAGTGTTATTGGTTTCATGTACAACTGACAGACCCTGGAGGTAAAACAACATAAGCTGAGAAATCTGACAACCCACCTAACCCCACTTTTTCGCTTCACTTATACTAAAACGATCTTCCAAGTCTTTCAGTAGAAACGCTATCAATTTTTGGTAAAAAAAATCACAAATTTTCCCAAATTGTTCAAAAATAGGAGAACAGCAAACAAAACGAAATGGAAAAGTACTGTTATTTCTTCTTCTTTTTCTACGATTGTGTTTGTTTTACCACCAGTGTCTGTCACTTGTGCACGAAACCAATAGGCATGGTAAAGGTCAATAATTTCAATCCGAATCGATTTCTCAATTACGGTAACTGAAATCCACCGACATAACCTTTAAAGGTTGAAGGTTTAAAGGTTTAAAGGTTATGTCGGTGCTGAAATCACGAGTGACATCTGTCACTCTACAATTACTCGGGGGTGAAATTACGAACACTCGATCAGTAGCGAGTTTGACATATGTCAGAATTGAGCAATAAAATTATGAAAACTAATACAATTCAAAATATATTGCAGCTTGAGTCGATGTCAATGGTCTATAATTCCATTATATTTCTATTCAAAGAAATTTCATGATTCCGCTCTCGTTTCGAATCGAGAACATGCATCGTTCTAGCCTACGAATCGTGACAGCTTTCGTATCGAGTGTTCATAATCTCACTGCTGATTGGCGGAACGCGAAAATGCCAAATTTTAAATTTAGGCCAATCCAGCCGGGCTTGAGATTAAATTCTAACGTTTCGGTTGGCCTAAAATTAAAATTTGACATTTCCGCGCTCCGTGTTCCGCCTAGTCTGAAACCAGCCTTAGTTGGGTGTGGTTAGTCCGAGAATAATGGGCATTGAGACCATAGAAATTATAATATATATACTTATAATTTATATGATTGAGACTGGGTTTGTTTTGGTTCCATTCATTATTTCATTACCGATTCTAAACCAGTTCTGAAAAGTCGCACAACCAAGTCTTGGAAGAGTTGGAAGTCTAATTGCCCAAAACTTTTCAGACTTAAACCAAAAAACTGTGTCACTACTTTGGAGTACTATTTTACTATTTCAGTATTTCATTCATGCAAATCATGTATATTGTATTGGGGATTCAACATTAGATGCCACCGCCAAAGTGGCAAAAATTGAACTACTCTCGAGTACATTATGTCAACAGAAGAACAGAATATTCACCATTTATATGTACCAGAAATACATCACTTATCAATAATGATTACAGGTTTAACAAAATTTTGCCGAAAACAATAATTTCAATGTACTTATCTACAGTGTCAAAACTTGACACCAGAGGGAGTATCCCTTATGTTGAATTGCCAATAGCCATTAGACAAAGTAGGATGTCTAAAAACCATGGTGTATCGACTGATTAGCATTTGTTTAGAATTTTTTGAAGACAAAACAAATGAATTAGTGGTCTACTTTTGTAATCGACTCCAGAGATGGCGTCCTCTTTCTCGTGTCAACCAACACTGTCAACATTCTAAGGACATGGTGACTGTGACGGCATTTTATTAAACTTTTTTATTACCATACGAAAGTAATAGTCCATACACAAAGTGGAAGTTCAAGTTTCATCAAAAAAATAACACTACTAAAATTGTGTAATTTAAAAAATAAAAACCATTTGAATGTTATGCAATTTTCTTATATTATTGATGTTTCTTCATTTTCCTTATATTTTAATAATTTGATCATGTTCCGTTTTTGTGCCGTAGGTACTAATTTATATTCAGTACAGATATTGCGAGTACTTACCACTTAAAATCTCTGTAACATACTTTGAAACAGACATTTTATTTCAAAGCCATGCATGTTGACAATATTTTATGGCAAAAACGTTTTCTAATCAATTCAATCAACTCTGGATGCGTTTTTAAATCTTACCGTTTTTTGAAAACTTCCATAAGTAGCGAAAGTAACTAAGTAATCTGGTTTTTCAATGTAAAAAATCTAAAAAAATTACTAGAAAAAATCTGACACCACTCGACTCGCGACATTTTCGAATGGAGGATGCTGCTATATATAGGGTGTAACTATTTTGCAGGTCTGCAGGTCAGCAAAATGTTCCCAGTGCAAAAACCTTACAGATCAAGAAATCCTTGCAGGTTGGACCGATTTGAGATGTAACTGGTATAAATAAGAACATTTTTGACCAAAAAAAAATCATACCCCCACTCCGAAATATGAGATTTTGCCATATATTGAAAAAAAACTTTGCAGGTCGGCAGAAATTCTTGCAGGTTGGACTGACACGAGATGAAACAAGACCATATATCAACACATTTTTTTCAAAAAACCTCCATACCCCCACTCCCGAATATGAGATTTTGCCAAATATCGAAAAAAAACTCTGCAGGTCGGCAGAAATTCTTGCAGGTTGGACTGACATGAGATGAAACAAGACGATATTAACACATTTTTGACAAAAAACTTCCATACCCCCACTCCCGAATATAAGATTTTGCCATATATTGAAGAAAAACTTTGCAGGTCGGCAGAAATTCTTGCAGGTTGGACTGACACGAGATGAAACAAGACCATATTAACACATTTTTTTCAAAAAACCTCCATACCCCCACTCCCGAATATGAGATTTTGCCAAATATCGAAAAAAAACTCTGCAGGTTGGACTGACATGAGATGAAACAAGACCATATTAACACATTTTTGACAAAAAACCTCCATACCCCTACTCCGAAATATAAGATTTTGCCATATATTGAAGAAAAACTTTGCAGGTCGGCAGAAATTCTTGCAGGTTGGACTGACATGAGATGAAACAAGATCATATTAACACATTTTTGACAAAAAACCTCCATACCCCCACTCCCAAATAAGAGATTTTCCCATATATTGAAGAAAAACTTTGCAGGTCGGCCGAAATTCTTGCAGTTTGGACTGACATGAGATGAAACAAGAACATATTAACACATTTTTGATAAAAAACCTCCATACCCCTATATTTTCCCATAGTATTGATTAATAAAAGAAAAACCTTGCAAGAATTTCTGCCGACCTGCAAGGTTTTTTTTCAATATTTGGCTAAATCTCATATTTGGGAGTGGGGGTATGGAGGTTTTTTGTCAAAAATGTGTTGGTATGATCTTGTTTCATCTCATGTCAGTCCAACCTGCAAGAATTTCTGCCGACCTGCAGAGTTTTTTTTTTTCGATATTTGGCAAAATCTCATATTCGGGAGTGGGGGTATGGAGGTTTTTTATCAAAAATGTGTTAATATCGTCTTGTTTCATCTCATGTCAGTCCAACCTGCAAGAATTTCTGCCGACCTGCAGAGTTTTTTTTTTCGATATTTGGCAAAATCTCATATTCGGGAGTGGGGGTATGGAGGTTTTTTATCAAAAATGTGTTAATATGGTCTTGTTTCATCTCATGTCAGTCCAACCTGCAAGAATTTCTGCCGACCTGCAGAGTTTTTTTTTTCGATATTTGGCAAAATCTCATATTCGGGAGTGGGGGTATGGAGGTTTTTTATCAAAAATGTGTTAATATGGTCTTGTTTCATCTCATGTCAGTCCAACCTGCAAGAATTTCGGCCGACCTGCAAAGTTTGTCTCCAACCTGCAAGAATTTCGGCCGACCTGCAAAGTTTGTCTTCAATACATGGCAAAACCTCATATTTGAGAGTGGGGGTATAGAATTTTATTGTCAAAACTGTACTGATATGGTCTATAGTTTCATCGCAAAAATCGGTTGAACCTGTAAGAATTTCAGCCGACTTGTGAATTTTCTGCACTGAGAACACTTTGCTGACCTGCAGACCTGCAAAATAGATTCTCCCCTATATATATGAAAAAAACTTGACATAGTGCTCTCAAATCGCACTCTAAAAGGTAAGGTCCACAGATAGACTGCAAAGACTAACATTCAATTGAAGTGTAGTATGTTGAAATGTTCCAACATAGTTTTATATGATGAAATGGCATTTGAAATCAATACAAGATATGATAAGATGACAAGACTAAAAAGTAGAAAATATAAAATAATATAAAAAAACCGCACTTATTTTGGATAATCATGAAAAATAGTTATTTATGATACAAGTGTTAAAAGTGGCATTTTATTTTGTGAGTGGGGAATATTGCGAAACGAGCGTTAGCGAGTGGAGCAACCCCACGAGCAAAATAAAATCACTTTTAACAAATGTATCATACAAAATTTTTTGTTCAACAGTTACTGCTAGTAAGAAAAAAACAAAAAAAAATAAGATCCATAAGGATTCGAACACACGATCTTTGGGTTACAAGGCTGACTGACAGATACTTCAAAATAATAAACCCCAACGCACTTTATTTATGAATGTCATTATTTGTCAGTGATGAAGGACATTCTACAGTTGGACTAAATACTACTTCGTTTGTAACTTCAAAAGGAATTAGTATTACCAATTGCGCAAACGGCCAAATACATGTGTGAACTTTTATAAACGATTCCTCTTGAGTAGGTGCTCTGTTTATAATATCTGATTGAAGTGTTAGAGAGATCTATATTACTGAGTATCCATCATCTCATCTGTCATTTTACTTTTAACACTAGTGTTAAAAGTACTTTTAACACTAGTGTTAAAAGTGATTTTGTGAAAACGTCAGTTTTTAGTTCATGTGTCAATGAATTAAAAACGTCATTTTTAATATCAGTTGTACAAAAAATTATTTTCCCCTTTTTAGTGCATTTAAGTATAAGCGTGGTTTAAAAAAAATATTACTTTATGTTTTTAGTTTGTTATTGTTATCAATATTTCAATAAAAGTTATCCTATAATAAAAAAAATGTTAGCTTTCAGATATTGAAAATCTTTTACGACCATTCCTGAAAAATCGTCTTTTAAGAATATCTCTAGTTGGACATTTATCTATTAACTGCTCAAAAGGTCATGGGGGAAAAACAAAAAAAGACTGCATAAATTGTTGGGATACAGAAGTGCGAAAAGACTATATTTTTTATTGTCCCCAATGCCCTTGTGGACTTTAACCTGCTGTCCTAAGAAATTAGGAAAATTCTGATTATATACACATAATCAAACATGGATCAATCAAATATGTCAAAATATTTTACAAATGTCTTACGGGCATCTAGATATCACATTAAAATTTAACCGGAGAAGAATGTGTAATGTATTAAGAACAAATTGTGCACTGTGATGCCCAATAAATAAAATTTGTGTGGCGATTATAATTCAATAAGTTTCTTTAACCGAGAGTTACATGTTGGGCAGTAGAGGATTATTACTCAAAATAATATTACTTTCAAAATAACAGACAATAGAATATTGAGTCTGATATGTAACTTTAAGGTTTCTGTTTTTAAAATAAAAAAAAATTTGTAAATAAGTACATCAGCAGATTGACTCAACCAATCCCATTTTAGTTTGCAAACAAAATCTCTTGTTTAGTATTCGGGCTACCTGATCAGAATAAATGTTGAAATCAAAATATTCTTCAATATTGTAATTTATCTACATTTTGTAATAATTTACTGAAATCTACAGTTTCACTAGTAACTATTTTTTATTGGAAAATGATTCCACCAATTTGGTTATTTCTTGATTCTTCATTGTGTAGTCAATACCTCTTCGAGTCCAATCATTGACAGTTACAGGTAATTCACTAAGAAATTTGAAAGTGGCTAGTACGCTTTGGTTCCAACTCTGTTTTGCAAAGGATGACATTTTATCAGTCTCTGGTAATTCTGGAAACTGAAAAAAATTAAACATGTGATGTGAAAGACTAGCTTTGGACTAGGTTGGGAATTTTTTAACCTCAATTGGAATTTTGGACTTCATGTCTTGGAGATATGGATCCACCGATTCTTTCAATTTTTCATATGTCTTGACTGATTCACTACTAGTTTTCCAGACTCCCTGTTCTTTCACATAGTATACTGCAGCTGACGCTACTCCAGCTTTTACTGCAAATCTGAAAATAAACATCATTATTAAAGAGTGATCGAATTCGAACAAGCAAGCAAGCAAGTACGTTTTTATAAGGGAATAATATGATGGAGAAGTACTAAATACTTCTTGCATGTTCAGGATTTTAAATATGCCACGAGAGAATACTTTAATAAAAAAAAAATATTGTACTTTTTTAATAACAACTACTACAACATACATACTTGATCATTTTTTTTAAACAATTTCCAAAAATAAAAAAAAAATTAAAAGTTTGTTAAGGTGAAGGTGACATAATAGCAGCGTTTTTTTAGCTATGCCGTGAATCTGTGATTCTGCTCTGCCACATAACTGACAGAACACCGTAGGTAAAGTCTTCTGTAGCTCTGCTATATCTGCTTCTATTCTGTGAATAGCTGCGTTTTATTTGTTCGATTCCGGTAAGTTCAGGATAAAATTGACACCATTCAAATAAAACAACAAAAATAGGTTTATTCGTTTGCATCAAGGTGCAGTGTTCGTGTAATTTGCACCGCATTTTGAATCGAGTGTAGCTAAGTGCCCTTCAAACAAAGGAATATGTCAAATTAACCTGCAAACGAATACTAAAATTGAGTGTAAATGACACCAGGTGTAGAAAAGTGATATACCTCGATGCAAACCATATGCAAACGAATAAACCTTGAGTGCGGTTCATTAAGACGTACTCTGATTGCTCTATTTTCTTGACTCTGATCTTTTCAAAAGAGAAAGAGACAAATGAAGTAGAAAGAAAACAAGTGTGAAAGAGAGATGAACATATGTGAAAGTGATCTTTGAAAGGATAGTTCATGTTCACTTCAAAACAGGCATTTGTGTAAGTGAAGGTTTATTCGTTTGTATCGAGATGTAGCACTTTCCTACACTTGGTGTAATTTACACTCAATTTTAGTATTCATTTGCAGATTAATTTGACACATTCCTTTGTTTGAACGGCACTCAGCTACACTCGATTCAAAATGTGGTGTGAATTTCACTACACTACACTGCTATGGTCATTAGCCACGTGTTCTGTATATACCTTGTCACTAACTCCATACGCCACCTCAGGAGCAGCACTGTTGATTATTAACTCAACAGTGAATCGTGGAGGATTATCCCCTGCCCGTAACAAGATTCAATCACTCACATTTACATCTGAATCTGAAAAAATCTTGTCCTGTCTGGGGAGCGAGTCAGCGACCTTTCGATCACGAAGCCACGGCGCTACATTTGCGTCAATCCCCGCCCTCTAGTCCTTTTTTACTTTGAGGTTTATTCCCAACAGTCACGGAATGAGATAAATAAAACGCCTCTGATGGTCCAACTGATAGGACTGACAAGTGACAAGACTGACAAGTGACAAGACTGACAAGTGACAAGACTGACAAGTGACAAGACCGACAAGTGACAAGACTGACAAGTGACACTAAGATGGAAATAATTTTTGAGGAAACGTAAGAAACGTATGTTTGATTGTTTATGGTTGAACATTTTTCATCGGGTTTTAATTTCTTGAAGTGCACCTGAAAATTTGAAATCGGACATAAATGTACATATAATTGTACGTTCTGATCTTCAAAGACTATTTGGTGCTTTTTGTGCTTTAAAAATGAGTGAAGATGAAAGTGGAGTTCCACCATCTACTCAAAGAGCAAGATGCTTTTTTGATGTGTCTATTGGTGGTTTGAGTAGTGGAAGAATAGTTTTTGAGCTTTTTAACGACATCACTCCAAAGACATCTGAAAATTTCAGATCTCTTTGTACTGGAGAAAAAGGATTGGGAGAAGAAACTAAAAAGCCGCTATATTTCAAGGTATTTATTAATACTCGAAGGTACTAGAGTCTATAGAATTTAGTAGTTCCAAGTTTATAAACGCCACAGCCGTAGCTACTGTTTATGGTGCTAAAGATGAAATATGCTCAATATGTACAACTTTTTATAAACTTCACAGCTGATGCGGGTTACAAAAAATAGTCTCCTCAACGGCAGCTACTGCTACGGAGTTTATTATTATAGTTGAATTAACTGTTATTTTTAAAATTAATATTTGCAATCTGACAACAATCTTTACACAATCATTAAAAAATTGGAGGTTTTCCACCGAATACAGACTTACTTCGATTTATTTAGTAAACGCAAAAAAATAATTGAATACTTCAAGGGCTTTACCACTCGAAGCACCTCCTGAGAGTGACACTGCCAACACATTCTATTGAGATAAAAGTAGGGGGGTGGTATAAATATATGATTAGTTGGGGCCGTGGTGGCTGTGCGGAAATGTGCTCGCTTTCTAATACAAGGTACACAGGCTCGATTCACCATGTGGTCACTGGTCTTATTCATGGCATCACATATTAAGGGCTTCGTCTTCCCTAGCTGGCATAAGTCCAATTTTAACAAAATTTTGCTACCTGTTTATTTATTTACGTTACATTGAATGTTATGAGGAGAACATTCTACTTATTGCAAGAAATTTTCAGCTGATAATGCCAAAAAACTGCTCATCTAGAAGCTGATTATGATACCTGTTAACATGTCCAAAACTCATGTCGAAAGGTATGAACAGGGTACAAAAACAAAGTAATCCCATGCTTCTTTCAATTTAATACAGCTGTGTTTTCATGAACAATCCACTAGTGGAACAATGCTGTGGAACATAAAAAATAAAAAATAAACTGAAATGGTCGAAAAAATCGATATTGGAATATTATATTATGATCATGATACAAGTATATTAGTGAGCATGGAAACGGGCATGACAAGAAGCCCATTAAAGTGCCAAGAAGTCCATTAAACGTTGCAAGTGCTTTAAATAATAATAATAATAGCTTTATTGCTCAACAGTTTAACCTATTTACCTGACAATATGAGTTGAATTAATTATATCTTATATTTAACAATAATTTAAACACTATAGAAAAGTAATCTTTTCAGAACACCAGAAAACTAAGTAACTAATTATTCTATATGTACTCTGGCAAATTTTACAACTTTACAACAAAGTGAATATCGCAATACTTTGATATTCTATTAAAATTTTGGCACATGGTATGAATTGGTGCTTTGAATAATATGTAGGTCCTAGCTATCGGAATCCTAAAGGTCTCTATATATCTTGCATGAAAAGTTGGTGCAGTGAAGTTGATTTGTTCAAGTATTTCAATACAATTGATTTTATTGGGTAATGGTCTATGCAAAAAAAACAATGGATGCACATTTAATTCTTAATTCACGACTGGAAAATTGTAACTCGATTGTAACTCGTCACATAAAAATCTATATTCAATTCCTTGATTTGGTACACTCCATTAATTTTAAACCGTAACCACTTGTATTCCTTTTTTTTAACAATATTAATGTGAATACTGTAATACGGAGACCAAATCATAGACGCATACTCCCATTTGAAGCAAACAAATGCATAGTATTCAGAGTATGAACATTTGTAAAATTTATACAATTTCTAATGATAAAGACACTTATACATGTGTATGATACTTTTTTAAAAAATTATTCCTGATGATGGTTTTGAGATCAGGATAATGTCCCTTATATTTTATTTCATCTAATCAAGTAGGTAATGGATATCATATATTATTGTTGACGTGTGGCTTATTTGACATGTCATATGATAAAACCGAGAACTTGCTATTGTTGCACATCATGTTTTAATCTTGAAGATTTCGCAATGTTTTCAACACCTTTGACAACAATTGTTATGGAGGTATAATAAAAAAAATCTACAAAACAAGTAATTTGATCATCTAAAAATCATAAATTGATTGCATGTAATTTTGAATAGGAAGAGAAAAAATCCATTGAGGCAGAGATAACTAGCAAATTTCATAATTTAACCTATCTCTCTCTCGGAGTTCAATGTAATCCTGTATCCATCCTTTTTTGTCATTTGAAGGTACTTGAAAATTAATCATTTCTGCAAAAAAAGTCTATCATTGGTTTTCAATGTGTTTCATGGTATCTGTGGACCTTTCATAAAAATCGGAATGACCATATTCTATGTTTACTCTGCTTTCGAAATGTGTAATTAGAGTAATTACAAAAATAGGTAAATGAGCATTGATAAAGGAAAATATTGGGATACAGATCTTTATAAAGAACGTTATCTACATTGCTTTTTCCTGCATTATATGATACCTATTCATTTATATCAGCTTCTTAGTGAGATCAGACATTTTGAAGAAAAATTCACTGACAATGGGAACTAAAAAAACTTTTTTTATTTGAATTTTCTTGTGTTTCAAATGTAACTCCTATATTTTTCGGTTTTATAATGTAGGATGAGGATACAAATATTTTATGTTGGCACATCCCTAATGCTATATCTGGCCGTTTAAAATTTATTAAATTTTGAAAATTTTCAATAACTTGTTTTCACTGACACATATTATTGCATAATTTTGTTGGGAATGAGTGTTTTGTATGTTCATTATTTCAACTCAGAAAATGAATGATGAATTAGACCAACTACAAAACTATTTGTAAATAAATAAACTAAAATTGAATGTTCAAAAAACAAAAGCTATGATTATTTTCAATCCGAATAAAACTAAAAAAATATATAAAAATGGTATAACATTAATTATGGAAAACGAAATAATCGACATTGTAGAGAATTTCAAGTACCTAGGAGTCGTTTTGGATGAAAATTTAAACTTTAAAGAACATTTTAAAACAATTAAGAAAAAAATGAGAGTTACTCTCTCCCCCATCACACCCCCTTTGACGGGGCTACAAATGAACTCATATGCCCTCAGCTATGTATTTCAACCTCCTCTAAAAGAATATCTTACCCAAAAAACTCTACAATGTCATTTTACCAGTAAACTGATTTTTTTTAGACATACTCTTCCCCACCACACCTCCTCCGACGGGCCTACAAATGAATTCATATGCCCTCAGCTATGTATTTCAGTCTCCTGAAAAAGAATATTCAATCTAAAAATCTCTACAAAGTTGTCTTCCCAGAAAATTGATTTTTTTTCGATAACTCTCCCCCATCACACCCCCTTTGACGGCGCTACAAATGAATTCACATACCCACAGCTATGTATTTCAACCTCCTGAAGAAAAATATCCAATCCAAAAAACTCTACAATGTCGTTTTCCCAGAAAATTGATTTTTTTCGATAACTCTCCCCCATCACACCCCCTTTGACGGGGCTACAAATGAATTCATATGCCCTGAGCTATGTATTTCAACCTCTCGAAAAAGAATATTCAATCCAAAAAACTCTACAATGTCGTTTTCCCAGAAAATTGATTTTTTTTCGATAACTCTCCCCCATCACACCCCCTTTGACGGGGCTACAAATGAACTCATATGCCCTCAGCTATGTATTTCAACCTCCTCTAAAAGAATATCTTACCCAAAAAACTCTACAATGTCATTTTACCAGTAAACTGATTTTTTTTAGACATACTCTTCCCCACCACACCTCCTCCGACGGGCCTACAAATGAATTCACATACCCACAGCAATGTATTTCAACCTCCTGAAAAAGAATATCCAATCCAAAAGACTCTACAATGTCGTTTTCCCAGAAAATAGTTTTTTTTTTCGATAACTCTCCCCCAACACACCCTCTTCGACGGGGCTACAAATGAATTCATATGCCCTCAGCTATGTATTTCAATCTCCTGAAGAAGAATATCCAATCCAAAAAACTCTACAATGTTGTCTTTCCAGAAAATTGATTTTTTTTCGACAACTCTCCCCCATCACACCCCCTTCGACGGGGCTACAAATGAATTCACATATCCACAGCTATGTATTTCAATCTCCTGAAAAAGAATATTCAATCCAAAAAACTCTACAATGTCGTTTTCCCAGAAAATTGATTTTTTTTCAATAACTCTCCCCCATCACACCCCCTTTGACGGCGCTACAAATGAATTCACATATCCACAGCTATGTATTTCAACCTCCTGAAGAAGAATATCCAATCCAAAAAACTCTACAATGTCGTTTTCCCAGAAAATTGTTTTTTTTTTCGATAACTCTCCCCCATCACACCCCCTTTGACGGGGCTACAAATGAATTCATATGCCCTCAGCTATGTATTTCAATCTCCCGAAAAAGGATATCCAATTCAAAAAACTCTACAATGTCGTTTTCCCAGAAAATTGATTTTTTTTCGACAACTCTCCTCCATCATACCCCCTTTGACGGGGCTACAAATGAATTCACATACCCACAGCTATGTATTTCAATCTCCTGAAAAAGAATATCCAATCCAAAAAACTCTAAAATGTTGTTTTCTCAGTAAATTATTTTTTTTCAACATACTCTCCTCCACCACACCCCCTCCGACGGGGCTACAAATGAATTTATATACACACAATTATGTATTTCAACCTCCTCTAAAAGAATATCTAATCCAAAAAACTCTAAAATGTCGTTTTCCCAGAAAATTGATTTTATTTCGATAACTCTCCCCCATCACACCCCCTTTGTCGGGGCTACAAATGAAATCATATGCCCACAGTTATGTATTTCAACCTCCTCTAAAAGAATATCCAATCCAAAAAACTTTACAATGTCGTTTTCCCAGAAAATTGATTTTTTTTCGATAACTCTCCCCCATCACACCCCCTTTGACGGGGCTACAAATGAATTCATATACCCACAACTATGTATTTCGATCTCCTCTGAAAGAATATCCAATTCAAAAAACTCTACAATGTCGTATTCCCAGAAAATTGTATTTTTTTGACAAACTCGTCCCCACCACACCCTCTCCGACGGTGCTACAAATGAATTATTATACCTACGAATATGTAGTCTACCTTTCTTTAAACAAATCTTCCATCAAAAATGTTCTACAACGCCCTTTTAATACTAAATTTATTCATTTAAATAGTATCACCCCCATTTCACCATTTCTCATAGCATAAAAAATTACCCTTATACTCATATCCCATGGTAATCAACCTTCTTAATGTGATGGAGCCATTGAGAAATGTTTAATTCATCATTCAAATAAGAAAGAAAAATGTTACCAACCGAGTTAACTTTTTCTTAGTGTACATTTGTGGATGTGGATAACTTCACATCCGTTAATTCATATGCAAGAAACTCTACAGTGGCAATCAGTAAATAAAAGACTAACATACTTTGCAATGATATTTATTTTTAAAATAGTCAAAGGATTAATGCCAGTATATTTCAATCAGTTCATCAAATTCAATCACGAAATTCACGAACACTATACAAGAAACGCTAACAATTTTCACATAGAGAAAGTCAATACTAGAAAAGGTATGAACTCATTATTTGTAAAAGGATTGAATGAATATAATGCTATCCCAAATGAAATTAAAGCCTGTGATACTCTCGTAGCTTTCAAGAAAAACCTTGTAAAATATCTGTGATTTTATTTATTAATATATTTGTAGATAATGTTTAATTTGTTTTCATATTTGTAATCTTGTACTTATATAAGCTATAGTGGATAAATTTATTTATTGTTATATTTATGTGTTATTTATTGTAAATTGTAAAACAATTGTATTGTGAATATTAGGATTTCCTATTTATCAATAAACTTACTTACTAACAATGAAGAACTGGATGATATGATTGTTGTTTTGGAAATGTATGAAAGAAATTGTGTCGATGGCTTGCAACATCCCCAGTTCTTAATGAAATGAAATTTGATGATTTTTTTACTGAGCACTCCTTTTTTATATTTTGTTTTAGGATGTTATTTTTCATCGCGTGGTTAAGGATTTTATAATACAAGGTGGAGATTTTTCAAATGGTAATGGAACAGGAGGAGAAAGTATCTATGGAGGAACTTTTGAAGGTAAGAATCCATTTTATAATTGCTGAATATTATTTCAGAAATCTGTTGGTGCAATTTTCAGTTGAAGAGATGACTTATTTTTCTAAATGGCTCATCAGAAGACATGTTTGTTATTAACTCGGCACTCCATGCAATTATAAACTGAAATTATAATGATTTGGATATGTTGAATTTTATATACTTTTTCAAAATTTAATAATATTATTGCAACCATTTCAGTATTCTGTAAGATTCAGTGAGTTCAAACATTCCTATCCATCGACCATCACTAACTTTTCACAAGATGACTTGAGATAATTACTATTTGGGAAGTTCAAGTGGATCAAATGAAACTAACTGCTGAAGTATAGGACAATGTTTTTCAGCCCAAAAATTCAAATAAAATCCCAACAGTTTATTATTCCGATATATTAATAATAATTATAAATATATAATTGAAGCTTAGATAAACATCACAACACGAGTCAAACCACAAAAGCAGGCAGGCTAGCAGTTGAGACTGATTTCTAGCATTATCACCAACCTGAAACTTACAATTAGACAGACACTTAGATTTTTGAGAACAAGAATTATTTTCCCCATTTTACCACAGAACTAATTCAACCAAGTTATCTTCATCAGTAGGTATTACTGAACTCACTTAGATTTTTGCCTAGCTTGATTTAGAGTTTATTGATATTGAACATTGAAAGATCTGCTAAACATTGAGGTTCTATGCAGGTTGGACTGATTTATAGTGTGATTTAAATCATAAATTAATTCAAGCTCATTTTCAACTTTTTTTAATTAATCTGAGCAATATAAGAACACAATTAGAAAATATTCTTAAAAATCAGCAATAGAATGTAACACTTCTAAAACATACAAAAGAAATACATACCTAATAATATAAACCAGTATGTTTCTGCATTTTTGTATCAATTAAAAAAGGCAAGATGATTCATTTTTTTATTAAAATCAAAAAAATCTATGATTTTTGACTTTTTTAATAAGAATCAAAGTTTGTCCAACCCTGGTTTTATGCAGAGAAGAGATACTTATTTCAATTTCAGATTGAATCATTATTTCTATATTTATTTTATTATGAAGAAAAATCTATGGATTATTTTCTTTGGTCAGTGTTAGATATAAAAATTTTAAGTTTAACCTGTTTTTTGTCAACATTTTTAGCAACAGAGCATATTACAAAAAAATCGCTCGAGTATGCTCTCACACTTTTTTCACTCCCTTGATTCTTTATTCTTTGTCATAACAACAAATTTTTTATACAATTGAACATTTATTTATCGATAAATATTACAATCTGAGATTTTTAAATATATTATAGAGTTAAACATTACTTGACCGAAGATTATTATTAAATATTGATAAATAATGGGTTGTAAATAATTTGGACAATACAGATCTCCTTACATGCACCACCATTGTACTCGATGTAATGCACTTGGATTGGTATCTGAGAATCATCAAATTTTCTTTGAGCAAGGATTATCCATAGAAAAAAACTAAAAAAAAAAATAAAGTTTCTTCTGCTGCGGAAGGGATGAAACCAATACATAGAAATTTTTAATGAGCATTGTAGGAAATTAGTTCCTTTATATGCTGTTATATCATTTAATAAAGGGAATCATTGTAGGGTAAACATTGTTTTGGTAGTGCATGTTTGGTAAGATATCTCCACATTATTGTCTGAAGTTATTGATCACACTCGACTAGTTTTAATATAAAAATACATTTTTTTTGTTCTGATTGATATATTTTCTATTTTCAGACGAGAATTTTATTCTCACACATGACCAACCTTTCCTTTTGTCAATGGCCAACAGGGGTAAGGACACTAATGGGTCCCAGTTTTTTATGTGAGTAGATCTACAGTTTATTACTACAAATCATCTCCTGATGATGCTAAGGTTGGTGAAACATGAGTTGAGAAGAAGTGTTTGTAGTTTTGGTGTTTAAGAACAGTAATTTTTATTGGAAAGTAATTGAAGAATTTTGTACTACTGCTTTATATTGTACAGTACCCCATTTTTTAAATATAATAAATAAAGTAAAAGGGACAGGCCTACTGAGTGATTCAATAAATACATATTTTCGGTTGTGCTTGCTTTTGTATTGATCCATGAGAACGTATAAGTTGAGAGACCCAATGTGTAACTCAGAAACTTATTTTTCTACAACTGCTATGAAAAGTAGTGTATTTCTCATAGCTTACTTACTTTCAAAACCATGTTTTGCTCATACTGTGAGAAATATGATTTTTCACAGCCCTTTGCCCACACCACATACATTTATATGGAGAATCAACAAATATTGACAAAAACTAGTTGGCTGTCAAGAACTGTCAGATTACCTATAGAAGTTTTTTGAATTCTTAAAGTAGTTTTTATTTGTGTTCTGATAAAGAAGTAAACTATTTTCAGAATTTCTTTTGCTTTTTTCCTCGAATTAACATAGCTTTTTGTAGTCGGTTTAAACATTCTATTTCAAAATTCTGTTAGATAAGTATTTGTACTATTGAACAAATCAAAAGTACCCAGGGCTCCATGGTGTAATGGATTGTGAATCAGCCTGTCACTCAGGCAGTCCGGGTTGGACACCCGAGCTAGGCTATTTTATTTTTATTTTAATTTACATCTTACATCTTACATCATATTTTTATTAAGTCAATTTTATATAAATTATTCAACTGTTAAGAGGTAGGATACTTTATTGTTATTTTAGTTTTGCTAACATATTTTGCTTTGTTTTCACAATATACTTGGACTTATATACTTGGAAAAAAGTATATGTTTCAATCTACTCATTTGCATTATTTCTCGTGAAGTGGGTTTTATAATTTCAAGTAATTTGTATGTAGTGTTCAAAGATAACATCAAAAAAAAAATATTGGTGGTCTATGAAAGCACCGAGTAGCTTTTGGTTTGAATTAATAAAGAAAGCAAGGAGATGGGGGTAATGTCGAATTATATTGAAATGAATCATACTCAAATTGATAATCACATATTTAAAGAACATTTACTTACATTCACTTATGCTAAAGTGATTTCCATCTTATTTGATGATTTGCTACCACAAAACTATTCTTTTTGAGTTTGGTCTGAGGTACTCGTACCTCCACAGATAGAAATGGAAAAGGTTTTTTGAAACCATTTCAGTAACTACTTGGCTAATATAGTCCAAACCGGTCTTATCGTACGGGTTAGCGCTGCTGAAAATTATTATTATCATCACATCTGCTTTTCTCATGTGAAAATCGTGTATGTCTGTCTCATGTATCATTAGGATTTTATTTGAACGGGTATGATTCAACACAAAGGAATGAGAGGAAACTAAATAAATTGTCGGTGACGAAGTTTCACACCCGCACGTTAAGACCGATTTTGACTATAGCATCACATCAATCAAAATCCAAATCAGGAAGAAAGCAAGAGTTAATATTAGCCAAAATATTCTCAAAATAAAAAGAGTATTCAAATTGCAATTACCGACCGACCCTTTGAACAGTTCAAAAAATGAGGCGGGGGTCAGAATAAATATACCGGGTGACCTGGCGTTGAGGTATGTGACCGTTTTTTCTGTAGCTAATTTTCTGAAATTTGAAACATTGAATATGCTCACTAGACGGCACTTTTTGACATATTTGGAAACAAATCAACTTCTGGTTTTTCCGGAAATGACATCAACTTTCGATTTTCAAGGGGGACACTCTGTATATAATTACATGATCGGTTAGGAATGATCATGAGGAATCCAACGATACCAGGTTTGATGCTGTGATCTCCAATGACTACAAAGATATCGCCTATTATTTTATCCATAAGCCCAATGAGCACAAATATCTGTCTGATGTTATTCTTCATGGTGTAAGCCAGGAAAAAAGTTGTTTTCTGTCATATATTATGTCAGAATATCCAGATAAATCTGTTCTGGCACTATATACAATTCCAATAAAATATCGAATAATTTATTTATATATTAGTCAAGTAAGTACACTACAGATTTGTAGTAAAATCCCAAATGGTACATTAAGGAAGTTTCAACAAACAAAGAAAACATTCATACAGTAGAGAGTTGAGTTAAAATCATAAAAAAATAATGACCATTCAGCATTCTAGTAAACAGTGGCAGGATATCAAACTAATATTTTTTCAATTGGTGCACCTTTTTATCAATTTAAAGCACGCCACAGCGTGTGCAAATCGAACTTTCAAAAACGCGCCGTCGTGCTCGAAAATTCGCGCGTGTTTGAAAGACCTTTTTATCCACTTATACTTTAATATACTCTATCCTTCATCGACTGTAGGATCTTTTCAATAAGCTGACGAATTTTTTTAACTGAAATAGTTGAGTATATCTAAAGAGAGATAGGAACACAAGAAATGAGCATGTTGATTTCGAAATGATTATCTGTCATTTGTGTGATTTTTGTTGTTTTACTTGTATTTTTTTTCAGTAGGTATACTTTCAGTACTTTATCGGTACATGATATTTAATTATGGTGTACAAAATTCTGCCTAGTTTTTACCCCCTCGGATTAAAGTCACGTTTTATGCCAATAAAGAGTTTAATCAAGAAAGTCAAGGAATTTTATCACACCAAATCTATCAGTTCCAAAGTTGATACAGTGTATCTTCAATTGCTTTCTGCTGCTGTCAAGAAAATTAAGCTTCTTTAAGGAATACTATTTTTTTATATAAAATATGGATAACATACATGTTCTAACAGAAATTATATTTCTCAAACAAATTACTGCTGATTAGAAGGTTTTTAATTATACATCAATTTGAAATTTTTGTGTTCCAATGAAAGCCCCGAATTCGCAGTTATTATGTTTATATATGCCTTATTTACATATTATGACAGTTAACTTTTCTTTCAGCACCTGATATTTCATTGAAGTATCTATGTTTTACATTACATTATCTTATTTAATAAAATAATTCAATGAAAAAGTCAACAAGTTGAGTAGATGTTACAGAAAGTAAATTTTATCATTATGTAGCGGTACCTCTGCAACCCATACCAGGCTTCGCTGATCATATCTTGTCAATTTTTGTGTTATAGTACGACGCAACCGGCCCCTCATCTGGACAAGTGAGTATTTCCTGAAAAACATTTTAGGCCAGTTTGAATATCAGTATATTTTTCCAGTGTTCATGTGGTTTTTGGAAGAGTTGTAAGTGGAGCTGATGTGGTTAGACAAATTGAGGCACTTCCCATTGACGCTAATAGTAGACCACTGCAAGATACTAAAATTATCAAATGCGGAGAACTGATAAAACAGGTCAAAGGTAAATATATTTATTTGATCTTTGAGTTAGTACCAAAATACAACTTAAACACTTATTTAGTTCTGTAAAGAACTTTGCAATTTTACTTTAAAATTCTTTATTCCAGACGCTAATTTATATACAATCACTGGGCTATATTTATCTCCACACTCAATGCTTCCATATTCAATACTTGTCAATCGGCGACTCGCACGGCCTCTTTTAACATTTCTTCTAGTTGTCTTCGAGAGTATTCATAATTTCCATTTCTAGGGACTGCTATTACTGCTATCCTCCACTAGATGGCGCCCCGTTCTGAGGTCTAAATATAAGTGACAGTTTTATGTCCCAGTTTTACTTTTACTTTACATTTGTTATCGGAATTTATTTTTTAAATATATTTTTCCAGAATCCTACTGTATCACATTTTTATGTTTATATTCGTCATGAAGAATTTACCCAAAAATAATTTACAATAAGCAACAATCTCCAAAATAATGGAAATGAATTGATAGAATAGTCTGAAACCACATTTTCAATCACGGATTCTTTGGACAATTAATTATAAATAGATTGAAGTAATTGAATTCAATCGACATGATCTGGACTGTCTGCTGTGCAATAATGCATTAACAGCCACACCCTTTTTACGTTTCTGATGTTTTTGAACTGAATAATTAGATTTGATTCAAAATTGTTTTTTATTAAGAACACTGTTGAAAAGGAGTTCATTCTTGCATAATCAGCGAATGCGCCACCAATATCATTTAAGCCGCCCCGGAGCGCCGATCAATCATTTTGATGTTTTTACTTTGTTCTTGTTAGTTTCAATATGTTAATAAACTCAAGTTATAAGTTGGATTCAAAGTGTAAACTCTATTAATGATAATAACAGAGGAATTCTGTCATTTTCCATATTTATTATTTTTTCATCATCTGGTTTTCAAGAAAAAATTAACCTGTAATGTTTCGATAACATTGTGAGAACCACGAAAAAATAGGTAGGAAATTGTTTTACTTGAATTTCTGGAAGTTGTATGCCTCAGAACATCTCCTGAGTCAAAGCCTTGCCATTTGTTGAAAGAATGACTCTTCAAGACAAAGGGGTGTGAAAAGTAAACCCGTTTGTTCAATTTCAATGAACCTTCCAGTATAAAAATAATAATAATACGTTTTTTCATTCAATAAAAATATAAAATTTCAATACATAATACATAAAGGTCTTACATGTTTGAATAAATAAACATTCACCTACCCCAAGGAAATTAATCCGCGCGGGGTTGCCGGTCAATGTTTGTTTAATAACAGCAATGCACATTACCTAAGTAAACAAATTTTGAAACAAAGTTGAGGGTTTATGTTAAACATAGTACCTATAACTTTACATAATATCCCTACAAGAAAATTTAATTTGCTTAATAATTATTATAATAAAAATAATAAAAAAGTAGCAGTCATTTTTTTTACACACCTATCCTAGCCATCTACATATTGAACAAATACACAAAATCTGTAAATAAGTAATTTCAACACACAGACCCATTGAACCAAAATATGGTATTGTCTTCAGTTACATAATTTATATTTTAAATCTTTTTCATTTATTGCATCTCTTGGTTGACTAATTATAAATTTCTTTACCTTATACTTACCGGGGTTATAGGAGTTAGAATTGGTGTGACAGCACAGCCTGTCAATATAATTGTCTGATATTGAAAACACCACTTTCTTGGTATAGCATCTCAGAAGAATATCTGAACTATTTCTTAAACATAATTTTAAGAATCCATTTTTGAGATGCCTCAATTTTCTCCGCATAATTATTTATTAGACTTCCCCATGCGATTATTCCATATGATAGATGAGACTGTACTAATGCATATACAGTATTTTGAGTTGCTTGATATCACAGAATTTCTGTCAGAGTTTAAACTTAGGAGTGAGACTTCTCAACCTATTTGTGATGACTAAAGCTTGCTTATTCCATTTAAGATGGCTATCAATGTTAATGCCTAAGGCATTTAATTTTTTGACGTGATTTCTATGGAGCTGTTAGTAACAGGTATAATGAGATTTCTGAATGCAGGCAAGCCTTTGCTATAACTTGCAAACGGTAAAAAATGTGTTTCGACTCATTTATGGTAAGAATTATATTACTGAAGAAGTTTATAATTGTACCAAAATCCATTTAAATTTTTTTTCAAGGAGTCTCAAAAGCTATCCTCTTAAAAAACCGCGGTATTGTCAGCAAAGCTGATTATGTCTCCGCACCTAGGTAAATTGAAGAGTTCAGTGATATATATTGAAAATAACATAGGCCCTAAAATCGTTCCTTGCGGAATCCCAAAATTCACTAAAAAAGACCACAGCAAAAGCCGAAACCCAACTAGTGCTTTGGAGTATGTTTAGGGGTGAACTCTCTGTATAGAAACAATATACTAGGATGAAAAGTGAAATAGGTCTTGGCATAAAACTGAAAATCAAGTTTTATCAAGAAAGGGTTTTGTTGATGGTAATGTTGAGCATTCAAATTGATCAATTGATTGATTAGCATGTTCTGACATAATCACGCTGGACACTGTAAGATTGATGACTTTGCTATAGAAAAGTTATATTTGAGTTTTGTTTGTATTGAATTCTACCAAGCTATTAAATTTCTATTCCAGGAATTTATTATGGTGGATTCCTAAATAGATGAATAAATAATTAATAAAGTAGCTCTACAGGTCTTGTAAAATGAATAATGAATAATATATTCTGAATTATTTGAGTTTCCTCTACTTATTTCTAGAAAGCTTTGCTACGTACTCATTTTCATGTTTGTACTCATTTCTTATTAAAATTTGCAGTTAAGAAGGATAAAAAGAAGAGCGCTAATGGAGAACATGAGGAAGAAGATAGGAAACAGAAAAAAAAGCATAAGAAGGAAAAGAAAAAAGAAAAAAAACATAACGAGTAATTATTTTGAAATCCGTTTGTATCCCGTAACACTTTTATTTGCTAACTTTTAGCAAGCCTAGTGCAAAGTCTGATGAAGAAGAAGGGGAAGTCATAGAACCTCACCCGTTAGTTAGTGTCACAAACATAGATCCGGATGATATTCCTGAAGTTCCAAAAAATAAGTTTTTGATGAGAGGAGGTGACAAAAAGGAGGATGACCAAGATGATAAAAAAAATTCAAAGAAAGGTAAATTTCACTTTTTTTAATTCTGGTTTTTATCATGCGCGTCCGACACCCCGAACACGGTATTCCTAAATAAAAATGCAGAAAATTCAGTGGTAATATTGTCCGACAAAATTTTTTGGGGCATTATAGTTATTGGACGCCCTGAAATAAAGGGTTTTTCATGAAATCAGAAAGTTAAATACAGGGTGTTTCCGAAATTGGAGCGATAAATGAAGTGGGAAGTAGAAGATGACAAAACAAAACGAAATGAAAGAATATATTTTTGTTAAAAAAAATTACTTTGAGAGATATTGAATTTTAAAGCTTTCAAAATTTTTTTGGTAATTACTGATCAGAGGTTTACAGCCTGCGCAAACCGCGCTGAAACTGCCAGTGGGCAGACACGCTCTGGCCTGGACATTCAAACCAGTGCCTTTCAAACTGAAAGCAATTTCATAAAATTTCATGAAAGTTTCGAAAATTTTTGATCGGTTCAAAAACGAAAATTCTTGCCATTTATTGTTTCATAATGCTCCATATATCAACCCATTTTCTTAATCGCTGCAATTTCTGAAACACCCTGAATATTGGGTATTTAGGCGCGTTCAACACTCCGAATATGGCAAAGTTATGACGTAATAAAATGTATCAGTTTTAATAAAAATGCAGGAAACTCAGTGGTAACATTGCCGACAACATTTTTGGGGCATTCTAGTTGTCAGACGCCCTGAAGTCAAGGGTTTCGTGGTTTGGGAATAAATTGATATATGACATACAAATAACAATGCAAAAATGACATGAATGACAGATAGATGAATGAATTATTCCCAAACCAGTACCGGAATGGCACAACTAAAACGCCACTATTGAGTTGGCGAAAAAAAAAAAAAAAACGCCCCGCTACCGAGAAAAACTTGTCCGACTTGACATAAAGAACAAATAAACAAATCTCAACGGTTAAGTCATATTATTATTTTTTTTTCATAGGTATCGGGCCCGAGGATTATAAGGATTTAGGAATAAAAATGGATATGAAACTTACTTTTGATCAACACATTAATGAAGTCACAACCAAAGCCTATAAAATGTTGGTTTTTACCTTCAGGACATAATATTAATCGTATCTTAATAATAGTATCTTTATTAACCAACAAATTATTTTTACAAGATAGTCTGGGTAGATTAGTAAAAAAAAAATTAAAGGTAGAAATATAAATTTGCTGGTTAAAAGGCGCTTGATCAGTTGGACTGTTCTTCCTCAAGAGCCAAAAAAAAAAAACGAAATACAATTCACTAACTTTTTCTCGTCTAACACTATACCAAATCTGTTCATTATAACCTTAATTGACAAAAATAATTATCAATTCTAGTAATAATCTATTTTTTTTTCTGCCAACCTCGCATCTGCACATAACATTAATTGAATCTATAATCAAATCACTTGCTTTGATCATGAAAGAGCATATCAAAAATTCTTCTCTTAATACACAGTTTCTTAGGGGTTTGATTCATGATGATGGTTAGGCGCTCTTCCACCACTGTTCAGTAGCAAATAATAATGAACAATATACTTTATTATAATTCAATTAATGCAGTCTAGAATTACGAGCCCACAAAAAAAAATTACACCTACGAGATAGCTGATTCTCAAAAACAATTTAATAATCAATACTAATAACTTACAGGTGTAATAAAGATAGGTAAGAAGGGATATCATTATCAAAAAAATAAAAAAAAACTAATAACCAAACATAGACATACAATTGAGAGACATGAGGAGGTTGGTATTACTGACTAATATTATTCTTTTTCTGTTGTCTGGTCTTCACCTTCAGTGTTTTATCACCGTATTCAAAACATAGATCAATTGCAATACCTTGAAAATACTATACTGCTCACATGTTAGATCTATTCATGAATATGATTCAGTTGTATGGTTCCAACACTATGAGTGTTATGTTCGACAAATTGAAACAGTTCAAGAAAAAAAAATGAGATATTGCGGGTATAAATTGGCTAGCTAGAGAATAATATATATACAGTATCGGAAAGTTTTCATCTCGGGTATGGTGGTTTAATGAGAGCGAGAAGAATTGCTTGCTATATGTTGAGAGAGCATTACAATTTCTCCTCGACTCACTCGAGTCGGGTGGGGTAACAGTAGTGCGTCTCTCTTGTTTATGTTGTATTATCATATCATTGCGTTCCTTGTTGCTCGCGTAGATTTCTGTCTATACCCCAGATGAATTGTTTTCGATACTGTATGCTGAGCTAGAGAAAATGCTGGAAATCCAATCACTTTCTCACAAAAAATTGAAAAAAACCTCTGAAAAAGGGGATTTATTCTAATATAACCAGAACGATCTAACCTCACGTAGACATTTTATTGTGTGGAAATTTAATACATACATTTTGCAAGGAGTGATTATTTAATCTGATTTAACCATAACGAACTAACCTTACGTAGACAGACATTTGAGTGTGTGGAAATTTAGTGCGTACACTTTGAGAGAAGTAACTATTTAGTCTGATCTAACCAGAACGAACTCTCCTTACGTAGACATCTGAGTTCATGGGAATTTAATACATACATTTTGCGAGAAGTAATTATTTAGTCTGAATTATCCAAAACGAACTAACCTTACAATAGACATTTGAGTGCGTGGAAATATTTTGTTCGTGTTTTTTTTCCTGGAGTTTTTTTTCGTTTTTTTTTCAAGTTTTTTTTCGTTTTCTTTCCGGTTTTTTTTCTAAGTTTTTTTTCCGGTTTTTTTTTCTAGGTTTTTTCCAGAGGTATTTTTACCGTTTACCGTTCGATAGAGTACGGGCATCTGTTATTCAGAATATACCATCGGCGCACTACGAAAAAGTTCAGGGGGAGAAAAGGGAACATGACACCGCAAAAAATATATCTCTGTAGGTTATCACAACCATTTGGCATGCCCAGTGATGTAAGACCTACAGCGTAATCTGTATTCCAAATTTGAGCTAAATATTTCAAAACTGTAGGAGTTATAAAAAATCTTGAAATTTCAACACCCTGTATTTCGGTAACAAAGCGTTTGTGGACCTATGTTTATAAGAATTTTTAGTCATGAAATAAACCAAAGAATTACCTTGTTTCGTATGTACATGAAATTTAGGAACACCCAGTAAACTTATAGATTGCATCTACCCTCATGTGAGTGTGAATGAGAGATTATTGTTGATTATCTTCATATTTTTCAGATAATGACAGAGACAAAGGATTTCGCGATAGAGGCAGGAGAGAGTGGGGTGGTGGATATAGCAGAAGAGGTGGCAGACCTATGACAACTAAGAGTGGTAGAACCATTAAGGGACGTGGAAAGTTTGTAAGTTAAATATTGAATTCACCAAAACCCCAATAATATTAAATTACTTTTGAGAGTTTTGGAGTGTCTCCATAACAGAATGATACTGGATGGGGCCTTTAAAGCCATCAGCAGTTTAGATCTCCTTCTCTGCATGGTCTGCGTAAAAGCAGTGATTGGAGTATTCCTTTATAAAGCACCAGCCTGTGCAGCCCGATGAACTTGGTCTCGACACTGAATGGGATGACCCAAACTCTGAACTGAACTCATTCAGCAAAACCTTACCTTGAAGCTGCGGAGATTGAGGTCATCCTGCAACTACATAAGGATAAGCCAATGCATGGGGTCTTCTTCAAGAACATCAAAGACATTGGCTTATCCAAAAATTAGACCTTTTTCCTTCAGGTCAAGTGAGTTGAAGTCGGAGACAGAGATTCATAATGGCCTGCCAGGATGGTGTACTAATGTGATGGGTATAGAGGCTCCAGACACTAGATGCATAGTATCTCAAGAATCTTTTCACAGCGTTCTTTAAGGTATTTGGAACGATACGGTATGCGCCAAAAGTTTTCCATTCATGGCCTATTAGACATAAGTCGATCATAAAAGTAAATTTGGTGTTCTGACTGTACGATTTTCCCACCATTTAAACCATCCAATCTTGTATCGGAGGCGCTAGGCAACACTGCTCTGTCACTAGTGTCAGTATCATTAACTTTTATATTCATGTACATGTGTACATATTATTTATTTATTTACTTTATTCACGTTCGTGTATTTTATCATCTTTTACTCGTGTTATTACATTAAACTAAAAATTTTATAATTGTGACCGTATATTTGTATATATATATATATATATATATAAATATATACATACATATTTACTATTTACTATTTACTATTGCAAGCTTTGTCAATAAGATTATATCTTCGACAGTAAAGTATATTTTTGATTGATTGATTGATTGATTGATAGTCCTGGCGATCAGATAGCTTGAATTGAAAACTGATAAATTGTTTACGTGATGCCTCCAACCAATTTTGTTCACAAAGCCTGTTTCATTAAAAAAAGATGGTTAGATATTTTTTACTATTTTTACAGATTTTTCCGAATTTGATTTCGCAAGTTTTTGCAACTTTTTTTATAAAAGGGGTGTGGCGAGCCCACCGACAGATATAGTTTTCTTCGTAATTTTCCATGTATGAAACCGTTAGAAATTTTTCCCAAATCCTACCCTATCTAGCTATCGAAAGCGGTTAGAAGGTTGAGATTTTTTTAAACCGTTTTATTTGACAGTCAGATAATTTTCACTATTTTTACGGGTTTTTTAGATTTTTATTTTGCGAGTTTTTCCAATTTTATCGTGACAGGGAAGGGTGGCGAGCACCTCGATTGACTTTTTTTTTTCTAATTATTTTCCATGTCCGAAATTGTTGATGCTGATTGCCTTCGCGTTCTCTATATAGCTTTCGATGGGGCATGGAGGGTGATTTTTTTTTAACACCAAATCATTCGACGATCAGATGCTTTTACGAATTTTTATAATTTTCATTTCGCAAGTTTTTCAACTTTTCTCGAGTAAAAGGGAAGGGGGACGAGCCCCCCTACCAATTTTTTTTCTCCATGATCAAATTCGTCAAAAAAATTTCGAAACCATACTCATTCTGTATCTAGCTGGGGACGATAATTTTTTTGACATTATGTCATCGGGACTGAAACAACATGTGAAATTTCAACTCCGAAGGATATTATGATTTCCGACGTGAATGCTATCCGGTCAAACTAGAAAATGAGGTGAAATATACTTCGAAAACCAAATGAGTTATCACAAATTATCTTTGACCGTTTTGTTCAGAAAATTATTTGAATCAATGCATTTGGCCTATGGTGTTATGATATAAAAGTCTATTGGGAAGCAACTTTGAGTCCAATTATCTCCGATTCTAAACGGACGAATAAAAAAATTCAGCTCATCTAGTCTCTGTCGAGAAATATCATATCAAATTTTTATTGAATTTGTAAAAAAACGATTCTAGCGTTCCAAATACCTTAAAGCATTGAAGTTAGCTTCTTTTTTGATATCATATGTGTAACTGATTGCAATTCAAACATAAACCTTTTTCAACAACTTTTTACTTTATATTCAACTGAACTGACGATATTTCAAAGTTATGTTTTTGCCAACTAACTTGACATTTGAGTCACTTTTGAAAATGGGATGTAAATATACCACTAGTTAGGGATTTGTTGTATAAAAGAAAGAGTGGATATGATAATGAGTAAACACACTGTTTCACAAGTAGAGAGATTGATTCTCTTATCGCATTTACAATCATTTATCCGATAAAATACAAAAATCTGTTGTGCAATTATAAGTTAAAAATATACCGGGCACTGTATACCAATGTTGATACTTAAAATTGATAATTTGTTTCTTTGAAGACCCCTACAAATATTTCATGTCATCTATTTTGTTTACAAATTCCAACTGTCAATTTTTGGCTCTTTACATATTTAACAATACATGTGCGACCGTTTAGATTTTAGATAGTTTAGTTCCTTGTTTGTCTGTTTTCTCCAAGTTCTGTCGTTCTGAAAGTGACAGCTATCTATTACTACTGACTATCTGTGTTTTTATTTCACCTTTTACAATATATTTTTTCCTATATTGCGTTTTAACATTTCGAATCTACAGAATTACTATGGATACTTTTCTATCAGATAATACCCATTAAATATTTCAGAGATTCAGAACCCCCTCTAGAAGTCGATCAAGAAGTGTAACTCCCATTCATTGGCGTAAAGAAGAATCAAGGGTGATTAAACTATCAGAGTATGAAAAATTAGATGCTCAACGTAAACGTCTTGAAGATAAAAAGACCAGTAAAGGTAAAGGAAAGTGGTCTCAGGAAAGGAGTGGGACGCCTGACGTTCACACCAACAAGTCGTTCACTCCACAAATGAGGCACCCCAAAGATAGAGGAGTTGATTACAATGCCTTGGATTACGAGGGTCAAAGTGAAGACGAAAATAATACAACTAAAAAGAGAGTACCCAGTTTGGTACAGTATCCACTTCCGGGTGCTTACAATACATTTAAAACCGAGGAGGAAGTTCGTAAAGAAATGAAACTAGTTGAACAGGAACAACGGGAAGCCGAAGCTATCAATAAAAGATCAGATTTTCTAGCTATGGCTTTGGGTAAGTCACCTCCCAATTATGTTATATTATGAAAATGTAGTGATGCGAAGTTGGGGCACGTTGCTAGATAATGATTATAGCAATAGATACAACTTTTGTCTAATTTCCACTGAGTCTTGGTTTAATTTTTTATGACCTGTTTTGGCTCTTACACCATTACCATTAATACATAATCTAAGGAGTAGGCTAAAGCTAATGGGATTGAAATATTGTTTATATCCAATTTCACCACACAGCAAGAATGGAAAAGATGGAAATTTCCATCATTTCCATCATTTCCATCCTTGCTGTGTGAAACTGCTTCTGAAGAGCCTGCTTCCCAGTTCTTCCAATCTCCCTGATAGAGATCTAATGTAAGAGGTGCGGTCTTTACATCAATGAAATTAACGTTTTCTGTGAGTGATTCTATCAACTATCAATCAACTATCGGAATGAAAATGCAAATTTTCACCTTCAGATTTTTTCTTTTAGCTAGGGTCTTTTCACAATATCTATCAGATGTGGTGCAATGTCAAGTGTTGAAAATAATAAACTTCCGACTTCAAAGTCGGAAATTAGTGGAAAATATTTAAAAAAAATTATTTGGCCCTTCTACGCATTCGTACCTCATATCTCAAAAACTCAAAAAGACTTGAAAGGTTTATAATATTATTAGAAATTTTGGGTAACTTTAATTTGCAAGGCATTAATCGAACTTTCTTTATATTAAAATTGTTAAACCTCTTAATAACGGCACCTAAAAAAAAATCACCTTAGCTCTCCGCTATTCAGAGGTATAAGCTCATACATATTCTAATTACAGTGTCCCCTTACAGCTCGTGAAAAGGTCCATAGAATCTTGTTTCAGAATACATAGCCAAATAAGATACTCTTGCAATATTCAGACTATTATTTCTAGACAAAAGTTTCAGTCTATAGGATACCTTCTTGAGTTTTTTTTTTATTTAGATAAAAGTCAATATGATAATTATATATTAGAATAATGCCCAAACATTTCAATGATTTATAAAAATATATGTTTTTTGTTCAGTTCAGTATCCTGTAATTGTATTTTGATATCATTGAAGGCAGAACCAATGTATTAAGAACGATTATCACTTTTTATTTAAAATTATTGCATCATGTTCATTGTTAATTGTTATCAAATATTCAGGTGTCCAAATAAAAACTGGTGAGGATCCTCCCACTGGAGACATGAAAATGAGCAGTTTCAACAAACAGCAACAACAACAGCAGCAAAACAGAAACAATAAAATTGCTCCCAATAATCGTTTCATGAAAGTCAGTATGCGCCTTTTGAAATTGGCCGGACATGACAATGTTCAATTGCCACCTCAGCTTCCGAGCAAAATCGAAGAAAAACGTGGAAGAAATAAATTCGAAACTGAAAAGCCCGTACAAAATGACAATCGAACTCAAAGAAATGGTAGATTTGAAGAGGTTAAGCGAAGAAATGACAGGGGTCGTTACGAGGATCACCGCAAGGTAGATCACAGGGAAGTAGAGAGTAGATTTGAGGATCATCGCAAGCTAGGTAGGGAGAATGAAGGACGATTTGAAAATATTCGTAAACCAGATAGGAGGGATGTGGAAACAAAGGATAGTGAAAGGAGAGGTAGAGAAAGGGAAAGGTGAGATAATTAATTTAAGCATTTTAAACTGTACAAATGATTTCACTGGATCAATTATATTATTAGACCAGGGCCAGAAATGTGGGTGGTCGGAAAACTTAGGGTAATTTATAAATGAATTAAAAAAAATCAAGACGACTCAGTGAAAGTTCCGAAAGGGGGTGGGGGTGAGTGTTGGCTATTGTTTTTTTACGATTTGTTACTGAAATATGCATCCTTCAGGAAAAAGGTAAAAGTTGTAGATTATTAAAAATCTAAAACTTTTATATTTCTTCTTTGTCATCATTACCTGAAAATTAACGAGAAAAACGCGAAGATCCGTTTTGTTTATTGTTAATTTTCATCTCCCTCCAAAAAATATGTTTTTTATGAAACTTGTTGAAAACGTTCTTTTTGAGTTTTAAATAAGCCTAATTTTCAATCAAAAAAGTTGGTTAACAAATTTTTTTAACTTACTGTGTTCATTTTTTGTATTATTCATATGTAAAAATATCGTTAAAAATGCAAAAAACAAAAAAAAACAAAAGAACAATTTTAACATAATCTCTTTTTTAGTAATCTTCAGAATAGAATAGAAAAATAAACGTCAAAATAGTTTTATTTTAATTTATTTTTCCTTGTAGGTCACCCTTCAGCATCAGAACTAATGCAGATTTCATTTCCTTCAGGTTTAACTTCAAACTCTTCGATTTATTTCATTTCTAGATTTTCAATATTATTTTAATTTAAATTTGTTGGACAGTGTGTACTGTCTTTGTCTTCGATGTCCTCTGAATCAATAATTTTTTTGTTTGATGGTTTTTCCGCGTTTGAACAGAATTTAGAACAATAACATTAGAGCACAAATTTGTGCATCTCAAGCCATTCTTGCGGCAGCCACATCCTTCACTATTGCATTATTTTTTGCATTTTTTGGATTTTTTGCAGCTACTGCGGGCATGATATATTTAAAGACTTTGCATTCCTCATACTAGTCTGAAAGTACCCTGAAAGTTTGAGTTCTTTTGTTGTATGGAAAATGTGGTACCTATGTACACTGAAAAGAGATAATCTCTCTTTCTCTCTCTCTCTCTTTATTGCTGACAAATTAATCTTCTACCTTTGTTTACTTACATTAAACAATATTAATGCCACACTTTTTGCAAACGAAAAACCTTTCGTTTTCCATCAAAATCAACATGGACCTTTTGTATTCAGTTACTTGTCTGAACAGTTTTAGCTGATATCATTATTAAATGGATCAGTTGTGTGTGGATTGATGTATAGTCTTTCTAATATCATTGCAAAAACTCATAGATTCAAAGGAAGCGCCTCGGTGCGGTAAAATACAAAATATTTGGCTGGATAGTTATAAATCATCTTTTAAATGAGGTGTCCGCATATAAAACGAAATTGTCGGTAAGGCTTTGAAACGAGTTTTTATGTTCTGCAATTGATCCTTGGACATGGACCTTTTGTATTCAGTTACTTGTCTGAACAGTTTTAGCTGATATCATTATTAAATGGATCAGTTGTGTGTGGATTGATGTATAGTCTTTCTAATATCATTGCAAAAACTCATAGATTCAAAGGAAGCGCCTCGGTGCGGCAAAATGCAAAATATTTGGCTGGATAGTTATAAATCATCTTTTAAATGAGGTGTCCGCATATAAAACGAAATTGTCGGTAAGGCTTTGAAACGAGTTTTTATGTTCTGCAATTAATCCTATCCTATAACTTATATGTTCCAAAGGATTAATAAAATGATTGATTGATTGATTGATATTAAAATGATTATACTGCTGAAGGAACTAACTTCCTTCTTAAGCATGAGGCCAAGTGCAAACATTGCCAGGTATTGAATGCAAATAACATTATACATGAAAAATTAATCTTTTTCATAAAATTCAACGCTTATTTGCAATAAAAAATTAGAAATTCTGAAGATTACTGAAAAAACGATTAATAAAAAGTCGTTTTATTTTTTAAGATATTTTTCCATACGATCAAAATATTTTTTTCATCCCAGTCGAGGTTTCAACAAAAAAATGAAATTCTCAAAAAACGTTCAGAAACGGCACAACATTACATTCATATATCTAATGAAGAGCTTTTATTTTTTACTAATTCTTAATAGGTATTTCTTTACACTTGTCATTATTTTGTTACCAGTATTATTGTATGTTAAATCAAAATTGAATGAACATATTGAAATGAGAATGGTTTTTCTCATTTTCCCTTGTATATACTAATGAAGTAACAGAAAAAATATGCCGATGCCGCATCCATTTAACAAAGGACACGGCTAAAATAAAGTTTGTTTTGACCATTGAACTGCGAGCTGCGTGCCGATTGTGAACTATATGCGGCCTGTGGTCGCCCCTTGTTTGGTCGCGCCCGCGTACGGGGCATGCGCTGCACACCTGCTAGGATCGGCCCTGGTCTGAGGAGTAGGCACAATATGTTTGATACTGACAAATTGTAAATAATTCATAGTTAGAATTCATGGATGCAATATTTCAAAAAATTTCCAGGGGAAGAAAGCGAACACCAAGAAGATCAAGATCTAAGAACCTGGGTCATAGATCTCATTCTCACACTAGAAGGTCTAAGAGTAATGAAAAATCAAGAAAACGATCACGGTCCAAGTCCAAAGAAACCACACCTAAAAAACCGCAAGAAAAGGAACCTATTTTGAGAATTGACAGAGATGCAGAAGAAAAATATAGAAAGTTACTAATATTGAGGAAGAAGATGGAGTTGTTGGAACTGAAGAAACAAGAAGAACAGGTAATACTTTTTCTTTTATATTATATTTCACTTGATTCGTAGAAGTCTGATGAACTTCCCATAAAAGTTGAGTTTTTTATTGTAAAAATGATGTTACTTTATATTTATCTTTTAAAATATTTTATCATTATTCAACCTTTATGAGAATATTCAAATGAAATCTGACATGCCAATGTATTCAATATGGTCAAAATTCTATGTATGTTTCGTGCTGAAGACCAAGTCTCTTGTGAGATCAAAATTATTTTCCTTATGAGACTTCAAACATAATGAGTATTTTATTCAATGCATTTAGTAGTAGTCCAAAATTGAAAGGGCCATTGAATAGAAAATTCTTGGGAGCTAAATTATTTATTGTTTTGTAATGTCTAATTAAAGATCCCATTGAGAAAATTCATCAATAATCTGGTTTCGAACTAATACGAATATTTTTTTTAGAGGTTAATGGAAGAAAAACAGAGAAAAGCAAAAGAAGAAAGTGAAATGTTGGAGAAAGCTAAAAAAGCAAAGAGAGAAGCCATTGAGAAGGAAAAACTCTTGAAAACATACAAAGTTCTGCGAGAGCTGGACGGAAAAAAAGATACAAAATCCAAAAAGAGACTCAGTTCTACAAGTAGCAGCAGTAGTTCTGATAGTGATCACTCAAGGTGATGGTTGTTTTTTTTTTCGTCCATGATGAAGTAAAGAGTGAATTATCCTAAATAATAATAAAACACATATTAATGTTATTTTACTACATCAACACTGAATTTTTACGAGAAACTTAAAGGGTGTCCAGATTCAGTAGCCTATTAATTTTTTCACCACTACAATTTCAAATGAAGTGAAAAATTTATGCATGTGAAAATATAGTTTTCCAAATACGGTCTGAAATTCCTCAGAAGGTAGTGTTGTATAAAGTAAAATACACTACTAATACTAACTTATAACTTCGAAATAAAATTTCAACTGTTTTGTTTTGGTTGGTTTACGGGTTTTGCCATGATCTTATTTCTCCAAACGTTTCTACTGCAATTGCAGCAGTCATCTTCGGTGGCGTGGTCAGTTTCAGTTGATACGTAAGAAGAGCACTTCAACCGCAGTTACAGTTTAGTCGTTTGAAGATTTTAACCAAAGCAGACCACGGCAAAACCGGAAACCAACCAAAACATTGACGCCAGCCGCGAAAGCATTCAATTTTTTTGTTTTTTAATTTTTTGTAATGCTAATCTATCGGCATTTTATCATTGATATATTTTATTGTTGTTTATAATTAAATTTTA
Source organism: Chrysolina haemoptera (assembly GCA_958298965.1). Taxonomy (NCBI): domain Eukaryota; kingdom Metazoa; phylum Arthropoda; class Insecta; order Coleoptera; family Chrysomelidae; genus Chrysolina; species Chrysolina haemoptera. The sequence goes on from OY282591.1 coordinate 4,959,036, forward strand.
CTTTTATTCAGGCGGCGTAAAAGAAGGTCTAAATCCAGATCTAACAAGAGGAAGAGATCTTCAAGCAGTTCAAGAAGTAGATCAAGGGATAAAAATTATCACTCGTCAAGAAGAAACCATAGATAATCTCATATATTCATGAACTTCAATTTTTTGTCTGCGATCCAAAGGGATGTAAAACTTATCATTTTCAATAAAAGCGATCTACTCTATTGTTTTCAATTTATTTCAATATTGTTTCGGGCTGTTATAGCCGTAGTTTGTGGAATGAGCACTCTCTAGAGAGCTAGTCTTGACATCCCTAGTATATCTTTGCTAAATTTTAAAATCAACACAACTTAGTAGCTCAGAACATGAAATATTACTAGAAATTAATGTATTTAGGAAAGACAGGTCATTTTGAGTGCGCCTATTTTCAAGTGTGGGTAAGCTAAGGAAAGTCAGTATAGATAGATAGAGTTTATTTCTCACTAAAGAATTTACATATACATACGAGAGAATACATAAGTACACGCAAAAACTTATAGGACTAGTCACAGGGAAAAAAAAGAACTTCAGAGATATACAATTTAAAATATGAGAAATATACATACAATTGAATAAAAATTCTCTACAATGTAGCGTCTAAAAACTTCAATGGAGTAAAATGATTGACTTATTAGATAACCAGTCAAATTATCCTTCAACACATTTGAACCCGCTGAGCTTAAGTGCGGGAATATATTCATAGTTCGGTTACAACACTTGATTCCTTGGAGTCCTGATCAGTGCCGGATTAAGGGGGGGGGTTTATGGGACTATCAGCCCCCGGCGGTGAATGTTAAGAGGCGGTAAAGCAAGTAATAATAATATACTCGTTACCGACGAGGTGACAAGTATATTATATTGCATCTTGCTTTTTAGATGCCGCCTCTTAACTCGTCGCCTTTTGAAGCAAACGCGCAATTAGCGACCGCCGGCACCGCATTAAAAGGACTAGGTTGTGATACTGTCTTTGTGAAAATCATAAAGGTACAAACATAGAGAAGCGACGCGTCAAGCAGCAAGCGACACGACTAGCAACGCAACTGGAATATTTCTGTGCGTTTTGTATTAGAGTGCACATAGTGAGGAGGTAAGCGACGTGATGCCGCCCGACGTATCTCGAGCAACAATGTTTATTCACGCGCGACTAGCGTGGGAGTGCAGTGCAATCGTTTGATTTGGAAGGAGGGTGCATTAGGTGAATTTGATTATTGCTTTCGGTACTTGGGATAAACATACAAGAATGATGGAAACACAACAGATAATAAATTCTTTGTTTAAAAGACAAGCTACATGGAATCAATCCCACCCGGATCACCGAAATCGGTATTAACTGGATGAATTATGGGCAAAAGTATCTAAAGAAAGTAAATTAACAGGTAATTAATATAATCGAAAGCATATTTCAAATTGACAAGAGTTCAAAAAGTGTCGCGTTACTATGTGCATGTTTTTTGTCTCGTCACTAGTCGCGTCGCTTGCCGCTAGTTGCGTCGCTTGCCGCTAGTTGCGTCGCTTGCCGCTAGTCGCGTCGCTTGTCGCGTTGCTCCCTCTATGTTTGTACCTTAACATCCACTAATCAAGTGTCAGCGGTGCCTTGGACGCTACAATACAAAAGCGGCTGTGGTACATACGTACATACTTTTATTTGATGAAGATAAAAAAGCCGCATTCTACTAAGTACGGGTAATTTCGTCTGATTCAATAACAAGTAACAAAACCAGAGTTCAGTATTCAATAGGTTGTCGTTGGTCATGGTAAATATTAAACTGAAATTTGAAAAAATTATTAAAAAAGAAGGTGGTGCAGTCTGGAAACGACAGAAGATGAATAAACAAAATAAGTTGGATATTTGTTGTTTTGTTAGGATTAAGTTGTGAAGTAAATATAATTTGATTCGTTATCTTAATGATTTTATGTTAATGTCATATGCTGTGAAAAAAAAGCAGTGAACGGGTACTTTGAAACGACAATTGAAATTTATTATTTGGCGGCGGCGCGGCGGCATCGTAATAGTTAGCCCCCGACGTAAGTGAGTATAAATCCGGCACTGTGACCAATGTTCAATCGTGAGTATGGCTGGTGGATTTTCTCACTGTTTCTTGTACTGTATTTATGTGGATCACATCTTTTACTCAGGTTATTTTCTTCTTTTTTGACATTGATGATAATCAGAAGTATGTAAAGTGAAGGAACTGTTGAATTAGAAAATCAATCCGTATTCAATGCAAATTGTACAAGTCCAAAGTAGGCTAATTTAAATGTGTCTAACGATATTGTGCCTTAAGTTGTCTGATAATGAAACAAATTGTACTCAATTTATTTGTTAAATCATTAATATCAGGTTCCCATGTCATTTTCTGATCTATTTTGATACCCAGAAATTTAATGTACTTTACCTCATCTACCGATTTATGATTCCCTCGTATTAAAAAATACTTATCTTTATTTATATTTTTTGTTGTAAATACCATAAAGAATGTTTTTGATAAGTCAACTAATAGTTCATTACCCAATTGATAGCCAATTTTATAGGCTATAACACGTAAAAATGTATTTTGTACAGATTCAACACATCGTTTTTGAGAAGCATAAGATGGGCACCAGATCACAAAGGCATAATCTGATGTTGATCGTACCAAACAACACAAAAGTATTTTTAGAGTAAATGGTGACAAATTTTTTACAATTCTCAATATATACCCTAGTATTCTAAGTGAATTTTGTGTTAATCTGGATAGATCACTAAATGCTAGGTTGGAAGCGAGTTCAGTTCCATATAATTATTTTTTCACCAGTCTGCAACATGGTCTATATCATCTTGAAGGTTATAACAATCAAGTGATGACTGAACAGGCGCGTGTCTGAGGGTAATTACCCCCCCATGACGACCTTAAAGAGATCAAAATTTAACTTTTTCGAACGTAAATGCGATACCTTTATAGTAAATAATATGCCCGAAAACAGTGATTACCCCCCCATGGAGAAGATTACCCCTCCCATGGAATGACCCTAGGCACTCGCCTGTGACTGAATGATTAGATAAATCTTAAGATCGTTTGCGAATAGTAAGCATTTTGAATTAGTGATTTGACTGACAATATCATTAAAAAAAATTGTTTCAATTTTTAAATCATTTTTGGAACTTGAATTACATTGTTTTTTTATGGGGCAACAGAATAATTGAAGCTAATGAACTTGATGTTTTAATTTTTTAAGTAGCCTCTGTCAATGACACGATGATGGAACAAGGTAAAATCTGCCGTGTTCGCTGGTGTATTATATGTAAAAGACAAGCTTGTGTAAGTAAAAACACACTTTTTCCCATGACCACCCACTGTCACCAACCCGAGGTTGCGGCGGTGGATAGGTAGCCCTTGGTCGCCTCTGTTAATTTTGATTCAATCAATCAACTTTATTACCCAAGAAACATTACATGTTTATAGAAGGGTTTAAAAAAAAATAATAATACAAATCTTTAAACATAAATAATCATATACATAAGGTGTTCAATAAATTTTGGTAAATGATAACTATCAAAAGTAAAGACTGACATTTGCTCAAACCCAAAATACTTATAAATACATATTTAAAGATAGATTTAAGCAGTTTTTAACTCAAAACATATAATCATTGAAGGTGCCAAGTTCATGAAAGAAATCACCGCAAAATTTCTTTTTTCAGTTCATTTTTAAATTTTATTAATGAATGGTAATTTTTTGTTTCATTAGATATTAAATTGTAATTTACTATGCACTATAAACAGAATTTTTTCCGAAATTTGTTCTAAAATTGCTAGCAGCTAATAATTTTGTTTGTCTGGTATTATGATTATGAATACTGTTCACTTGGGTAAAAACTAAATTCGAGATTTTCACTTTTTTTCTTATTGAGTAGATGAAACAACAAATTTTGAACTTATAGAGAGAGTTCAGATCAAGCAAACCATTTGGGTTGTATAAATTTATTGTTGGTTCCATATAATTCAATTTATAGATACATTTAACATACATTATAGATTCGTACCTACGAAATGTAGTTTTGCATGAGTAACTAACGAGATACCTGCTTTAAAATCGAGTTAATATTGTTGGGATGAACGTGATTGGAATGGTAGACTCTCATTTTATTTACATGTTACTTTCTATTCGAAACAACAAACTGACAAAAAAAAAACTAGGTTTGTCGAAATATGTGCAAATTTTCTGTCGCTGCCTCCTTTACTATATGGAAAGTGAGGAAAATTCTCAGGAAAGCTCGGAAAATCGATAACTTGGAAGGGGTTGGAAATTTCGATATAATGTGTATGGGAACAAACTTGTAGATCGTAAAAATCTTCATAAAAATGGTAATAACATGTTTTTTCTAAAATTGCTTCCTTTGAGAGATAATGAGCAACTGATATTTTTAGATTTCCGCGCGAACAACTTAGGATATCATAAGATTTACCCGACGATCGACTAAAATATCTGTATCTCCTTAGTCCTAAAATTCATAAATTAAACAGTATTTTGAATAAAACACCTTCAGCAATTATTATATATAGCTGGCGGGTGTCGGTATAAGTGATTGTAGTTGATATTCGAAGGTGAAATAATGATCTTTGATAAACAAACAATGTAATTTTACTAATTTCTTACGTTTTCCTATAAAATCAGCTCGACAAGCTGAGTTTGCATAAAGATTCAGTAGGTCAAATTTGAGCAATTCAGATATAACATTCATTCCCAATTTATATTGGGCCTAAATAAATTTTAGTTCGTGTTTTCGGGACAGATAGAAAATGATGAATGAAAACTTTGTTATCAGAGGTATTTAAATACATATTCTGAATGTGCAGGGCCTTGGTAAAAAAATGACCTACTTTGATATGTTCAATCCACAGTAACAAATCGTCATATGAGACGGTTATTGGTTCTACCCGCCAAAATAATAATCTAAGACTTCCCCTTCCATCATCGAATTTAATAAAAAAGTCTCTCATTTATAATGCTTTGATATAATTTAATCATCTCCAGGTTACTACAGAAGAATTGTCTCTCCATTTCTATTCGGGAGATCTGTTAAAAATCTTATTCTTATCAATGAACCATACTACAGTGTTCAAGAATATCTAGACAAAGATTGGAATTGCTTGAACTTCATACCTCATAGACTCGTATGTTCATTCTCATCTCTTTATATGATATTCGCTTCTTTGCTTAGTCCAATTTTGACTACATGTAATATAATTTTACATATGAGCAAAACTAATATATATGTTGTTGTTTATTAATTATTTTATCATTATTGTGCCATGTAAGTAGCATTATTTTCTCCATGCTATACACGCTTTTACATTATACTATTATATTTTATGATGATATTCTATGACGAACCTGTTCTCTTTTCTTCTTTTTTTTTTGACGACTTGTGAATTTAACAACACATATTTACGCATACCATTTTTATATTTCTGTACGACTTTATTTTTATGTTTATAAATGCTTTGTCAATAAGAATTCATTCTTATGGTGTGGATGACGACCCGATGGCGTCAGCCAAGGGCCATCACACGCCAAAGGCCATAAACGCATTTTACGCACGTGATACATACAACATTTTATGCACTAGCGGTTTTATAGCTCCAATCACAAATACTGACTTCAGTTACAATGGTCTACACGTTTCATACGTTATGTATACAATAATTATTAAGAGTACCATAGTATAGGGAATGTGAAACTGTAGTAGCTGAGAGCTATATTGAAGAATCTATTTCAAATAAACTGATCATCACCGAAAAAATTGCCATTGATTGAATGATAGCAAATAATTATTTGAACCAACCATCCACTTTCTTATCGATGCAGATGCTGTAACGAAGCTTTCAATATGTAATAATTATGTTCAAGAGAACTGCATTTTCAATATTCAGGCTTATGACTTAATTACATGTTGAAAAAATGATGATTAATGAAGAAATGTTAGGGAGAGTATGTCTCTATTGAACTGAAATAATTCTGATTTGTGTTAGGTCTTGCATGAAATGATGTGTACATATAGACAATTTGAGAATTTTATCTACTTTACGGCCCGCGGGCCATAATGCGCCTGCTAGTTCATAAAGTATATTTTGATTTGATTTGATGTTTACGTCAATTGTAAAATGAAAAATGAGCGAATTTAAAAACAACGGGTTCAAAAAAACTTGATTCATTTAGGCCCAAAATAAATCGTGTTATATCTAATATTTGTTCAAATTTAACCTACTGAATCTTTGAGCAAACTCAGCTTGTCGAACTAATCGATCATTATAGCTTATTATCTCTCGTAGGAAGATATTTTAGAAAAAAATATTGAAACCTTTTTTATAAAGATTTTCGCGATATACAAGTTTGTTTCCCTACAGTATATTAAAATTTTTGACCCGTTCCAAGTTATTGATGGAAAACTGATTTTCCGAGTTTTCAAGGGAATATTCTCCACTTTCAAATGCTCGCGTGCAGAACAATTTTGTTTCTCGAAGTACTCCTCAAGAATTACCTGTGTACCAAAAATCATTTCTATTGGATTTATTGTCAGGTTAAAACCCGTGGATCTTTTGCTAAACTCCGTACTTTAATCCTTTCGTTAGGGAATTAATGATTTACATGCATCGTATAAAAAACTTCATCGAACACCATATTCATATAGAAAACGTGTTAGTTTTGTGGACTGTATATGACCCGAACTAGGTACCTACAGCTTGACAGACTAGCTGTGAATATCGATAAACATGTGAGCTGCGCGAATTAGAATGAGAAAGTATTCGGACGATAAAGAGGGTAGTAGGTATAATTGTACATTCAATAATAAAAGAATCACCTAACTTCACAGTGCACTTCGCGATACGACAGATACATTATAAACTGACCAGTTGTAACTCAGACTTGTTTAACGGACTGTACTGAGCTCTTCTGCCACCGCGCATCGATATGTGTGGTCATTTCACATTCAGAGCTAGATTTTTCAAGCTGTACCTACATTGCTTTTCCTTAACCAGGCTGAAATTTGATACATTTTTATTTTGGAAATCGAGGTAGGTTCTGTGGAAATAATCCGTATATCATATCTACTGAGGAGGTACATCCTCATAATTAGCAGCAATGATATTCTATGATTCATCATGTTGGTGACGACCCCATCCTGTCCCACAATCTATTTCGTGAACAACTAATAGATAAGATTTTATTATTATGCTTACTAACATTTCTAACAGGGTCGTAGTTACTGAAACAATATTTACTGTCTTGAATGAAATTTTTTATGTAGGATCAATTAAATTATATAACAAGTTGCAAAAACTAGCTATTTTGCAATGAATTCGGGCAAAGGGTAATATTTTATAATATAGTTTATATTGAATGCACGCAAGTCTCGAATGATGGTTGTGCTTATATTGCCGGGTAGACGGTAGCGTAGACACTGCCAGGATCTAACCTTCAGTTGACAAGTTGTCACGATTAAATTATCTGTCAGACTGTCTTCCGAGGACATTTATTAGTTTTTGGTAAATTTCTCCCAATTCTGCAGCAAAAATTTGGTTATTGCTAATCGAAAATTCAATCTACAAATCTGAATTGCAAATTATAGATACTTTCTCAAATGAAGAAATCTGCATTGATTATAATCAAGAAACATGATATTTCTAGATTGCCATAACATCACAATAGTCTTGTAATTTTGATATAACTATTAGATACGAACCAACGTAACAGCAAGGGTTCTGGAAAAAACCAATTTTTTCAATTTAGTGTCATTATCATCTAAATACAAATGTCCCGCTGCAGTCAAGCCATTCAAAAAAAAAAAAAAAATAGTTTTTGTAAAGAGATCAGAAAATATTCAATAAAAATTGCATTTTTCAATTTTTTCGATTTATTGTTTTATTGCTGTATGTGCATATAAAATTGAAATCCAAGCAACTTTTTCGAATAATAATAATAATAATAATAAAGGCTTTTATTGACAGGTGCATGTAACAATGAATAGCAATACAAACGGAAAAGAAGATGTAAAGTGGATTAATGATACACTTCTATTATTCACATTATGAAATACCTATGTATGCCTGTCAATTGGCAGGGTTCAAAAAGTGTCCTAAGACAAGTTTTGCTCTTCCACCCAACCATGTATGGTATACACATACACATTGTGATAAATAATGTATATTGAAGTAATTCAACTATATGTATACCAAAATTAGATTGAATTTTTATATAAGTATATATCAGTATCAATAATAAAATGCCAACATAACAGCTAAACGTAATATAACCAATATAATGTTGCTCAATTGTTCAAACGGGAAAAAAAATTAAGAAATATAAAACAAAAAACACAAAAGTGTGTAAGGCATCTTATGAATAAGTATGCTCGTATAAAATGGGGAAACAACAATAATACTAGTAACCTTTCAGCTTCATAGATAAATTATTCAATATTGAATTATCGATATATTGGGAGTTTCAATTGAATACTAGCATATTCGTTATTTTCTACATATTTACTTCAATAAATAATCAAGTTTGCCATCCATGAGGCCTTCCTTCACTCTCTTCCTGAATAAAGACAGCAAACAAGTGTTTGTATTCCTCAGGAATCCTGTTGTATAGCCAAGGTAGGTAAAATGAATACGATCCACGAAATAAGGATGTTTGAAACTTAGGTGGGGTGAGTTTGGATTTGAATCTTAAATTCAAATTATGTACGTCAGTTCTATAACTAATTTCATTGTATAAATAAGGTGTTTTTTTTGTACGTAAGATTTTATGGAAAAACACTGCTGCATGCAGGACACGCCTAGCTGCCATGCTCAACCACCCAATTCTGTTCAAATGATGAGACCCTGTAATGAAGCGAATACAAGAATTCTGTAGTTTTTGCAAACGATATCTGTCTTCACTCAGAATCCCTGGACCATAAATAACATCTGCATAGTCAGCATGCGATAGCACTAAGGAGTTGCATAAAGTAATTTTTATATTCCTACTTAATATCGTTCTGTTAGAATAAAGAATTTTGAGATTGCTAAAGCCTTTCCTTATGATTGAAGAAATATGATTTTTATACCTCAAGGAATCATCTAGTATTAATCCTAGATTTTTACTAGACTCTTTGAAGGGTAATGGGGTGCCTTCGATTTGTATTTTATTTATGGGATTAGCTCTTTTTCTAGCTTGCCTCCTGCCAAATAATAAAGCTACTGATTTGGTTGGGTTGATCGTAAGGCAGTATTTAAAGGAGGTGACAGAAAGATAGTTTAAATCCTCATTTATGCGCGTATAAGCTTCATCTATGTTATTTTCAGTAAAGGAATGGTACATTTGGGTATCATCTGCATAAAAGTGTACTGACGAGTATTTCAAGGTTTTGTGAAACTGGGACGTGTATATTATGAATAGGAGTGGGCCTAAGATGGACCCTTGAGGTACACCGTTAGGGACAATTACATAGTCAGATGATTTTTCCTTGAGAATAACGGTCTGATATCTCTCCGATAAGTAGTTTCGTACTAGAGTTGAAGCAGTAGGGGAAAAGCCAAAATAATGTAGAATAGCCAGGAGCAGTTTGTGGCTAATTCTGTCAAAAGCCTTAGAGTAATCCAATAAAGTCAAAATTGTGAGTTTGTTGTTATCAATTGAGGTATGAATATCGTCAGTTACTTTCAAGAGAGCTGTTACACAGCTGTGATCAGAGCGAAATCCAGACTGACAAGATGGTAAGCAATGAGAATTACTTACATGTTCCCTGATTTGCAGATTCATAATTTTCTCTAAAACCTTTGACACAGCACATAAAATGGTTATGGGGCGAAGATCTGATATTTCATCTGGAGGATGTTTTTTAGGTAGAGGTATCACGTGAGATTTCTTCCATAGAATGGGGAACTCACCGGTTTCTAAATAGTGATTAAATATATGTGACAGATAAGGAATAATGAATGGACAACAGAATAAAATCATCTTTATACTGATTCCATCAGCACCAACAGCATTTGATTTTATAGTTAAGAGATATTTATAAATTTCCTCATTATTAGTAAGCCTAAAAGAAAAGTCAGACACATTCTCAAACTTATTTAGTGTGAAGTATTCCAAGGTATCGCTATCAGGATTTGAACTAGATCTGGAAACGTTTATAAAAAATTCATTTATTTGATCAACTTCATTCATATGATCTGGTATTATATTGCGAGCTTTTTGTCTTATACCTAGGTCCTGAGCAACCTTCCATAAATTATTCTTATTTATTCTCACTTGATTCTCCATGTAAGCTCTTTGTTCTAATTTCAGAGTTCTATTTGTTAAATTTCTCAATTCCTTATAGTATTCATAGTGATGAGGGAGTTTTGATCTTCTGAATCTCGTAAGAGCTCTATCTCGCAGCGACATTAGTAGTTTCATATTATCGGTTAACCAGGGAGCTGCTTTTTTTGTGATTCTTACTGTTTTTAGAGGCGCATGTGTATCAAAAATTTGCAAAATACCATCACAAAGTATTTGAACTTTTTTATTGATGCTATCAGTGTGTAGTATCTGATCGAAATCGAATTTAATTAAGTCGTGGTGAAAAGCATCATAATTGAAGTGTTTAAAATTTCTGAATGTATGCAAGAACGGTACAAATTTTACTTTCTCAATTGAAATCTCACAAGAAACGAGTAAATGATCACTGAAAGTTGAACAATCAACAGTATTTATGTTATGATATTTCAGATTATTCGAGCAAATGATTAGATCTAGTAATTTGAGGCTTGTTGGTCCAAATCGAGTAGGTTGATTCACTATCTGTTGAAGTTCATAAGTTTCAAAAATATTATTCAAATCTATGCACGATTTATTAGTAGGATCTAAAAAATCAATATTGAAATCGCCTGTACATATTAAATTTTCAGTCTGGGGTGCCAAAACAGAGAATGAGTTATCTAACTCTGTAAGATACTCGTTGACCGGAAAGTTTGGTGGTCTATATGTCACTCCTACAGCAAATTTTTGCGAATTTTGGCTGAAGCTGATCCAAAGTTGTTCAGTGTTACGAATACCTACGTTAGTTAATATTTTGGCTTTGAAGTTTTGCTTTATATAAACTGCCAAACCTCCTCCACGACCTATAGGTCTATCTCGCCTGAACAGTGAGTATCCAGCAAGAAAAATACTAGCATTTACAATATCCCTGGATAACCATGTTTCAGTTACCGCTATACAATCAAATTTCTGGAACACTGCTCTTCTGAATTCATGAAAGGAGTTAGTAAGCGACCTAGCATTTATATGGCATATACTAAAATTATACATAACTTTTTGTTGTGGATTAATTTTATTCGCACAATTTTGGGATGAAGGATATAACCTAAAAAAACAAAATATGATAAACAATTCAGATGACAAGATGAATAGAAAATTGAATAGAACTTTATTTCTTTGTTCTACTTGAAGAGCGGACAGTTGAGCCACCCGATTGAGATTGACCTGAGGGTAGAGGTTCTTCTGAAGGAGGATTCCGAGCTGTTCCTTTCAATGGAGTCGCCTTGAGATCGTTGATAGAAAATGACTCTCCTTTGAAGAGAAGACAATTTTTTATGATTTTCGCTCCGGAATCCTGAATTCGTGCTAATTTTAGTTGTTCACCAAGAAATTTTTTGTCTTTATAATCATCAGCTATATAATCATTGGAGACATATAATCCCGAGTTTTTCAGCTTGACAATATTGTTCAAAATATTGCTTTTTATACTGAAATTTACCAGTTCTACAACAACAGGTCGTGGACGTTCATCAGAAGCTTTTCCTATTCTATAAATATCTCGAATATCCCTTTCTTCACAAAAAATCTTCAAAGTGTTGTTGATTACACTGAGTAAGTTAACAAGTGTCTCCGATTCTTCACAACGCAAACCGTATACAATTAAGTTATATTTCTTTTGCCTTCTCTCGACATTTTTAATCTGCTTTCGTAAATTTTCGTTTTCTTCGTGCAATTCTGTGTTTTGTTCCCGCAATTCATTAAGCTGTGTTGCTAGATCATCTTTAAGAGATTTAAATTCATTTTTCAGCTCCGAGTGTAACTGATCATTCCGTCGAGAAGTTTCTTTCATCAAAGAGTACAAGTCATTCAAAGTTACCGGAGGGTCATTTCTTCCCATGACTCTCGATATGTACAGAGTCTAAACGGTAGCACAAATCTGTACAGCTCCTCGGGCAGCGATAGACAAACTGACGGGCAGTGGGCATTAAATAATTTATGTTCTGAAACTATTGATGGTGTATCGATCGTAGATCGATGGATGGTACTAGTATGCGTGCGCCGATCAATACTTTTCAGGATTTGCGAATCTAAGCCTAATTACTTACACGGCTCACTGTTCTTGGAAGTGTTCTGATCCAAAATACATAAAGATTACAACGATTTTTCACGAACTTTCAACACTATACAAGACTAGTTGCATCAACAAACAACTGGGCTCATTTTTATAATAAAATTCCAACAAAAAACCACTGAAAAGTAACTTCGAAACGGACTACTTATACACACGTTGTGATTCAGAAGTGATAGACATAAAAAAAAAAAAAAAAACTTTCCTTTTTACACCACTTATGGCCCCTTAATGGTATGTTTTTCTAATTTACCGCCATATTAGTGGTCACGTGACATGCAACAAAATAAATTTTCAGGTTATCGAACATGCACAAACTTTTCCTCAGAAATATTTTTCCAATATTCTAATAATAAACTTTTTGTCCATATGACATACTTTTTGGCGGTCACTGTATATAAAAAATTGTACTGGATTAAGGTAGCTTCAGATGCAACATATACAGAACCATTTCTAAATAACACATATAGATGGGTTGCAAATTTTACAGAACAATCTGAACTAAGAGATTTATCGTTTACAGAACAATCTCATCCAAGAGATGTATCCTTCATAGAACAATCGTTCTGTCCATAGATCAGTGTTACATATTTGAGATAAAACTGCAATATTCCGTTGAGGCGGACATTTTCCTACACCTGTACTAAGAATGGACTAAGCTGGTGATATAGCTGTGATTTCCTAAAAAACAATGATTTGTCTCTGTGATGCAATGATTCTGTAATTTGGTCAATTGGGATTTCTACCAATTCTGCAGCAAAAATTTGGTTATTGCTAATCGAAAATTCAATCTACAAATCTGAATTTCAAATTATAGGTACTTTCTCAAATGAAGAAATCGGCATTGTTCACAATAAGCTTGTCAAGAAAGAAACAAGATGTCCTGCCCTACCAGGACGACGCTTATTGCCATAATCCTATACAATAGGAATGATTGGGTTGAAAATCCATCAGAAAACAAATATTTTCCTGGCTAATACCACGACGAACGTGGAATTACATCTAATGAATTTCCGTGCAGAGTTGCATGGAAATGTTCATTAAAACATTTGGACCACCTATATAGATCGATTTCTGGGTTGTTGCCCTCATCAGTATAGGGTAGGTCTCTGCACCTAGACACGTAGGCTGCGGGCGGTGTCTCAGCTTCTGCCTTGACATGGATAGTTTGTTGAACTATTTGTTGCAGACATTAGTTATTGTCTGCAGAGACCTACCCTAGACCGATGAGGGCAAGAACCCAGAAATCGATCTATAGGTGGTCTAAATGTTTCAATGAACATTTCCATGCAACTAGCATTTGCGGAGATATCCTTGAAGGAACCCTGCACGGAAATTCATTAGATGTAATTCAACGTTCGTCGTGGTATTAACCTGGAAAGTAGTTGTTTTCTGATGGATTTTCGACCCAATTATTCCTGTATAGGATTATGGATATAAGCGTCGTCCTGGTAGGACAAGGACACCTTGTTTCTCTCTTATACTTTCTCAATTACAATTTACAATTCTCAATTACAAGTTACATTTTCTGAATTACATTTTTAGTAATCTGAATGTTGAGTTACACTTTCCTGCGCTTCTCACCTTTAAGTGCGTGGGTTAAAATCCCAGCAGGGTCACCGGTCTTGTGCATGTCATCACACGTTAAAAGGTAAGAACCTCGTCTTCCCTAGCTCGCAAAAGTATCTCGAAAACTTCTGACAGTTGATCGTAAGTGTATGGCCAGTTGACGTTAAGAACAAATTTTGAACAACAAAACAAACGAGCAGGTTGAGTACACATATTTTAAAGCTTCGGTCTGCTCCCGATCACAATCAATACGGACCTGCTTTCTGTTTGCGTTATCAATGAGAATTTTAAAGATAATCATTTTCCTTTGTGATCAAATCTAGTTTGCAGAGAATTGTCTCTATTTACACTGGTACACAAATATTCGTTTCAGAAATGGACACCACAACACCGGTTACACCGACTATTTTAGGAAGAATAACTCGCTTGGTAAGTTTGAGTCAATATAATCATACAGACAGAAAGACGGACTTCCGAACGAACGGTCGGAGGACAGACAGGGAAGCATGCGGGCGGACAGACACACACAGATGTAGGCATATAAACAAACGGTTGGAAGAAAAGACATATAGAGTGCAAAGAAATGTGCAATCGTTAGTTATTACAGCATTTGAACGGTTTGATGTGGAACAATGAAACCAAAAACATTTTGAAGGGCATTTCCCTCATCCTGATACTACTTTATGAGAGAAGAAACATTGCAATTACTTGACAGATGGCGCTGGGGGCACATTAACTAACAATTTCTAAAGGCATAATATCGAAATTGGGAAAAAAATTCTAAACAAAATTCAAAAGTATTCAGATGGTTGTAAAGAGAATTGAATTATCTTTTCAACGATGTGACAGTGTGACACCTGGCCCCCACGCCGTTTGAAATTTTTAAGTTGTTGTGACCCCCGCGTTCCCTGTCGAACAATCACCATATCTTTTATTACAAAAAGTAGAATCGATGAAATACTCCAAACCGTTTTTTTATGTTTGTACGTCGAACCGTTCAAAAGTTAACAGGGGAGGAACCATCAAAAGCCGCACCGTATATTAGGTACCTACTGTAAAAACTTTTTATATATGATTTCAGAGCTCTCGGTTAGAAGACTACAAAACGATAGTGAATATAGTAGGAGGGGTATCTATTGGCGTTTTTGTTGTATCTATCTTCATTCTCACTGGAATAGTGGTTTATCTATATATTGAGATACAGAAAATGAGAAAAGAATTCGAGAACAAACTGATTGAAGTGGATCCTCTAAGAAGATATACAATAAAGTAAGTAGCTTTAAGCTAGCTTATTTTTGATAGGCTTATCTCAACGTCGAATAACCTCCACTATATAATAAAAATAACTCCCTGAATATTCTTTGAAGTTCGAGGAAGCTTATTATGAAGAGAAAAAATGCTCGGAAAATTTTTATTGCAAATTTAAGATTTTTGCCCGCGAATTCGCCAAAAAATATATTGAATGTAAAGGACATGGACGTTCGACGGAAATCCAATTTTGTACATCCATTGTACATCTATTGGACCTCCAATAGTAAGCATCCATAGGACGTCCAATTGTAAACATCCATTGGACGCCCAATAGTAAACATTCATTGGACGTCCAATTCATGCACATGAATGCAGTTGAAGAAGAAGTAAATGTGAGTGTGAGGTTAGGTATTCTCTGTGCATTGTTTTTTGGCGTCTTTGATATGATGAGATGGACAAATGAAGTCTGCTGGATAGTTTGATAATTTGGATTTATTGTGGACATTATAGTGGTTAGTGCAGTGGTAAAACTTTTGTGTTTTGGCGATTTCTATATATCTTCAACTAAGAATCACATATAAAGTAAGTATTCATACTCATTACCGGCTTTTACCTGTTTGAAACGAACAATAAAAGGTACAGCATGAGCTCTAGAAAACACCTTTTTTTACAAATAGAGATCATTGCGAAATAAATGTTTTTTTTCACAAACTAATTAAGTGTGCAGAAACTCAACCCAATTCTGATTCACAGGAATCTAACATTTCATTGGTCAGAAACTTCTATGGATTACCAGAATAAGCAAGAACGCTATAGCTATTGAAGCCTGGTCGTAAAAAGCATTTCCAACTGTAATTACTCAATGGATTTAAAATGTGAGTTTGATTATATAGTAAGCAGATATTGACAACTGCAATAATGCCCAATGTGCGAATATATTTTTTGTTTCACCCTTTGCATTTCTTCACTGTAACCTCTGTAACCTAATTGCATTTTATTTGATAGGTGCTGCAGAGAGATTGAATTTGAAATTCCCAATACTGATTAGAAAGAGTCGTCCACCAATCACTGTTGGGTTCAAATTAACAGTGCTGCTCCTAAGGTGGCGTATGGAGCCAGTAACAAAGCCTACAAGAACACTCCGGCTGAAGGACCTCCGTCGATGGCCATTCGATACACATCGATAAATACAATTACTACTTATATACTACTTCTATTTCGACAGTGACACTGATTAATTTGTGGACATTATTAGATGTCATGTCACGTTGTTATCCTGGTTCAGAATTATTGTTCCCGAGGGAGGCAAGTAGGTAGCTCACTCTTGTCGCAATTGGCACTTTTCCCACAAACCCATTTGAAATCAATGTGACAAACGTTTACTTACTATAGTGGAAGTACATAAAAAATAGAGGTTTTGAATTCCTTAGGCCATACCCAGACCACTTTGATAATTTGATAAAATAGCAGTTCAGATTGTAAGGGGTCACCTTACCCCGTGAATTGGTAGGTGTGGGAGGTTTTTGGGAGAATAATACCAACGGTCAGCCCCACCTCACAAAGTATCGGAGGTTCAAGGAACTTTTGTTGGGAAATAATTGATTTGGAATTTCCTAACCCTAAAATATAGAAAGTATACTGTAATTGGAAAGATGCAGGACATGCTTATAAACGTTGACCATAAAAAGTTTCAATGTATAGTATATTGTCGTACCGCAAATACATCAAAGGTAAACGAGGAAGATTAACAAGCTCACTGTACGATCAAGATAAACAATTCTCATTAGGTTAATAATCCTGGAGTATCTGTAGTTGTACACGATCTATATGAGATCAAGACAAGTGTCGTTCTGTTTGCTTTATGATATCTCTGAAAACATGCAATGTTCAGTAATGAGTCCATTGAATTTTATCTGATATCTGCGAATTACAACAGATATAAAGATATAAATTATGACGAAATTATAATTTTTGAATAGATAACCTCTCGGTTCTTGGCAACTAAATGTAATTTTGTTCATTAATGAGTCAATCATTGTATCTGATATCTCCACACTTCAATATAATAAAGATAACAATCATGACGAAATTTAATATGCGTTATAATATACATAATTTCTTCCTCAAACATCGATTTGTTATTGTTGTTTCAAAATAAAATATACCGTACCTATATCATACCCTAGCGAGACGGGAAGACGGGAGACCAGTTGGGAGCGAGGCGAAAACATAACAGTTCTTCGGGCCTTCAGTGCTTCAGGTTTCTAAGTACCATCCATGTTTATTTTACACAGCAAAAGAATGAATTCTTGAACTACACAAAGAGGGTCAGCCAGGATCTGTATTTTCTTGTTCTGATAAAGGTTGGATTACTAAAATTCTGTTCTCAGACTGGCTTCAGCATTAAAAAAAAATCGTGAAATTATCTAACGCAGACCTAGTCTTCTTGTTAATGGACATCCACGTTACACGTTGCACATTACAATATTGCAATTTTTCTAAGGCGAAGAGAAAAGTGCTACTGAAATTCCTCCACACACGTCGCATCGCCTCCAACCCATATAGACGTCATTCAAGACACCCTATACCGTTGGATGTTGTAGGTATGTGAAAAGCCAAACATTTAAAATAATAACTTCATTTGATATTGTGGAGTTATTTTTTAATAACGCATTTGGTATAGGGAAAAATCACGTATTGCGAGATGGCGTTGCGAATGACAAAATGTCGGATCGAGGTGTGATAAAACTGTCATTCTGTAGGAATCAATTCATAACCTGCAAATAATATTATTTATTATTTGTCCATAATTGTCCATAAACTATCGAAATATATCACTTACGATACATAAATGACCGAAACTAACATAAAAAGATCACATTTCGGCCATATAAACACACACGATCAGTTTGTTGGTCACACCACGAGTATTTCGAAAGATTAAAAGTAGATGTCGCCCACTCCGAGCAGTGTTGGCAACCATGAGTTATTAAAATATGGTACCAACCGAATGAAAATAAGGTATCTCAGATAAAAATAAGGTAGATTTAATTGTGACGTCATCATAGGTGGCAGAAGATATAAATCCAATTTTGCTCATGCGTATAAAGGAATACTTTCCAATAAGTTCGTTTCTATTTGCACAAATATTCCCTATACGAGGAAAGTCATGACGTCACAAATGTCAAATGTCATTCTTGTCAAAAATTGATTCAAAACAAACATCTGTTAAAATTATGACAAGTTTAATGTTTATTCATAGCAGATGATCCAGCCAAATAAAGAAAACATTTCAATAAAAGAATAGATTTTTTTTGCCTGTGAGAAATCCAAACAATCAAACACAAACTAATAAGATGTTCAAATATTTCAAAATATACAAATAAAAAAAAAACAATCGTTAATCAACGATTGTCACTGCTCACTTGTCATTTGTCTGACTCTTCAAAAATGTCACATGTCACACGTCTGTGATCATAAACTGAAAAAAAAGATAATTGTGGCACAGGGCACAGAACACAATACACGTTTATATGTGCCTGTGGACTTGTTGTGTTCCTGTTACGTGTACTTCGTGTACAGCCGGTCAGTATCGGTAACATTCAACATGGTGACGCGCATATTCGTATGTCATGATTGTCATGTCAAGTGGTTACTCTTATTTTATACGAAATATGGAACAAATAGCGTACCTAGTCACATTGTTAAGGTACAAGGTACAACGACGCAAAAAATGGTACATGTACCTTAAATAAGGTACGGTTGCCAACACTGACTCCGAGATTCTTCCCTATAGTTGCAACCAATGATATATTACGGATAGACTGCGTTATTTACACTTTTAGCGCGGTCAACACAGAGGGTCACATTCTAAGCACACGGTTTTTTCCCGCTTGTTTCATGGCAATTATCTGCTTATTTACATTGTATACCGGGTGTCCACAGAAAGTGGCTCGCCCCTATAATATTTTTGGTTTTGCAGGTATTGAAATGAATTTTGGAGGATCTGTATGAGACATAATACTGCATTTTTTGACAAGTAACTCAGCTTCAGCTTTCTGCTATGTACATACAATTCAGTTTTAGAATTTGTAATACTGAATTTTTTAAATGGTAATTTTGTGAATTTCATTACGATTATGTTGATACCGCTTCACTGTTACAGGTTTCAAACAAACTTTCATTTAAAAAAAACTTGAAAAGGTTACTTAATATCTTTACTAAAATGAAACTATTGTGTACGCTATTGATTGAAAAACACGTTGATAATATTATTTATGCAAAGAGATATTAGTTTTTGGATTGATGGTTCTGTTATATCATTTGTGTTGGTCACAGGCTACTCGACGAATTTTAATATTATTACAATCGAAGAGAAAGAACTACCGCAATATTTTTAAGTTTGTTGGCGAAAGTTTCTTCGGGACCTAATAGTGTGCGGTATCAAATTAATCGTAATGAAATGGCTCTTTTTTTCTGACCCGCCGAGCCACTATTTTGCCATTTGAAAAAAAAAATAGTAATAATAATTTAAAAATTAAATTTTACCTAGCAGATGCGTTTTAACCAAAAACCGTAAAGTTGTATTTTTCCCAATAATTTGGGACTAAAATTAATAATTTGAACGTATTCATAGCCCTCTAGATTCAAAAATAAATTTCAAAATTTAAAAAATGTTTACTTACAAAAAGTAACAAATGATACATGGATGTATTCAGAATGTCATATGGAGACAAAAAAAGTGAAAATATCCGGGTGTCTGATTTAAAAATCGAAAGTTTAAATCACTTCCGGTGAGACCGGAAGTTGCATGAAGCTGAGTCACTTGTCAAAAAATGCAGTTTTATGTATTATGTAGATTCTCCGAATTTCATTTCAATATTTTCAAAAACAAAAAAGTTATAGGGGCGAGCCACCTCCCGTGGACACCCGGTATAATCAGATAATTGAGTAGAAACTCAGCTTTGCCGACTTTTGGGTTGAGTGGCAACTATGTTCCGCCAGCGGCAATAAAAATTGTGCTTAGAATGTGATCGCAGATCGAAATGTTTATAACGGAGTTGAGCCGTACTATGTCATTGGTTGCAACTCCGAAAAAGCTATCGCAATGAAAATATACTCATATCTGTATATCATGTGATTCAGTTCAACGGTAAAATAAATAATCATTGTTAAATTGTAATTGTTATTGTTATTTTCCTTCAACCGTCTGCACCCGTAGAGCAATCCTCAGAAGTCTTCGAGAGACTTGTGCGAGCTAGGAAAGACGCAGCCTTTACTTTTGAACGTGTGAAGCCATGCACGTGGCCGGTGACCGCGTTGGGATTCGAACCCATGCTCCACAGATGATTTGGCCGAGACGCGAGTACTCTAACCGTTGCGCTACCGCGGCCTATTAATCCAGTACGATTGGGTTTTGAGACAAGAATCGATTGTAACACAACCAAACTTGGTATGCTAGTAGTTGGAACCATGATAAACACAAAAAAAAATTGTTTACCAGAATTCCAGGGGTGGAACATATTTTTTTTTTTCGTTTAAAAATATATAAATAGATTTTTGCTGTAATTTTGGAAAGTATATGATTTATCGGAAAAACAACTCAACAGAGTGAAAAACAATTCAATTTTCCACAAAAATTATTCCTAGTAATTTCTTATGAAATGCGCTCGTTTTCGCAGAAAACGTGATTGAACGACGACATCAAATTTCAGGTTCACCCTTACCCGCCGCTGAAAATTCTAGTGGAGCCGAATATTTGATTGGTCATAACTCTGCTTAAAATGATAGGAGAAGGAAAAGGAAAAGTTTATATCGTTTCTGAAGACTCCTACCTGCTCATTCAAATATAATATGCGTGTATTTGAGTACCTAAAATGTGTTTTGTCGCACTTCACGGAATTGTTTGCGGATGATCCGAAAATCATGAATAATTTAGTAAATATAGAAATATTATACTAAAGCAGCAACCCAAACGCTCTTTGGACTATATGTAACAATTTTAGAGTAGTGTAACATGTCCCACTTATACATGCCAAAAAAGAAACTCTGTTTTACTCCTGCCTCATTTTCAACTTATCCATAAAACCGGCATTCTCTTTAGTAAATGTTGAAAATAATCGCTCATTCATATCCTGCATATATGTTTAATAATACTATTGTGAAGCGCAAACCTCAAGCTTGAAATCACATACTTCATTTACTGAAGAAATTGCCGGTGAGTTTAAAACTGAGGCAGCAGTAAGGCCAGTATTAGACTATAAAAGTTCTTTGTCAAAGATCTATTATAAAATATGTTGATCAATTTCTTTGGTAATATTTCTATCACAATAAAACTGTCTGCTTGTAGTTGCACATTACACTGTCATAGAAATATGATTAGTTTCAAAGGAACTGCGGCGTTACTTCCATTACAAAATGAGTGATAAGAGATTAATAGCTTGTGCAGTTGCGATAAGTGCGGCTGTGGTTACAACGTGTTTGGTATTAAAAAAGAAAAAAACCCAAAACCTCAAATAATTTGTGCCTGGTCCATAACTTGATGGCTAAAGCTTTCAGGACGAATAGTTATAGTGCAAAATCTTGAAAAATAGTTTTATATACACTTTTTTAATTTGGTTAATTTTTTCTATTTCTGGTTGAGTGGCCCCTCACTAATGCCACCTACCTACCTATACTTATTATCAATTTGCAAGTTTTTTGGCGTACTATATAAGCTTAATATTTGCATTAATTTTTGTGAAACTTATCTTCATTTTCTCCAATATGTACCGGCTTCGTAACCCATTTAACTTTGTTTAATATCCTCTACTTTGCACTCTTTCCTCATTGTCCTTATTACCTCGACAATCGTTTTATAGATGTCCGGTCTTTTATTTCTATTTTTATAATCGGGATGATGATAGTTGTATAGCATCTCGTAACTTTCGTGTTCGGAAATTATCAATTTTGTTGCAGCAACGTACCAAAAAAAGTTGTCTTCCGCCATATAGTTTTGAAATTGTAAAATCTTTTATCAAATATAATAGATTGGTATTATATTTTATCAAATATATTTTATAAAAGAAATATTTTGTAACATTTGGTATATTACACCGTAAAATTTTTCATCAAAGATCTTTTATAAGAGATCTTTGACAAAGAAATTTTATAGTCTAATATCGGCCTAAAACCCAGTTTTTTCTTTGGCACGTATAAGTGAGACTTGTCTCACTAGTCTAAAATCGTTGCATATGTTCCAAAGAGGGTACTGATTCCTGCTTCCTGCTTCAGTATAATTATTTCATATCAACTAAAATATCCATGACTTTCGGATACTTCGTTAATATCGTAGAAGGGTTATGTGAAGTGGGATAAAATACATTTTGGGTACTTAGATACTCACATATTATATTTGCATGATCAAGTAGAAGTCATCAACAACGATATACACTTTTTCTTTTCCTTCTACTATAATTTTTAGCAAAGTTGACAAATCTAATTTTTGGCCCTGCCGGAAATGGCAGTGGCGGGGTAACGCGAGCCTGAAATTTGATATCGGAATTCAATCAGGTTTTCTGAGAAAACGAGCCTCTTTTTTGAGAAATTACTAAGTATATTTCTTGTGGTGAACTGAATTATCTTTCGCATTGTTGAAATTGTATCTTGATAAAACTTATACAGCAAAAAAAATTGTAATTTTTTTAAATAAAAATTTTTTTGGGCTCCACTCCTGATTTTTTGGTAACCAATTTTTTTTCTAACAATACAGGATGTCAAGAAGTCATGTGCCGAGTTTCAAAGTGCTACGATTAATTCTTCACTTGTGGCTTACATTTGTCTGTGGATACTATACTAATATTAAAAAAATAACTTTTTCACGTAGTCATAGTGCTATTGATTACATATACAGAGTTAATAACACAAACTTATCAGTGACCGACAAAATCAAAGATTTAGGAATAATATTCGACTCGAAAATGACCTTCAAGCATCACATATCAGTAACATCATCTCGTGCTCGTAAAATGTTAGGCTTCTCCCTTCGATCTGCTAAGGAACTGTCTATTAACGCTATTAAGATAATATATTGTGAGGTCTATACTGGAATATAATTCTATAATTTGGTCACCATATTATAAAGTTGATTCTGATCTTTTAGAAGGCTGTCAAAATAAGTTTTTAAGAAGTTGTGCATATCGTATGGGATTGAATAGGGATGAATATAGCTACTCACAAATAATAGATATTTTAAATATGAATGCGTTGACACATAGAAGAATGGAAAATGATCTAGTATTCCTATAAAATCATCAATGGCTACATTGATTCTCCCGAAATTATGGAACTAATTACTCTTTCTGCAAACTCTAGAAGAAACAGAAGACGTGATATTTTTAAGATACCATTTTCTAGAACAAATTATGGCCAAAATGAGCCCCTCAATAGGATTATGAAAACTGCAAATACTCACAACTACGACATTGAACTGTTCAATTCATCATTATGTTCTTTTAGAACAGCGATAAAAAACCTGTAAATCACACATTTAAATTTTTTTATTTTATGTTTGGATCTTTTGTAGACATATGTACATACTCTGTATCTTTATTATTATTTGTGTAAAATTGTAGAATTGGCTTGTCCGTTAATGAATAAATAAATATTCAAATTTCTCGGAGCCTTGCGTAATTTATTCTTATTTTTTTATTCTATCAGCGATAAGTTTAACTCATAAGAAATAAGAGTGATTCAAGAAATCAAAAAACGCTCACCCTCATTTGATTCTTCTCAATATTTTACCAGCATGCCAATGAATTGAGATTATACATTTTCAGACGACCCCAAGTGAATGGTGGATATGTGCATGATCCCAGTCTTGTGCCGAACAGATTTAAAACATCAGAATCAAATTTTCCGAATACGTTCGCCAATGGTCCACCATCGGAGCACCAAAAAAGGCAACCACCCAATGAAATCTATTTTTATAATCCGAGTGGTGGAGGCAGTGTCGAAAACCCCAAGCAGAAAGCAAGAAGTTTTCTTCACGACAATAATTCCAGGTATGTATGTGTTGGAATCATATGCCGAATTCGGCCATTCGCCGACATCATACTTTGGTCAAATGCCGAAATAATCCAGTATATGTATGTATGAAAAATAATAGTTGAAAAAACTAAAGAACACGCTTTACTTCCCATAGTAAAAAAAGCGTGGGTGCTTTCGATCTATATTCTCATATTTTTTAGTTTAATTTAACAATACAGAGCGTTCAAGTGCTCAAGAGAACATTTTTTACTAAAAAATCGAAATCTCCGACCATACCAATTTTGAATCGAATCTATGACCATAATCACATTCTGTCATCTTGGGCCGCCATCTTGAATTCATACATTTTTAAGAAAAATTCACAATCTCTGACACCGAAAACCCTCACACACTAATTTTGAATCGAATCAGACCATAATGACATCTTGGAGCCGCCATCTTTAATTTATGAATTTTGAGAGAAAATTCGAAATATACGACCTAAAAAAACCTCACATACCAATTTTGAATCGAATCTGACCATAATCACAAATCTCGTCCGCCATCTTGAAGCCACCATTTTAAATTTATGAATTTTGATAAAAAAATCATAATCTCTGACTCCGAAAACCCTTATATTCCAATTTTGATTGGAATCGGACCATTATCACAAATCTCGTCCGCCATCTTGGAGCCGCCATTTTGTTTTTTTATAACAAAAATAGTCATATTGCATTGTCGCCGAAACTATGAACAATTGCCAAATTTCAAATCATTCGGACGTCTAGAAATAGGTGAAAATCACGCCTTAAAGTCAGTTACAAACATACAAACAAACATACAAACAAAAACAAACATACATGTTTGTGAAGCTAATATAAAGCGTGTAAAAAGACCTTTTTTTAACCAAAAATACCCCTATATCCATAACTAGTCCTTTGTCTCAAAGAGAGTAATATTGATTCTAATTCAGTTTCTCAAGTCGATTACAGACGATGCAGGGATAAATTGCATTTTAATAAACGATACAGTTACTCCACCAATTACCATCTATCGAACTTATGCATATTTTGTTAAAGAAACGTGCGTAGAGTGAAACTGACGTAGATTTGGTGTTGGGCGATACATTCAAGAATTTTTAGATCATGTTATTACTATTGTTTTTCTATTTCAACTGAATATTAACAATTTGAGCAACGTTCTTTCGTTTTTGTTTTTTTTTAATCTTTTTATTTATTCAGTAGCATCTCATATCAAGATCATGTTTTCGAAATGTTCAGTCAATCACAAAAGATAATCTAAATTAGGTACCTACTAGATAAAACAAATTTTGCCTCCGAATTTTTTTTATCATAACTTCAAGGATGTACTCGATTAAATGTGGCCACACCCTTCAAATAATGCTAAGTCTTTGAGGAGTTTGAGCCGTTTGAGGCCAATAAGTCTGATGTCGTTCTTATTCAAAACATTAGAAAAACGCAGTACTGGTTCCAAACCAATAACACTATTGAAAGCGGAGCCTCCATTACAACCCTCATTAGGGGAAGACGGGGAAGTAGAGAAATCTCTGAGAAGCAGAGAATATTTCTCGATATTAAGGGCACCTTCGACAATACCTCCTTGACATCTATCAACGAGGACACTAGAGGGCACGCAAAAAAAAGCAACAGAATTCATTACCAAAAATTATCATAATATCATGAATCTTACAGGACTAGTTACTTTCATAGAGAATCCTCATGGTTGTTTAATTTACTCTAACATACTACATACTATAAACTACATTAAAAAAAATTGTTTAATATTCAAAAAAACTCGTATGTCATAAAATATACATTCTTAATACAATTTATAGGAAAAGCTTTCGTAGCAAATGTCAACAACCCACTGTGCCTCAAAACTTTTCTTCAGTCTTATTATTGTTTCTGAACCGCATACAAGTTTATAGATTCCGTTAAAATAAAAAAAAATAAATAAAAATAAAATAAAATGCTATGCAAACGTAAAAACGTACCAAGGTGTAGAAGGGCCACGGTTTTTCTGTTTATTTGATCCTCCATAATTTTGACTTTTGTGTCAAAATTTCGAACGTTATCTCGATATTTCCACTTTTATTATCTCAAAATTTCGACTTTTATGTCGAAGTTTCAACTTTTGTGTCCGGCATAGAGTTCGCAGCATATGGAAAAATTTTTTTATTGCCTATTGATTTCTAAAAAAAAAAATTGTCTTGATAGAAACCTCTGCTTTATCCCAAACTTCAATTGCGAACACAAGCATTGCATTTTTTACGACGCTATACGAGGGAGATTAAAAAACATGCTTTGTTTTTGAAAAAAAATTATCCCAACACTTTATTTCTCACGGTAGGAGTAAAAGTCATGGGGAAATATTATTTAAAATCGAGTATTGATCCAGAAATTCACATCATAGCCACCTAAGATCAATTTAATTTTTCATTTTTTTCCTATTTTCTCCTTACGACAGTAGGAATACTTTGCTAGGCGGATGGTATATTGTTAGATATGATGATATCACTCTGTGGATGTTCTCCCTTCCTTCAATCGGAAAATCACATTAATTGAAATATGTGACGGAATTTTACAAAATCTTTTGCGATTTTGCGAAATTCCGTCACATATTTCAATACATGTAATTTTCCGATGGGAGGGAGAAAGGAGAGAACATCCAAAGAGTGATATCATCATATCTAAGAATAAACCATCCGTGTAGCATAGTCCTTATGTCGTACAGGGCGATGAGGAGAAAATGCGGAAAAAAGTTGAAAAATTAATTTGACTTGAATTTCTGAATCAACATTCGATTCTGAATAATATTTTTTCGGGTCGTAAAAAATTCAATTCTGGTGCAATTTAAGTTTGGAATGAAGCAGAGCTTTTTATCAGGGATGTTTTTTTTTGAGAAATCAATAATAAAAAAGTTTTTCATATGCCGAACATTGTATAATCCAATCTTCCTAAAAAAAACGTATACAATAGGTTATTCATCCGCAAATATCCAACAGAAAACAACTACTGCCCCTACGACATTTGAATTGTCTCTTTTTAGTCTTTTTGATACTTGGAAAAGAAATAACAAGAACAACTTTGAGATGCTTTTCAAATACATATCTGAATTTATTTTTCAATTTAAATGGGTAATACCTACGTACTGGTTTCATGGTACTTGTCAAGCATCAGCGAAGGCTAGATCCCGATTAAATTGAAAAATAACTTAATTTGTTGGGAATTTCCACGATAGATACTGAAGTATGTATCCAGGTTTCAAAAAACAAGCATTCCATCTATGGTGTAATTCAAAGTGAAGCCAAATCAATACATGAAGAGTTGACGACACTACTACTTGATGGAAGACCATTGATCAATAATGAAAAATGGATTATGTAATCCCATCTTCCTCAAAAAAACCTATACAATAGGTAATTCGTCGGCAAGTATCCAATAAAAAACAACTACTGCCCCCTACCACCGTTTAATTAAATCTGTTTGATACTTGGCAACATTTTCTACAAGAACAACTTTGAAATGGGTAACCCCTACGTACCGGTTTCATGGTACTTGCCAATCATCAGAAATAGCTTCATCATGTGTTTGTGAATTCCTAAGATAGATACTCAAGTATGTTTCAACTCCATTTTTTTCTAACGTAGAGATGGCGCTAGATGTATACTTCAGTATCTATCTTAGGACTTCCCAACTAATAATGAGGTTATTTTTCGATTCAATTGGGAACAAGACTGAGATGACAATAAAAAGTTATTCGAAATAGTTGCTTAGAATTCAATTTAATTCACATAAACAAGGTTTGAAGAGATAATGTAAAAAAAATTGAAATGGCAATTTTTAAAAATATTTTCCCATCTATATGAAAATGTCAAATTTTCTTCATATAAATAGCTTGACTATACTGAAAAATTTGTATTTAAATGATAATGACAAAACTTTCCCATTTTCTACACCAGAGAGCACTGAAATAAAAAAATGTATTTTGTCAGAACCCTGGCTGTTACATTGGTTCGTAACTAACAGAATCTATCTAGAAACTATCAGAATTACAGGATTATTGCGATGATAGGGAAATCCAAAAATATCGTGTTATCCGATTATGATCAATTTCTGGTGATAATCATGCACGAGCGTTTCACTTCGCACATAATCTTAAAAATAGTGCGTCAAATTGAGGAGGATTGGAGTGTTCAACATTGTATGCGAAGTGAAACGGTCTGGCACGATTATCATCGAAACTTGATAATAATTTGGAAAACACCATGTTTTCGAAGTGTCATGGCATCACAATGGTCGTGGAATTCTAATATAACTGTTTGATACGAACCAATGTTAAAGTTTTGTAATTATCAATGAAATATAAATATTTCAGTATAATCAAGCTATGCACAAAAAAAAATTGATATTTTTGTAGTGATAGGAAAATATTCAAAAAATTGCTATTTTCCATGTTCTTGCATTATTTCTTCAAAATTTGTATATGTATATAAAATTGAATTCTCAGCAACTTTTTTAAATAACGTTTTTCGGTATATTGTAATTTTACCCCACTTTTTGCATTTTTATATAATTTTTTTTTAATTTGTCGCCATTCCAGCAATCACGTGAAATGTGTCAAAATCGATTTTCAGGTTATAGGACATGCATAAACTTTTTCTCATTATTTTTTTTCATTCTCTAATAATAAGCCAGGAATCACACTGATCGACCAGGACCGACCGTCCGCGACCGTCCACCTACGACCAAAAGTAGAAGTAGATCAATGAAAACTTTCAAAGTCACACTCATCGACCATCCACGACCGAC
Organism: Chrysolina haemoptera; assembly: GCA_958298965.1. Classification (NCBI taxonomy): domain Eukaryota; kingdom Metazoa; phylum Arthropoda; class Insecta; order Coleoptera; family Chrysomelidae; genus Chrysolina; species Chrysolina haemoptera. The sequence continues at coordinate 4,988,114 of OY282591.1, forward strand.
CACTAGAATAATTTTGTAAATCTGACATTAATTTGACATTCGAAAGGTTATGTGAATTGTCTGTTCATTTATTGAAAATAAGTTAAATTCGTAATATCAATAGTTTTGCAATTCCTAACGCACATTTTATTTTTCCGGTAGGAAATATACCTATTTACATGAGTTTTGTTGAAGTCAAAAGTTCATCATAAATGTGTGTCAAAATGACATTACGTCAGGATAGTGTGACATCGACCAAAATTTCCAGCAGACTACAATTTCGAACATGGTCTTTGAAAAACGGTCGAGGACGGTCAATGACGATTATACAGTGTGAGTTGTGCGATAAGAATATACGTGTTGGAAATTTTGGTCGTAGGTGGACGGTCGCGGACGGTCGGTCCTAGTCGATCAGTCTGATTCCTGGCTAAACGTTTTTCCCATACGGTACATACTTTTTGGCTATCACTGTATAATCTATTATTTTTCTAGATAAAAGTCGAAATTTTGACAAAAAAGTCGAAATATCGAGATAAAAGTCGAAATTATGGAGAATCATTCAAACAAAAAAACCGTGGCCCTTCTACGCCGTCGTAAAAACGTTCTGAAACGTGGGAATTACTCATGATAAAGAAAATCACAAACATTGTGAAATATATAGTGAAGAATTAAAAGAAATGTATTTTGGATAAAATTTCGATTCCAAGAAAAGGAGTGGAAATCCTAAAAGATAGCAATATTGATATGAACTGATAAAAATATCCATAGAAATGTTTTTATAAATCAAGTTAGAAAAATGATATGTATATGTGATTCTATTCATGTTTATCAACTGATACGATAATGGAAACAACTCTAACAAAAAAAAACTGACACTGAAATTCCATTAACGCACATATGATTCATAAAGAGAGACCGAGAAATTATACAACCAGAAAAAAATTTGACAAAGAAGCTACAACAGCCAGAAACACTCATTGTTCATTTTTTTATCATTTTATTGCGGACATTATCAAGTGTATACTGACCGCCATAGTAAATCTGAGGGACTTTATAATATTTCTTGAGGTAATCAACAGGACTACCTGTTTTCATAATTGGCCATACTACTACATATGCGTAATGGGTACAGGGGCCCTTATCGTTTGTATTCTTCTAGAACTGACCTCTTATTAATTCATGTTTTTCACACATTCCTAATTTCTACACTCGGTGGATTGAAAACATTTTGAATTTCCGTTTAAATCAGTGTTTTTCCTTCTCTGAGACGTTGGAATCTTACAAGGAAGAACACTGAAAATTTAAGGAGTTTCTATACATCCAAGCCAACAACGCTTTCAGTCAACAGAGCGTAGAAATAAATAATGAGTGGCAGAAAACCAATAGTCCTGTTAATTACCTCTCAAGACATATAGAGTTCCTCTCATTTATTCTGGCATTCGGAACACACTTGATAACAATCACTGAACCGATTGATATGTCGTGCTCACTGTCTAAAACTTCAAACAAATCGAATACATATTTTTGTTGTAGTCCAGGCTTTCTTAGATATTCTTAGATAAATCTCACCATTTCGCTCCGATTATGAGATTTGACAGAGTATAAGTTGAAGTAGTATGTCAAGCGTATTCTGAACTACCAAGCGAAGAACCGGGTCTGAATAAAACACTTTTCACTATATATCTCTAATAACAAAGATACTGCTTCTGGCTCCCTGATAGTCCATTAAACAAAATATTTCAGACTCTTGATTCAGAGTACCAATATAGCTATCCAGCGTGGTAATGCTTCTTCGTTATTCGGCACCATTCCTTCTTCTCACCACTTAGATGAGATTGGATATCTTCCTGATTCAAAAGTGGAAACGCAAGGTCGAAATGGGAAAAGAGAGAGATGATTTGATAGTGAAAAACTTTGCATCTCAAATCTCTGGAGATTCTGAGAGTAATCCCAAACATCAAGTATCAGATAATGTTACATTTCATTCATCAATTCATACAGTGTCCAACAATTCCACTATTAATCCATCTAACGCAATATTATTATATTATTATTATTATCCTGCATTGTTAACTCACATTCATCATCACACCTATCCAGTGACAGTGAGACTAACTGTTTGAAAGACCACTTAAAAGCCAAGAGCACTTTTAAATGCAGCTCAACTCAACTCAATCGGGCTGCACATAGTACGGGGTTCCATCTCATTGGGTTAAAAAATTATGGTAATGAACAGCATGATCCAGTGCTTATCAAACACAAGATTTTTGTTGGAGTATATGAAAGAGGATGCCTATACCAAGGAATCAAACAAGAATACCTCAAGTGCGAAGGGTGCTTCAATATAAGCTTTTGCGGAGATAATCAAGAATCTGTGGTCGGAATATTCAGCAGACAGAGTTGTCGATACGGTCTCATTCAAACGTCATATTGAGAGATATGCACCTCGCTTTATTGGTATTCTCCAACAAGATTCTCATGAATTTCTACGGTATTTACTTGAAGGACTACATGAAGATGCGTTAACCGAATATCGGAGAAACCTAATCCATCTTCGGCAGATATAGATAATGATTTGGATGAAAGTGGAAAGGAATCATGGTCTAGATTCCTTAGTGTCTTTGCAGGTCAACTGAAATCTACATTGAAATGTCCGTTCTGTGGTCATTGTTCAGTCACATTTGATCCATTTTGGGATCTCTCTTTACCGATACCACAAAAATCAGAACAACTGTGTTTGTCACAATGTTTGAATGTTTTTATCAAGGAAGAAATTTTGGATGGTGACGTTAAACCAATGTGTGCAAAGCCAAAAGAAAGTGCACAAAATCTCTTTCGACCTAAAAATTCATTTGAAACGGTTTTCTTCGACAAGAAGATTCTGGAGAAAGTTGGATGTCACGATCGATATTCCCTTGGAGTGTTGAGTGTTTGGATTTGAGCTGTTATGCTTCGAACAAAATAGCATTATTTTATTTATGTTTCTCTTTCTTGAAGATATGTATACTTAATATTATTGTATATCAGTTCTATGTTTGAAATAAACTGTTTTTTTTTTTAATTAGTGATTGATCCAACAGTCATATAAAAACAAAATGAAAAAAAATTATGAAGGGGAATTTCAACACTCAATTCTCGCATTTTTTCTTCCTATTCATGCTTTGATCGACCACCTCGTGAAATACAGGCAATAGAGCACTGTCAGTGACGTAATTTGACAGTTGTCAAACATTCGATGGGGAGACAAACAAAGCCATTTTCCATAAGACTATGCGCGTCCTTTTTGTGGATTTTCTGCGAAAAAACTTCTAAAAACACGTTCTTGGCATTTTAATGGGTATTAATTGTGAATAGTCTGAATTGCGTGCATAAGTCTGTAGAGGTGTTATAAACATGGATTTTCCAATTCAAAAATACGTTGTTATGATGATAGGTATCATACGAACAGTTTCCTCTTTTAGATTTGAGGACATACATCATGAAGACTGTTATGTTAAGCTGTTATGGGTTGTTATAACCGATCCGATCCAGACCAGCACGTGAAATTTCCAAATTTTCCTCTAAACAAACAAGGCAGGAGACAGGTAGAAACTGCTGGAGTACATAGACATACTAGTCAGATCGTTCCGAACAACCGGACCATGTACCGACCCAAATTAAGTAGAACAAAAAAAAACGCTGGGAATTTATAGTTAACACTAAAGTCAAAATTGGAGGATACATTTTTGTATTACTAGTAGATATTTATTGTCAAAGATCGCAAAACTAACAGCAAAGTTATTAGTAAAATTATATACTTCAAAAAAAATCACAATTAACCATTAACCACCGCAAAAAAACAATTTTCTTTTCAAACTCAAATTCTTTGTTTGTCCCCCCATCAGCTGATCACCGCCATGTTGTGACGTCAGCTGACAGTGCTCCATTGAATTGTTGCCTCATTATACTCTCAACACGCTCTGTTTTTCACTCTCGGATCATTTTTCTTTTATTGGTGGGAAAAAATTCGTTGATAACTCAATCTTCTGAATATTCGGGTAACAAATGTTGAGCTTTTCCATATAAAAACTAAATGGCCCCATTATGTAATTGTTTCACATTTATTGAAGATCAGAAAGGTTAGTTGTTCAGGAGACAATGTGTTTGGTACTTACCTAACTCTATCTTTAAGTAAATTCTCCTTAAAAATCATTGTGTACTGTAGCAAAAAAATATTACCTATGTGAAATATATTCTCCAGTTATTAAATTCTAAAAACTTTTTTTTTCAGGGAAAACTCAAGTTTTGGAAATTGGTGATGTTTCAAAACGTGTTCTGATATTATGAAGAAGAAAAACTATAATATTTTGTATAGGTATTTATTTTAATCTCAATAAAAGTTATACTCTAATTTTAGTTTTTTGTGCTTCAAATGTAATTGTTAAATAAAAAATAAAATAATTGAATCTAAAAAAAAATATTGCTCGACAGCGGTACATTTAATTACAAATAATGGATTCGACGGCTTATATCCGCAAGCTTGCGATATACATTACTTTCCTATGTAGTCGTAGGAAAAGAATTGATTATGGTTATTGTGTACATTTCACTCGATAAAAAATTATTGATACCATTTTATTTTTATACCAGATATTATTTCCATACAGTCACAGATATTCAATGCTTTTTAAAAACAATAAACATGAACTGTCATTAATTAAAACTGGGGACTTCAATGTAAATTTTGTAAATGAATTAATGCAATTTTTAATGTTTCTTCAAGAAGAAATTCAAATTTCAAATTAAAAAGTTTTTTTCAAATACAGAATAATGTTTTTCTTAAAAAAATCTGATTTTGTTTTCGATCATGCCATATTTTTTGATAATGCCATATTATTTATTTTCTTCAATAAAACAATCCTTTCATGGATATTTTCTAGTCAAAATAGTTTCGATGTTTCAGATCTGCCAGTCGTCCCGTGACGGCTTCATTTTTATCTTCTATAATGCCTTTTGATTATGATCATATACACCCAACTTCTGAGCGAATATATCCGGATAACTGCCATTCAGGAAACTTGGGTGCGCTAAAAATATCAAATGGAATTCCTTTTGAAAAATTCACGAATCATAAAAGCAATTACAAAGTCCAAGTCCAAAGTTTTAGTCAAATACAATGAACACAATTTGAAGGAAAGGTTGTAAGGATACCTGCTTGAACCTCGAAACGAAATATTGGCGTATGTAATCGCTCTAAAATTCAGAATGCATTTGGGAATGACCAGCGATAACAATGTACTCACGTTCTCAGATCCCAAGAAGCAGAAAGTCATCACTCAGATACCTGAGTGATGTAAAAGTAATCAGTACTTCGAATTTTGAAGGTACCGACACACTTCAAAGATGACATTTCGGGAAAAATATTTTTGAAAAGGAGGGAATGTAACGAATCTGGAGACGGACCTGTCGCACTCCTTTCTTGGAAAGAGTGTATTTGGTCACACCCAGCATTCCGATGAACCGAGAGTTCTACTTGATTTGATCGATCCATCTACAGTGTGTTACACTTCTCATGGAAACACCCTCGTATCTTCCGTAATTTTTGACGAAGAACCATGAAATTTTCAGGATCGATAGATACACTAGAAATGAACTCACTGCACAAAAAGGGTCAACCTACGTGATATACACTGCACGCCAGCAGCGATGGAACCACCCATTTTTTCGGTAAAACATACTAGGGGGCAAAATTGGCTTGAAATTCCTTCAGATTCGTGATCTACTATAACACAATTTTCGGTCTTGAAAAAATTCGAATTTGTTACACTTCTCATGGAAACGCCCCCGTATCTTCCGTAATTTTCGACGTAAAACTATGATTATCAATAACAATAATTTGAATATATCATTAAATTTTTCTGCGTGGGCCAGAATATGTTTTTATAACTTTGAACTTGGATTCCAGCAATTTAAAATTTCAAATAAATTACGGATAGTTCGTGAAAAATATCTATTTTCAGTAATGCATAAGATGATAATGAAATAATTGTGCGAAAAAGTATCACTTTATGCACTGTCAACAGTGCGTAGTAAAAAAAAATACTGTGCAGTAGGTACGTATGCATACAATATTGCCACTATCTCATAATTCGTTGTTAGCTGCACAAAGGAGTCATCGAGTAATTTTTTTATATGAGACTAATTGGGAGCTGCTTTCGTTTCTTAGTTTGACAAAAAAAATCTATGTATATTTTGAAAATCTCCATCGACCCTGGAAATTTCAACAACAATATATTTTTTCGAAAAAATTGATAGTTAACGACTGGCGACAATGTATTGAGGCAATGGCTGCATTTCTGGGATATCAATTCTAAGAGTTTCATCATTATAACTCGATAATAACTGAAGGACGGTAGCGTTTCCATGAAGAGTGAGACATACAGGTGAATCAGTAGTAATTTGGAGATCCTGAACACGAATCCAGCGTGCAGTGTATATTACGTAGGTTGACCCTTTTTGTGCAGTGAGTTCATTTCTAATGTATCTATCGATCCTGAAAATTTCATGGTTCTTCGTCAAAAATTACGGAAGATACGAGGGTGTTTCCATGAGAAGTGTAACAAATTTGAATTTTTCAGGATTGAAAATTTTTCAGGAGACAGGTGTAATTATAGTAATTTGGGGGTGCTGATCACGAATCTGGAAGAATTTTGAGCGAATTTGGCCCCCTAGTATGTTTTACCGTAAAAATGGGTGGTTCCATCGCTGCAGGCGTGCAGTGTATATCACGTAGGTTGACCCTTTTTGTACAGTGAGTTCATTTTTAGTGTATCTATCGATCCTGAAAATTTCATGGTTCTTCGTCAAAAATTACGGAAGATACGAGGGTGTTTCCATGAGAAGTGTAACAAATTTGAATTTTTCAGGACTGAAAATTTTTCAGGAGACAGGTGTATTTATAGTAATTTGGGGGTGCTGATCACGAATCTGGAAGAATTTTGAGCGAATCTTGCCCCCTAGTATGTTTTACCGTAAAAATGGGTGGTTCCATCGCTGCTGGCGTGCAGTGTATATCACGTAGGTTGACCCTTTTTGTGCAGTGAGTTGATTTCTAGTGTATCTATCGATCCTGAAATTTTCATGATTCTGCGTCAAAAATTACGGAAGATACGAGAGTGTTTCGATGAGAAGTGAATCAAATTTGAATTTTTAAGGAGACAGGTGTATTTATAGTAATTTGGGGGTGCTGATCACGAATCTGAAAGAATTTTAAGCGAATTTTGCCCCCTAGTATGTTTTACCGTAAAAATGGGTGGTTCCATCGCTGCTGGCGTGCAGTGTATATCACGTAGGTTGACCCTTTTTGTACAGTGAGTTCATTTATAGTGTATCTATCGATCCTGAAAATTTCATGATTCTGCGTCAAAAATTACGGAAGATACGGGGGTGTTTCCATGAGAAGTGTAACACACTGTAGACGTGAGTTGAACAATGCACCTTGGAGGCGTTCGGAAAAATGAATCGGGAGCCTTTGATAAGCAATCTGCCGGGTTATATAAAGAAGCACGGTCAGTTAAATAGGGGTAGTAGACAACTCGCAATAAACATATATAATCACTCAAAGCTGCGGCAAAGCAAATAAATTCAATGCAAGGGAAAAACTTACCATTCATAGCTGAAAAATTTCTGCCAAAAGCGGGCGTATCATTAGGAGAATTTGAATTTGGAATGTCACGCTTAGTTCGTCTTGCATATTCGCCAGACTGGAAAAAGTAATGGAGAGACTAGCGGTTCAGGCATCCTTGGATTCGTCCAACACATCACGTAAATATAAATACTTACTAGCATGCGCTTTGGAATTCGGGACGGCGAAACAGTCCTGCAAGAGTCAGATCTAGAAAAGTCCGAATGATTGATTGACCGAAATCTACAGGATTCTGCTACTATTGAAGCTGACATGAAAGTGTTGCCTAAAAAATGAAAACTAAAATGCTGCAATTGTGCGAAAATTGGCCACGTGCGTAGCAAAGGTCCAACATTCAAGAATCAACGCCGACATCGGAAAGGAAGAGGCAATCCAACTACGAAATAAAGGTGTCTTTATAGATGGTATCATCAACAACGGGCCTTGCACCATGCTGCTAGATGTGTGACTGGGACAATTCAACGAAGAAGAGCTAAGCATCATGCAATAAGTAAAGAAGTGAAAAAATGATTCGTGTCCTGAGGATGTAAACATACATGAGATGACTGAAATCATACTGGAGGCTCACCTGGACGGGGGTGCAGGCCGAGGAAACGTGGTGAGGTTCGAGCCCAAATTTCACGATGAGAAAATTTAACGAGGAGTTGCACTAGAGAAGACCTTATTGCGTGTGTGAACATTTATGCTGATAACGGTCATGAATGTCAATTATTATACGGTTAGGTACCTTGGAGAAAGGAACACTTCTAGGGTAGTTTTCTCCTCCAAGCGAATAGAACCAGCTCAGTAGTCCAAATTCAGAGATTTTGTCAGGAAGTGTCGTGACATCTTTGATAATCAAAAAGGAAGTGTGGGTAGAACGAAGGTGATTCAGCACAGAATTGACACTGGGGATGAACGACCGATTCGACAATTAGCTTCCTCTTGCCAAGAAAGAATAGGCTAGCAAATTAGTCAGCGATATGATGAAAGTAGTAAACCATCCCACAGTCCTGGTCGTATTGGTGAAGATAACAGACGGATCAACTAGTATTTACGAAGACTATGGCCAACTGAACAACCAGATGAAGGAGGCCAGTTAGGCTCCTCTGAGAATAGACGACACCCTAGGGATGTTAGCCGGCTCTACTATTTTCCCGACCGTATATAAATTTGAAAAGTGGATATGAACAGAAAAAACTGGCTTCAAAAAATCCCATTGGCTCAGGATTATGGCAGTTCACCGTTATGCCAATTGGTCTCTGCAATGCTCTAGCCACATTTGAGAGATTGGTGGAGACAGTTTTGAAGGGACTGGTAGACGTGCCTTGTATATTTTTACGATATTTTTGTAGTTAGTGGATAAAAAACCTGCGACTGGGAAACTCTGGATTGAAAGTGAGTCTCGTATTCTAGAAATAAATATGATATCTTTTCAACGTATGTCATGGGAAAGGATGAGAAGGAGTAAATATATACACACTAGATTCGGAGTTTTCTTGGTTTGTTCACCTGAATATCCTCGATATGTGCTGTAGTTGGCTAACATGGCTAAATCTCTGACCAGACTTATACGAAACGGCAAACACAGTCCAAGTGGTCTGAGGCATGCCAATGCTCGTTCAGGAAGCTGGAAGAATCTTTTGGCCAACACACCAGATCTGAGCTATGCTCTTCCGGACAGAAAATTGATTTCGGTTGGTTTTTCTGATTGCAACCGATAATGGTAATAGTGAGATGCAGAAAAGAAAAGGACTGAGAGAGCCTTCCTGAAATACGCCCCTTCTGGAAATTACCTGCTCTGTTTAGACTCTGACTTGACCTCATCTTATAGTAGAATAAGTCACCCAAAGCAGCATCAGTTGTCTAATGTATCTTACCATTTGATCGGGCACCGCAAAACATCTGAGATTTGAGATCATGCGGAGTTGTATCAAATGTCTTGCAGTAATCGATCCAGGCCATCGAAAGGTTACGCTTACACTGCACGAAGTTCTGCGTCATACATCTATTGATGAGCAGGTTCCCCTTGCAGCCAGCGCCCAACTCCTTTAACCTCCATTGCTCACATATCCGTTCATACACTGGATCAACTGCGGAGAGTCTTCGCATGTATAAGATGCTGGTAAACATTATATATCATGCGTACAAACATTTTATCGGTTTGCAAGATTTTCGACCAGAAAATATCTGTTTTTGGGGATGAGCACAGTTCGCTCATGGTGGTAGGTGCTTGGAAATGTTTTCCACCAATAGTTATTCATCCCATCAGCGCCTGGAGCAGCAAAGTTCTTCGAGCCTTTGAAGATGAGAGGACGTTGCTGACCCTGCATCGGTAGTGTCGCCCTCTTATGAAAGAGATTATGAGCCTGACCATTGGCGTAGTGTATCCCGCGTCCACTAGTTTCGTGATCAGTCCATCGTGACATACTCTGTCGAATGCCTTGGAGACGTCTAGGAAGATTGCTACTGCTAGGTGTCCTTTTCTCGTGCAGTTTCAGCTCTGGATGGTTGAATCCACTAAGCGGGTGATCTGGAGTTCCGTGGAGTGCTCGAGCCTGAATCCGAATTGTTCGTCTGGGAGGACGTTTAATTCTACCCACATTGCTTTCAGTCGTATCTCGATCACTCTCTCTGTTACCTTGCTCATCGCTGGTGTTAGTCTGATGGGTCGGTGGTTCTGCGGGAGCGTGTGGTTCTTGCCGGGTTTCGGAATCATGACGTTGCTTCTTTCCTCCTAGCTGAAAAATGTCTAAGTCTTAGTATTGTATTAATGATGTTGGTCAGGGCGGCTATTCCTTTCCTTGGTAAGGCTTTAGCCGCTCTGACTGGTATGTCTGAGTCGACTTCATCAGTGAGGTCAACATCGTTTTCCCGGGATTGATGTTCAAAGGAGTCAGCGAATGCTTCAACCTTTTTATCGTGAAGGCTATGTCCATCTCACCGTGGAGGAAGGGGACAGGGTTTCCTACAACTGTGTCGAAGTACTTTCTGTATCCTCCATACTGAGTTGTCCTCAACGTTCAGTTTGTTAACGCGTTCAGCCCACTGTTGCTTTCTGAGTTGCTTTAGTTCTACTCTCAGTTGTCTAACTGCGCGGTTGAACTGTCGCTTGTCATCGGGCGCCAGTGTTAGTTGGTAGCGTTTTTTCAAACGTCTTCGCTGCCTGAGCATCTCCTTGATTTCAGATGGGAGTCCTCCTTGGAAGTCGAAGTTTGTTGTCGGTATGTCCTTTGAGCATTGGTCTATGGCTGTCAGTATGGATTGTCTTAGTCTGTCTACCGCCTCGTCCAGTTGGTGTGTTGTTTCTATACGAGGATGTCTATGTGTCCGTGGACCGTTCGCTGAAAGCGGAACCAGTCCACTATACGCTTCGTCGCTTCCACGGTTTCGGCCTCCTCCTTTCCTATTCTTAGTAGGATCGGGTTGTGGTTTGATGTGCCTTTATCTTATACAGAGATCCACATCAGGGTTGGAATACTCTGTATGAGAGCTATGTCGAGTACGTCTGAGTGGTGATCTTCTCTCGGATCGTGTGTGGCTGTGTGTGTTGCGACCACTGAAACTTCATCGAACTCCAGGAGTTGGGTCTCCGTCAGGTACCTGCCGCGCTGGTTTTCATTGCGGCAGTTCCAGTCTCTAGATTTCGCGTTGAAATCCCCTATTGCTACTGTCGGGTGGTGGTCCGGAAATAGCTTCTCCAGGTCTGTATTTCGAAGGTTTGGGCCTGGTGGAGTATAGACGGGGGAGATTGTGAGGAGTCCGTTTTCACCACGTCTACCGGGATTCTGGAGATAAGCTCCATTAGAACAGTTTTTCGCGTGATTGCGCCGTTAATGTTCCAGGAACATATCTGCAGGATTTTCAGAATTCGTGCTGGTATTACAGTCCCATACGTTCTCTCTGTTTTAGTATGTTCAGAATCAAGTCAAGGGTATCTGGGGTAACTCTTGACATGATTTGACTCAGCTTAGGCTGTGTGTCTGTCTTCTGTGTTCTTGGGGCCTCATTGTGGCACCTTCAAATGCGGCTGCGGCTGTGGTCCGTTTCGTGCGGCCTTGTCTGGATGGTTCTGGTCTGTATCTGGGTGGCGGCTATCCTCGTCTAGACTGTGGAGGTCCTTGTCTGGCTTCAACCTCCAACATCGGGAAAACAGGGCATACCTTTTAATTTGCCGGGTGGATCCCGGCGAAGTTTGCACACTTCGGCGGTCCCACCTTGGCTTCTTACATTCGTGCGTTGTGTGGTTGCTACCGCACTTTACACAGCATGCTGCTGTATGGCAGCACTTCTATGCGTGTCTGAACCACTGGTACTTGTGACATTGGGACACCCTGCCTTTCCTTTCTTGTTTTTCTACCTTGATTTTGAGGTCGAGTAGGTCCTTGAGGTTGAATATTTCCTGGTTTACCTTAACCAGGAAACGTGGTAGCGCTGCAGTTGTTTTTCTCTACGTCATCCTGTGGCATTCGATGGTCTTTTTCCACGTCCTCAGCTGCGATAGATTCGGGGATACCGCGTATCACTACGTGAAGCGGTATATCTGTCTTCAGCTGGTACATGAAAAATTCACTTCTTTCACCTTCGAAGAATTTGGTGGCCGCCCTCTTAGTCAGCCTCGGTGTAGTATACAGAAGTATACCGTCTTGTCTGGACTGCGCCTTGGTGAAATTAATCCGCCTGTCCTTGAGGGTGGTACAAATTTTTAGCCATCTTTCTTTGTCCTTGATCTATGATAGTTTCTTGGGTCCTTTTTCTTGACTGTTGGTGTTTTATGCGTTGTTCGGTGGGTCTCCTCCGTTGGAACCGCTCGGTGTCGCTGGGGTTGCCACGCTTTTCTCCGTGGTCGCTGGTGCCGTGGGGGCTTCTGTCTGTTTGGGGCGGTTTGCCCTTTTCTTGGGCTGTCTAGGGGTTTTAAATTCTGCTTCGTCTTCGTTATTTTGATATTCACTCTCTTCTTGCTCTGATGAGTCGGCGTGTTGGCGTTTCTTGCTTGTTTTCGAAGTTTCCTCCGTGGTGATGACTTCCATAGCTACCTGGACGGATTCCTAGGGCTTTTTGGAAACCACCTCTGGCGGAGAGGGGCGTGGCCACTTCTGCTGGCTTCTGAAAGTCGGCATTGGTTAGTGCCTTGGGGGGGGAGGTCGCTTGGGGTCATGAGGGATAACACCATCCCGGTCCTTACGGCTTCGCTTTTTTTTCATCTCCGTCATGTCTCTTCTCATTTCGACTATGAGTTCTAGCGCCTGGCTCAGCTCATTCCTGCATCGCTGGCTATTTGCTTTGAAGCGCTCCTTATCTGCCCTGTGGCAATCTTTCTCGTCCTCTTAGGCTCTTATCTGTTGTTTTAACAGCTTCTGTGATTCCTCCTTCGTGGGGGAAGGGGACTCGTCGCTGCTCTTTCGAGGGATTTTGTTTTCTTTCCCATTTTTCAGAAAATGCCGTGCTTCCAACCTGCTTTTTACTCCCGTCTACTGGAACCAAATTCTTTTTAATCGACGGGGGCTCTGAAAAGAGCCATGGCCGGAGCCATTTCTCGTGGTAAAAAGCAAAAGAAAACCCTCTTTTCTTTAGAAATCGTACTTTATGTACACTTTGTTATACTCACAAGAACGCTGCACAATACTGTACTCGTAATCACAATATAACGCAGGTCGTAATCACAATATAACGCAGGTAGACACTTCGCTACACAGAGCTTCTGTATACACTCGACCGACTCACTGGTTACTCTGACTGGTGTCTGGTACCCAGTATATTTTTCTGTACTTGGTTAGGGATCGTCAATACGAATCCAGTGATACCAGGTTTGATATACGATTCAGAAAGTTAAAAGTCTCTGTCGCACACATTGGGCATGTGGAGAAGTTTTTTGCACATAACTTCGCAGCCCTTTGACATAATCACATCAAACCTGGTATCACTGGATTCGCATTGACAATCCCTAACCAAATATGAAAAAATATACTGGGTATACCATTTAAAAATATCACCCAAGATATTTTTACTCAAATGCGGATAACTCTATATATTTTGGGTGGGGTTCAAAAATTGACCTATCGGAAAAGAAAATCGACCTATCCGAGGATTTTTCCAAAATATCTTTATATTCAGAAATAATGAATTTATTCCATAATTTAGCATCGCACTGTATAACGAGGCGTTGTTTCAAATCTGCTATGCAGAATTGTGTAATGAGGAATATGGGTCGATAATTATTAATATCGTTCATGAATCATCGAGTGAATCAAAATTTAGCAGGCGTGGGGGAAATCTTGAATACGAGAAATATTATGTTTGTAAAATTTACAAAATCGATAGATATTCACTAAAAATGTATATCAAAAACTTTAAAATTCACAATTCTACGTCAAAATTACGCAAGAATTTATTTACTTATTTATTCATTTATTTATTCAGGAAAGTATGTGACTCGGTCCCTTTTCATGGAATTTATATTGTAGAGCTGCTGAAGATATCAACTTGTAATGCATTTCCATTTCTAAGTGTTCGAGTGACAGGAGAGAAAAAAGTACAATTGGTTGGGTATTTTGAATATTTCTGTACTGACTCCAGTCTATTGACATTCAAATAAATTGAAGATAAAATCTTCTCACATTGAATACTTATGTCTATAATTAATAATGACCTCATCAGTAGTTGAAGGCCTTAATAAAAAAGATAATAATAAAATTCACATGACTTCTTATATTGTTGTATGAACATTCTAGAGCCAACTCGTAATCACCAATCCTAAGGTAAGTATTTTGAACTGCTTCATTTTGGTTTTTATGTATCTCAAAATGGGCACCAGATTATAGAAGCATACTCATTTCAAATATGATGAATATACAGTCTGTCCATAAATTTTCATAATGATAAAAAATTCTATATTTCAAAATGGTGGCCAGGCGCCAAATGTTTTTTTTTAAGGCATGGGGGGTCAAGTGATACCTCATTCGATTCGTCTTCCAATTATCTATTTGACAGCAAAATTTCAAACAAAAATATTGGTCCAAAACAAAATGGCGGTACATTATTTTTGAACACTCACAAGAGGATCCTTTCGAATAAAGAGCTTTAGTGCAATGATAAAGTATTTTTTCGTTTTTGCAAGAGCTTCTTGTTACTCAAAAGGTAGATGGTTGCCATATTAGAAAAAAACTTAAATAAGTAGATAAGTAGTGTAATATCTCGTTTTATTGAATCTCAGAAATCATGTCCCATATGCGATTCTGAGGGACAGAGAATATTTATAGGTATCAAAGAATATTTTTTCATTTCAATTGAGCTCGTTAAAAGCCATTTATTCTAATAAATCGCGTATAAAAGTTCTTACATAATGTGCCGCCATTTTGTTATGGATGAATATTTTTGTCTGAAATTTTGCAGTCGTATAGAAAATCAGAAGACAATTCGAATGAGGTATCATTCGACCCCCATGCCATATAAAAAAATCTTTCAAAATGGCGCCTGGCCGCCATTTTGAAAGGTAGATATTTTTTATTATTGTCAAAAAGTAGCTTATAACATACCATTTAACCAAAAAAAAAATTCAAAAAAAAATTTAGTCATTGACAAGTAACACTTGTCAATAGTGTCATTGGCATACATTGTCAATTTAAATTTCTTTTCCACTTCCGCTTCAACATTCAGACAGATATGATGTAGTATCCCATATCTTTATCTTTAATAATCCTTAAACAGGATGAAAATTATTCAATTTTAAATATGTTTTATATTTTGTAACATTTTAATTTGGTCCATGGACATGATGTTTTTATATGGCTTCTTGTACACCTGACGAGTAAGTAACCTCACTTTTCATAACTTTCAAATTTCAAAAATTTTCAATTTTATCAAATTCATTTTCAATCATTACTTACTTGCAGGTACGCACTGATGATGACTTAACAGTCGAAAACGCTTTGCTACAATTTTTAAAATAAAAATATTTTGCACGAAATACAAAGTTTCTTCCTTCAAGTTTTTTTTTTCATCCACGATAATCTTTAGCAAAGTTGTGACAAATCAAATTTTTGGTCCTGAAATTTGATATCGGCACTCAATCACGTTTTCTGAGAAAACGAGCGCATTTTGAAAGAAACTACTCGGAACATTTCTTGTGGAGAATTGAATTATCTTTCGCCGTGTTGAAATCTTTTCTTGATACACTGAAAAAAATGTGGTACGTTATATCAATAAATGCCGTTTTTTACCTCTCTGTTCATTGGCAAAATACAATTTTCATCGTGGCAATGAACAAATATTCACTGAATTTTGTAGGTATTTATTGATACAACGAATTCAAGTTTATTGAAATCAAAGATGATCGTTTCTTACATTTATGAACAGTTTTCGTTGCTCCTGCGGAAAAGTTCATTGAGGTGAGGAAAGGGGTACACTGAGATCAATGATGATCTAATTTCAGACCTATGAACATATTTCGTTACGGCTTTGAAAAAGATTATTGAAATGAAGAAAAAAGTACATTGGAACAATGCATATTATTTTATGAAAAAAATGTGGTACATAATATCAATGAATACCGTTTATTATCTTTCCGTTCATTGGCACAATTAACTTTTCATCGTGATAATGATTAAACATTCACTGATGTACGATGGTATTTATTGATACAATGAATTCAAGTTCATTGATATCAAAGATGATCTTTTTTCACATTTATGAACAGGTTTCGTTGCTGCTATGGAAAAGTTCATTGAGGGAATGAAAGGGGTACACTGAATCCATTTGAAATTGTTCATCATATTAATGAACGTAATAATGGTCCCAGAGATTATTTTATTGTTACAATGAAACCAAGTTTATCGAAATCAATGATAATCTATTTTCAGATCTACACACAGGTTTTATTGGGGCTATGGAAAGATCATAGAAGGTGTAACGAAGTTACTGAGTCCCAGTTTTGTTAGGCAGATAGAAGTAACATTTTCTTCACATTCTATAACTCCGTAATTAATATGTTCATGAATATAATAATAAGCCTTATGTCGAACCAAGCCATCTCGTGTTTAAATATACTCATAAATTTTGCCTGCATCTGTTCAGCCGAATCCTCGCATAGAAATCTCCGTTGCTGACAGAAGCGATCGTTGAAGCATCTTCTCAGGTAGCACAGACTACAGAGACATCCGAAGAGCTCCGAAAGGAGCCAGCCGAAATAAAAGATAACTTGGAGATACGCCTTCCAATCAGGATTGCGATGTTCTGATGAATGCATGTTTAATTATTTTGCATATCTTTCGGAAACTCACTGTATTCTCAATATCAGTGGGAGGACTTCATTGCATTTACGAATGATATGCAATGATTGAATAAATACCACTTATTCAAATGATAAACAAAATAATTAGTTCAATGTGTGAAAGCATCACGAGAATAAACTGAAACATAGATTTAATGTATACCAATTATTGAATCAAGGAATAACCGATACTTAATAATCACCGTTCATTGGATTGATGAAAAATATCCATCGTCGAACTAATCTGAATCATAATATCAATCATACAACATTTATTCGAAGAACGAACAATAATAATTAATCTGATGAATACAGTTTCATCAGTTGAACGAATTGCTTGGGTGATCACTCTTTATTCGTTTGATGAATGGAATTCATTACCATAACGAACCTATTTAATGTACTTGATCATGATATCAATGAAAGCATTCATTGATATTATTAACAACCGTATTTATAGTATGGATAACCAGTGGTACATTGACATAACGATTGCGATCATTGGACCAATATTGATAAAAATATTGATTGAGTCTATGAACTTTTTCATTGTATTCAGGTACCAATTTTTTTCTGTGTATATCTAATACTTTCCGAAACAATATAAAAAAAAATATTTAATTTTGTCAGTTTTACCCCTGATTTTTTGGTAAACAATTTCTTTTTTCGACAACCGTCCGGGAAGTACCTACTTCGCGGACGATTTTTCTTTGAGAAAGTATCACTTCCTGGACTAGTCCGGGAAGTACCTACTTTTCGGATTAGTCCAGGAAATGCTCGAATTTTAATATGAATAATAAAATAAATAAGAATCAGAATGTTTCTGTTAGTACCTATCTTCTGTTCGAATTTCAATATTTAATACAAATAAGAATTAAAATATTGATTAAAAGTTTGATTTTGTGGAGGAAATCCAGTTCTTGACATAATTTTTTGGGTTTATCACCTTCCACAATCTGAAAATGAAAAAAAATTTTAATCCAAAGAAATCTGTACAAGTGTAGAAGGGCAAATTAATTAATTTGCCCGATAAGTTACTGCGTTCACAAGACTGCTGTCTTGAAAGAAATTAATTTTTGTCAGTAACGTACCCTACACTGAATTTGCCTATCTGAAAAAATGAGATCGAATTAACAAAGAATACTTCTCTTTTTTTGAAAACTGTTGACGTTTCGGAGGCTGTATCTGCCTCCGTTATCAAAACTTCTTAGAAAGACGCTGAGAAAACTGAATTTGAATTGCGATTTTGGTAATAAGACCTTTCTTTGACAGAGTCAAATGAAATCTGTCATACATTCTTTTGATTGACATTTGGTATCTTGATACATAGGGTGTTCGGTATCAATCAATCACCATTCTATTAGTTCTTATTTCATCTCTGAGGAGGGGTAACCAGGTGCGGTCCATTTCGATGGAATTGGTTGAGAAGCAGTTGTTCGATAAAAGAATGCACGCAGTTTCCTTCAACTTCCTTTTTTCTTGATTTGATTCTCTCAATATAATAAATAAATGTGTCTCGATTTGTTATTCTACACGGTTTTTGAAAAAATTGTGTACGCAACACGTCCGAAAACAGTTTTTTTGGACTCGCAGACTTCCAGAATTCGCTACGCTCGTCCTAGAATCTTGTCCACTCGTCCAAAAAAACAGTGTTTTCCGGACTTGTTACGTAAATTACTATTCTAACGACACATGACGTCAAAAAGTCATGTGCCGAGTTTCATAGTGCTACAATTCATCCTGCACTTTTGGCACAAATTTCTCTGTGGTTACTGATGGGCTATTGATAAATTGTTGATTTTGTAGTCATGTGAGACAGGGCGAGAATGTCTGACAGTAACATTTGGATAGGTATACTTACCTATTCGAGTCCTTGTAATTCATAACACACCAATAAATTATAAAACTCTGACAAATCTTCCTGTATAAGAGCGATACATCGTTAAACTGATTTGAATAGTTTTACATCATCAGCAAAAATGAGTAGCTTACTATATGTTATCATTGAAGCAAGGTCATTACAGTGGGATCCTTGGGGAACACCTGAAGGTACCGATATTGTGAATTCCATGTTCACTATGTGTCTTCTACGGGGGTGTTTCCATGAGAGGTGAGACATACCGTATAAGTAGGATTAATGGTTCGCGAATGGTTTTACTTAGAAAAGTTTTCTGTCGTCAGTCATTGTTGGAACACCTTGTACTCCTACAAATATTTGTTATATCTTTGTATAATAATAGATAACCAAGTCAGAAAAGTTGTGCATCCCGACAATTCCAGTTTCCACGCCATCCAGCGCTCAGCTGTTCCTTTCAGTTATCCTTTTCTCCAGGGTAATCGAAACGGAACGCTCAATGCACACGCGCCATTGGTCGTGAATGTTGGCCATGCTGCATGCTAGCATTGGTTGGTCGCTGTGCGAGGTGGCCAATGGCAATTGCAGACTTCCCCTCCGTTAAGAGTTGTTTGCCAATGTTTAAAGTGGTATTAAGAGAACTGTTATCGCCTATCGGTAGACTGCAGCTGTGCTGGAGTTTAGTGAGAGAAAGTTTGTCGTGGATAAACGTTAGGGATTTTATGATGATGGATGATTGTTGGCAAACAGTTGAAAAACGACGAACTTATTAAGCTCTACAGATGTCCATGAAGCATAGTAAATATTAATGATTTTCACGTGCGTTCGTTACATTCCTGAACTTTTACTTTAAAAATCCACATTACCTACCTATTATCAATTTCTTGATTCCATAGGTATGGCTGAAGAACTCATCATGAAGACATGAGTGACATGACAGTTATTCAAAGTATGGAAAATACCAAAATAAAAAAAAAACATTAATTCTTTCCTCCTGTCCTTTGATTTTTCACTATGTCCTCCGAGCATTACAATTACCAGGTTTTTTTCCTTGCAAACCAGAAAATAAAATGCTCATCATAGGTACGTTGATACTGTGTACTTATGTAAAGACATGAATTACCTATAAATATTTATATTTATTTTCATAAATATTTAAAGGAAACACATGTAAAATTGGCTCTCGGTCAAATTGGCTGAAATTTTATTATGTTATAGTGGGATGAGAAATTAGGAAAATGTGTGAGTGTAAATGGTTTTGTATGTGTCGTTTCTGAGTTATAAAGCAGCCAAAATTCGAAAAAACGTCGGAGTTGGATAGGGTTGACAAAGGAAAAACTGTTTTGTTAGTCGATATGTTATGTAATAGAATTTAATTTATCATAAAGTCTCCTAAAGTTTTGTTCAATCGATAGTAGCAACTCCATATATCGTAATACCGTAAATTTCAAAAATGCATATCTTAGAAACGTAACATAAAAAGTTGACCAAGCTTTCATATTCAATAGTTAACACTTTCATTTTAGTTAGAGTAAAATTGGGTCCAAATTGACAGTTTTTGAGATATTGAATAAAATCATTGTAAATGAAACACGCGCCCTGCATCTAAATGAAAGGTAATATTGAACAACTTAATTCACCAGATAATTCTCTTATCTTTTGTTCAATTAACAGTGGCAATAAATAATTTTTTTGTCAACTGTTTTCAGTATAAGGGCATAATCCAAAATATTAAAAATTCATATTTCAAACAGAGTGAGTCATCAAGAAACAAAACATTTTTTACTTTGTCAACCCTATCCAACTCCGACGTTTTTTCGAACTTTGGATGCTTATATATCAGAAACGACATATACAAAATCATTTAAACTCCCACATTTTCATAATTACCTATCCCACTATAACACAATAAAATTTCATCGAATTTTACTTGTTTTCGTGCGAGGGGTCCTTTGAATACCGACCTATATACCTATCACCTGGTATTATCTTGTTCGTACACTCGTGTTTCGGTCCCCTAAAAAAATTACCTGAAATACTTATTCTTTTTTGGTATACTGAATTAATTAATGAATTTTCGCGTTTCGGTCCCCTAAAAAAATTACCTGAAATACTTATTCTTTTTTGGTATACCGAATTAATTAATGAATTTTCGGCTTTTCATTACGTACATCGACCACTACAAATACAATTTGTATTGAAGAAACTGTATTCACAATACTACACGCGGTTCACCCTACTCATCACACCAGTAGTATTTGTACCTGCTTCGCTGCTTCAAGTGTTTACGTGAGGTTAGTTTGCTCTGTTTAGAACAGACTAAAGAATTACTTCTCACAAAATGTATTTGTTTAATTTCCACGTAAGGTTAGTTTATTCGGGTTAAAACAGACCAAAGAATGACTCCTCAGAAAATGTATTTGTTTCCCTAATTTTCTCGCGCCCAAGTCGGAGTTGTATGAAACGAGAAGTCGAAAATGGGTTAATTAATTTAATTATACTAAACAAGGAAATTTTAGGGAGTGTGTGAAAGCGAGTGTATGAAACAAGAACAAACCCATCACCCTGAAATCTACGGCTGAAAAGAAAACTGCATTGTTAACGCCAAGGAATGCTATATGAAATCTTGATGAAACCTTCATTGTATAAATTAATGAAATCTGCATGCATTGTTCACAATAAGCTTGTCAAGAGAGAAACAAGATGTCCTGCACTTCCAGGACGACGTTTATTGCCATAATCCTACACAATAGGAATAATTGGGTCGAAAATCCATCAGAAAACAACTACTTTCCTGGCTAATACCACGACGAACGTTGAATTACATCTAATGAATTTCCGTGCAGCTGCAGAGTCTTACAAGGTGTCTCCGCAATTGCTAGTTGCATGGAAATGTTCATTGAAACATTTGGACCACCTATAGATCGATTTCTGGGTTCTTGCCCTTATCAGTATAGGGGAGAAGCTGAGACACCGCCGAAGCTTTCACACCTACCATTCTTTATAAAATGGCATTATACACCCGTCCTTCACGGGAGTGTAGGAGGTTATATTACACTTCTTTTTTAACAGATTTGTATCGTGTGTTCCAGCAAATAATATTTTTTCGCAACGTTTTTTGAATTATATTTCATAAATTTTATATTTTATATTTACACCATCATTAGACGTGTAATAAACATTGAATTAAAATAACCGTAGCAAAATTCACAACAAAACATTCATTGATTCATCTCAATAATCTTATAAAAAAACCCGAATTCATCAGTCAGTATGCCGTCCTGTTCTATACAAATTATAGTCCTTTCATTCACAGACCATCATGTGGCATTTTTAATAAATAGGGAATATATGTGAATAATTAGAAATGTACGAAAATCTGTACACAAAACAAATAATTTAACATTAACCAAAATTATATTTCGATTCGATCAATTGAATATACTATTTTCTTCCCGAGATGTTGCATTAGTATTGCTTTGCATTGTATTGTTTAAAATTACGGAATTTTATATCATGTTTAGTACAAATCGCTAGAACGAAAGTCTTTTGAATAGTTAATAGTTATAAAACTGTAGGTCATTGTTTAGTTTACAGAAAATTATGATATTTCGGGTGTTTGTAACTGAATTATTGGTCAGAAAAATAATCAAACTATGGATGAAAATCTATTAAAAAAAGAAATACGAGTGTAATAAGAATTAAAAGAAATTCTTTCATTCGATCACTGATATGTTAACGTCCATATATTGAAAATCCAAATCAGTTTAGCAATGAAATGAAAAAAGAATTTTTGCAGCAACAAAGACGAATTTCTGCAGGTGCATTTATTTATTTTTCTGGTATCAAAGCGATTTGGATATTTTCTGGGCAAGATATGACGTTGAAGTCTCTTAGTCATCAAAATTATGAAATTCGAATCATGTTTTGTTTGAATCGATAAAGCGAAAGATTCAAAAAATTAAAAAAATTGGAAAAAGTGACAGTAGAGAGTCCAAAGTTGAAGCAAAGGTATAAAATTGGAAACTGACCAACTTTATCTTTTGACTTTTTTCGAAATTTTCAAGAAAACTGTTTTTTTTAGGATTTTGGAAAAAAATGTAAAATTTGACAGGTTTTGGCAGGTGTGAATAAACTTCCATATGTCGCGAACTTTATGTGTGACACTGTAGTTAAGTTCTATAATATGTTCTTATCAACTATTTAAAAAAATGCAAAGTGGCAATGTTGATCTTGAATTAATTCAATAACTAATTTTCACCAGTTATATTTTTATTTACTGTACATTGAAACCCAGGATAAACACATATGATTTGTTGCCAAAATGTCTATTTTATCATATTTTGCCTTCACAAACTCTGCTCTAAAAGAACTTTTTTGAAGATGTTCCGGAAAGGTTTAGAAGTTGAAATTTTGGGAAAATGTTTTTTTTTATAGACCTAAAAGTGTGCAAATCTTATGACCGGGAGCAGTTTGCCCAGATAAGCATACCCTACTTTATTAAACTCATTATAAATGCCAAATAAATATCAATATCAATGTTTGATGTTCATTTTACGTAAATACAGATACGAATTAATTTAACGTCTTGAAACAGCTAGATTAACTGAGTTTGATTATATATACTTTTTTTTTCAATCTAATGGCTATGTTAGCTTTGTTAGTAGGCGTTTCAAAAATGGGATCATTTATTGTATTTATTGAAAAATATTATATTCGAAACAGTATATTATTTGTTATTAATTGGAGGTTTTATGCTGGAGGTGTTAGAAAAAAGCATATGCTTTACACTGGAATAGAGTATCTTTTCTCCCTTGCTTTCCTCGCCTGGCCCTACGGCCCCCCTGGCAGTAAACCTCGCATGTGGGAAGAAAAGTGACACCTTCCTCCCTAGTTAAGCAAATAGCTGTTGTATCATGAATGCACGTAATTTTCTGAAGTAACTTTTGTTAAAAAAAAATTGATTTCCATTCTAGAATTCCTTGATCTATTCCTTAGTTCACTTTGGTAAGTATATTCAAGTCTCGCGAAGTTCATATTCCTGGTAGACATTTTACGGTGATGACTAGTATATCCATTCTTAATCATAATCGAATTTTAAAACATACTCGGAGGTAAAAGTCGTCTCACATCTTTACCGAGATGCAGCTTTTCCACCGAACGCTGTATGTAGTATGCACCTCTTGTCATAGGGTCGAAGCAAACAAAACCCCTACTAGTCTCTCACCTCATCAAATGAAATCCGCCCATAATATGTGCCGTATATTCCGACACTTCACACACATCAGAGATCACCCATGCATCTCGCCGAGCACCGGTTTCAGAGAAAGAGACAGTCCCCGTTTTGAAGCCCGCCTTCGGCGTCCGTACGCACCAACATCCTCCCGGACCAGTTCATGTCTAAACCCCGCGCTCGCGGATTATTCATCGACGTTTGGACGTTTTTCTAATAGGGAAATATTTAATAAACGCTTTGTGAGTTCTATTTGAGGAACATGTTGGGACTTTCACAGTGGCTTTAGTGATATTTTTTGCCGTTCATATCGAGATAGTGTTTTTATTTTCCAGGTGAGTGTCTTTGAAGCTTGAACAACTGTATGATTAAATCTGTTGATGATTGCGAAAAGACAACAATATTTTTATCCTTCCATGATTTTTAATAAATATTTGACATATTAAAAAAAATACATTCCGAATTTTCTGTATTAAGATTCTACAAAATATAAGTTAAGAATAAAATATGACAGGGTTATAGGGTTATAGGGTTATTATTGCAGAAAATTCAAGGAAATCTTTACAGGTGTGAAAGGGGAAATGGATCAATTTTTCCCGATATGTTATTTCGTTTACAAGAATGTTGTCTTGAAAAAAATAAAATAAATTTTGTCAGTAAGGTACCCCATTCTTAATTTTCCAATTTGAAAACAGAAGTTCAAAGAAAGGATCTTTTTACAAAAACATTGACGTTTCAGAACTGATCGTTATCTGCCTACGTTGCTGATTGAAAGTTTGATTTTGTGGAGGAAATTCGATTCTTGATATGATTTTTTGGGTTTGTAACCTTCCACAATCTTGAAATGAAAAAAATGTTAATACAAGTGTAGAAGGGCAAATGAATTAATTTGCCCGATAAGTTACTGCGTTCAAAAGACGGCTGTTTTGAACGAAATTAATTTTTGTCAGTAACGTATCCTACACTGAATTTGCTTATCTGAAAAAATCAAATTAACCAAAAATACTTCTCTTTTTCGAAAAATGTTTCGGAGACTGTATCTGCCTCTGTTATCAAAACTTGCTCAAAAGACGCTGAAAACTGTATTGGAATTGCGGTTTGAAAGTAACAAGATCTTTCTTTGACAGAGTCAAATGAAATCTGCCATTCTGAGAAGAGGTTACCAGGTGCGGTCCATTTCGATGGAATTTGACCAAACCAACTGCTTCCAGTTGGTTGATAAAAGAATGCACACAGTTTCCTTTAACTTTCTTTTTTCTTGATTTAATTGATTCTCTCAATAAAATTTTGGTATTATTCCATTCCATCATAATATGATCGCCATCAGATGTTAAATTATGTTCGAGGATATTTTCGAACCTGTTATTTTTGGATTTCTGATGTAACTTTTATGTTCTTCCTGGCGCACAATCAATGGTCTTGATGTTTCACCTATATAACTTTTACCACACGAATAAGGCATGTTGTAAACACAATTTTTTGAACATTCATCAATGTCTTTGGGTTTCGTATGTGTGAGTATTGATCTCAATGTATTGGTTGTTTTAAATGTTGTTTTTATTATCATACCTATGGCCAATCCGTTTTATCTTTTCAGACAGTCCATAGAGACATAAGGTAGAAGTGGTTGTATTTGATATTCGAAGGTGAAATAATGATCATTGATAAATAAAAATTGAAGTTTTACGAATTTTTTACGTTTTCCTATCGAATTAGCTCGACAAGCTGAGTTTGCTCAGAGTTTTAGTGGGTCAAATTTGAACAAATCAGATATAACATTCATTCCAAATTATCCTGGACCTAACCGAATAAAGTTTTTCTGTAGCCGTTGTTTTTAGTTTGCTCATTTTCATGACTGATGATGTCTTTACAATCGACGTAAAAATACTTTCAGAATATGTATCTGAAAACCTTTGATAAGAAAGTTTTCATTCATGATTTTCTATATTTTCCGGAAATTTCCCAAAACGCCTCAAAATTCCTGTGATAAGTCTCGCGAGTTTATTTTATCGACTAAAGCTTTATGAAAATACATATTTGAGAATCTGCTTTTTCTCGCGGAGACTTTTATTTTTTGTTGGGAAAATTCAGGCCAGTCTAACAATCAGCATTGTCAGTAGCCTTGGGCGGAAAAGTTCTAGTCTAAGAGCCGAATAGGAGGTCGAACTTCACTATCTATTTTTAGAAATGTTCATAAAAAGGCGAATACGCCTTGAATGAGTTCCAAAAGTTTGCAACATAATATTTAAAATTATTGATTTGTCAGAATATTTTATTCCTCATAAAAATTGATGTACTGCGGAATACTTGTATTTGAGTCATCAACATTCTAAATTTCAAACGGTATACAGGGGAGAACGAAAAATATAATTTTGGTCAAGTCTAAACTAACCTGGCTGTGATTCCAAATTTGAATATTGTTTTCAATATTCTTCAGCTTCTTTGAATAAACTCTTTTGATAACGTCAAAAATAAGGGTATAGTGTACACTTCATCAAAATTCCTATTTTTGTTGTTCTCCCCCCTGTACACTACAAGTATTCTGCAATGCACGAATTTTCATCAAGAATAACATTTTCTGACAAATGGATAAAGAACAAATCTCCATGGGGTGTAAAATTTTTGAAACTCACCGTACATAGTCATGACTACATTTTGATTCGTCTATTCATGCCCCCGTTAGCGGTCCCATCGAGTACAAATTCTTTTATTATTATTATTCCATCAAGAATGAATACAATTCCTATTACAAGTACTATCTTCTCTAAGTTGATGTACCTCTAGTATTCATCTTCAATCTGTTTCTTAGCTTATCCATTATTTGTAGCTAAAGGGTTCATCTTTGCATTTATGTGAATATTCATCAGGTTTGATACTAGATGTCCAGAAGCGGTAGGTCCCAGATTCGTATTTGTTATTTTCTTTTATTGGTTTTTTTTTTCTATCCTGGTTTGATACCGGATTTTATTGGAATATTACTTGTGCTTGAGTTCGGAGTGGAATGTGCAGCTATCGGTTTTTCTTTCTCGGTGTATATCGATTGGCTTCGAGTTCCTCGACGGTATGTGGTTTATTATTAATACCTAAGAGTTTGTATGCTTTGATATAATAATTCTCATTCTCCGAGTTTTGTCTGTCTATGAGATAGGTATCAAGTACTCATTCCAAATTCAGCCAGTTTTCTAAACAATAATAAAAAAGCTTCTAATGGTTATCTGGAAAGACTCACAATACATAACCTTATACACACATTAATTATATAAATAATTCAATGGATAGTTTCATTATTTCAGAACTTCTATCCTCATTATAATTTTCAATAATCAGGATATAGTTTTCTTTAAGGGCTATCCTGGATCCTCTTTTACTCTATGTATACCTAACTTGCCTATTTTCCTGAACATCACATGAGGCATAACAGCTATACTCTGAAGTGAGATAATTGAAGGAATTGAAATGGATGATTGAAACCAATTCTACTTAATTTTTAATTCCCTTCAAAAGGCTGAACCCTGTGAGCGACCCTCAGAAGTCTTCGAGAGACTTGTGCGAGCTATAGGGAATACGTAGCCCTTACATTTTCGTGAGTATGCCATGCACTGGACCAGTGGATTTAAAAGCCATCTCTACCACCAAGACCCTACAAAATTAGGAAATAATTCCAATTTTTCAATGAGAAAAGTTCAAATACAATGTTCCTTGTGTCAGCGGTTTATTCTGAACATTCAACTTCACTAAACTCACCAAATTGGAAGGGATTACCATATCCTGTAGTGAGAGAGCGAACAGGAGATATCATATTAAATAATATATAATAAAATATTAATAATAAAAATAATGAAAGACTTTTATTCAAATGCGCTAAAAAGTTGAATATAATCAGTTGTTTTTTTTAAATCATCTCCAGTTTTCATTGAAAATTCATCAAATAAATTAGAGAGGGACGATGTTATACAGAAATATCACTCATAGAATCGTTTATTTCATTGAAGCAGGGGTCGCGCTTTTCTCGCATTTAATCCCCAATACATTTTTGTCGACGAAAATATATTTCGCTTTGCCAAGCTCATCAGGGAGATTGAGAGATTGGAAAGCAGGCTCTTCAGAAGGAATTATACACATCAATGATGGAAATGATGGAAATATTTCTTCTGCGGTAACGTTTTGAAAGTTTTTTTTTAACATAAACCTGTCATGGGGATTGCATTTTGATTTTTGTCCGAAAATATGAATAGAATATTCATAAAATCTGTTGTGGAATCATCTGCGGCTGAAAGACACTATTTTCCATCTTCAAAATGATTCAGATGATTCCACTACAGATTTTATGAATATTCTATTTATCCCAAGTAGCACACCCATATTGGGACAATATTGGTACAATATTGTGAAAATATTGGCAAAATATCCAAATAATAATATTGGCGAGAAAAAAATGTGAACATTCGGCAATATTGGTCCAATATTTAAAAAATAATATTGGTCTAATATTATAATATTATATTGGCCTCAGAATGTTAGGCGATATTAGTACAATATCACTGTAGCACACTTACATTGGAATTATATTGGTAATATGTTGGCAAAATATTAAAACGTAATATTGGCGAGATAAAATTATAATTATTTTGGGATATGGGCACAATATTACTTGAAAATATCATTTGCATATATTGGTAAAATATTCAAAGTGAATATGTTGCATTAGAAACATTGATGAACTATTTCCAAAAAATGTCGAATAATTTGAAAATTCTATAATTTCGTTTCTGCATTAATTTACCACTGAGTAGATTGACTTGTAAACGCATTGTGAGAAGCCTTATTTAATATATGTTACTATGATTCAGCTGTTGTTCCATTTGTGGGGCCACCTAGCGGTTTCTTACCCAAGTTTAATCATGTTTCATTTCAATATTGTTTATTGAATATTCGGCCAATATTCACCTTTCAATCCTAGTGATAAATGTATTTTGTGATATTGTATCAATATTGTCTTTCAAATATTGGTGTAAGGTTTTCGTAACAATCTCAATCAATATAGGGTCAACATAATTTTTAGAATGTGGATTAAATAATATTCCACCAATGTGCTCTCAAACTTGGATATACAATATTGTTTTTTATTTCTAAAATCGATGAGAGTAATATTGAAATCGCAAAATTGAAGCTAGATGCTGGAAACAATATGTAGGCAATATCGCTCTATCGATATTGGTGAAAATTATTGAACCAATATTGACCCAATATTTTATGAAACAATATACATTCAGAACAGGTTGAGCCAATATTCCACCAATATTATTAATGAAATATTGTTTTTCCAATATGAACCATATTGGTTCAATATTATTTTTACATTTACAATATATCCATATTGGCCCAATATGAAAACAAGATTCAGCCAACATGAGGTGCATGCTACCTGGAATATTTTCGAAAAAAAATCAAAAGACATTATTATGCAAACGTTTACGGTTGAAGGCAATCCTAAGAGTGAGTCCAGGTTTTTGAGTTACTACTACCAGTATACTGGGCAATAGGCTCAACTTCATTGGCACGTACATCTGGCAATGCGAGGGCGGCGGATGCCGTCGTCTCATTTTCAGCCAGATCATTCAGCCGACTTTTCATTCGTTCAAAACTCATTCGCTGATATTGGACATAATGCAGCATAAAGTACCTACTTGGTTTAGTCACAAGTAGTGACAGATACTTCCGTTGACCTCGCGGAGGTGTATTCCACCCAGAAACACATCAATAAGCTTGTATATAAATTTTCAATTTTCCTCCCTAAGAATTATTTAACCAGGGATATATTTAACACGCATTTGACGTATTAGAGCCCACCACAGTGAAACCCGTAAACATGACGGTTGTTTTATAGCAGCAGATCTGTTCCAAATCTCAATCCGGAGGGAGAATGGTCATGCTAGTAGTCACTGGTGCTATGTCCAGAATATCGGCGAGTGGAGGTGATTCTGAACGTTCTTTCTCTACATTTGCAAAATGCAACGGAGGCGACGATAGAAGCCTCCAGAATAAAGTGTCTGGCCAATGAAGGGACAATAACCCATGCAGGTCTCTTCAACACAATGGAGGTCATAAGGATCAAGACATCTGAGATGCCGTCGTCGGACAAAATGACTCGAAGTCAGGTAGCCGAGTGGTTAGGATTACCGCTTTCAAATTCTAGATGCCGGTCGCAGGTTCAAAGCCTCGCGATTGCAGAATCTTTTTTCTTATGGCCCGACCACATGCCTTGCTAAACAGCTAGTGTGTTGTGACTAGCTTAGAGTTAGCTTGGCGTGCACACCTACGACCTATAGGTTTCCTACAGCTGAAAAGCGAATACGCCATCAAAAATCAGTCGCCACGGCAGCTAATAATAATAGCGGTCCAGTACCCGCACAGGTTATGCCTTTGGGAACGCTCTGAAAGATGTTGATGAGGAAAAAATCTGGTAGAAGGATGACGCTAAGACAAGCAATGACGTAGGACGCCCTGGGCGTCTACCAATGCTAACTGAAATTCACGCAGCTAACATATTGTGTATGAATACTTTTTATTTCAGAAATATGATGTATAACATGACATTCGAATAAATATTAATAGATTTCTTATGTTCAAAAACAAAACATTGAATATGACAATATACCAAATGATTAAAATATATAATAATTCTCCACCACTTAACTAAAAACTCGCTTGAATTCAATATCAACTTAAATTTAGTCTATCCACTGGTTTCCGGATTCTTGTAGAACGTCTCAGTATCGGTTGGAGGCTTTGAGGATCAACAGTTGATTCTTCACTCGTTGAAGGATTAACAGTTGATTGTTTTTGTTGATTATTGGTAGAGTCGGTTTGCGTTTGATTAGGTGAAGGCCGAGCAAATTCTGGTTGTTGCTCAGTGGAATCGCTGAATGTAACTCTACTGGGTACTGCGGTGTTCATAGCTGTCTGGTGAGAAATAAGTCTAGGAGGTGATGGACCTGCTTCGAATGGGAATACAGTAGGTTTTCCTAGTTGGCATGAACGAAGTTGGTCATAATGTCGCTTGATGATATAACCATCATCTAATTGAACTAAATAGTGGAGTCTTCCTAGACGTTTCACTATAGTACCAAACTTCCATATACTGGAATTGGAGTAATTTCTCGACTGCACTCTCTCTCCAACGGCAAAAAATTTGTCAAATCGTGGTTGTAAGGTAATATTTTTTTCTGATTCTTGTGGTCGAATAAGGTCAAGTTTGGTCCTTAAAATTCTCCAAATAAGAATTTCTGAAGGTGATTTTCCACACGAGAGGGGTGTTACTCTGAATCTTAATAAAAATCGGCATAATTTTTCGTGTAGCTCGCCTGGTTCATTCATCATGCACTTGAATTTGGTTTTCAACGTTTGACAGTATCTTTCTGCCTGGCCATTTGTAGCTGGATGACCTGGTGCTATCATTCTTTGTTGAATACCATTTCTGTTGCAGAATTGTTTGAACTCTTCTGATTTAAATATATAATATAACACCTAGACGAATTATTCAATATTTTCATTATCATTGAACTGACTTCGAAAAAATCAACTCTGCAGTTCAAAATTCTGCCCCAGGAATGAATAGGTTTTGTAAACTTTTTCAGCGCAGGGCTGTCAGGAATACGTGCTATAGCAGGTCCAGATATACCTGGCGTTATCTATGAAACGGCTGTGTAGAATGAAACGTGCAGATCTGCACATTTAACTCACCAAATCTCAGAGTTAATTGGAGAGAAATATTCACGGGCGCAACCCTATAAAAGGTCACGTTCGAGGAGGTGAAGAGCCCGACTGAATGAGTATGTGTGGATGAAGAAAGGGCATTCTAGTAAATGTGTAATTTGGCACGATCACGTTTGGCTATTTTATTTTCTTCCTCTCTCTAGATTTTCTCATGGTTAAAACAGTATTCGCTGGGACGGGATATGAGCAGGTTCACTTATCCGAAATGAATTTTCCTATATTTGTGAAAAGCAGCCTCCATAAAGTGAATGTGATTGTGCGATACTTCATTGATATACTTCAACTGAACATATGTAGAGGTGGTTGTGAGACTGTAAAGGTGACACAACGTTCTGGTGCTGGATCCGGGGGATTGAAATGGATTTGTGCCATTGTGTATGAATACGGTAAAATTGATATTATATATTCAAATACATATTTACGAGTAATTTATCTTCTAATAAATTGTATTATTATTCAATGAGACTTTCGAATAATACAAAACGTCCGTGCGTCTTGTACTAGTTAACCAAACCAGAATTGAGAAGTTTCTCCCCTAGAGCGTATCACAATATTCATCAAGTCAAGAGGTCATCAGTGCATGATAATTATGGAAAAATATGAATTATAGATTACTACAAAAATTGGTTGTTCAGCCATGGAAAGTTACTATTGATGGTATAAAATTATTATTTGAATGTAGTCCTGAACTGGGGTCTTGGTGGCGCGTAGATAATGTTCCCGAATTCTAATCCAAGGTACGCGGATTCGATTCACCGCGCCACCGTCACTTGCCTTGTGCATAGCATCACACTTTGGAAGGTTAGGGCTGCGTCTTCCCTAGCTCGCACAAGTGAGTCTCTCGAGGACTTCTGAGGGTTGCTCGTAAAGGTTGAAAGAAATGAAACAATTAAAATTAAACAAACAAACAAACTGATGTTATATAAATTATCCCAATTTCATGTTTTTGACAATATATTTCTTGCTTAACAACCAATCAATGGATTTCAAATTTCGAAATTCCGCCAATAGAATCGAAACTACAGTGAAAATATAGCTTGTCGCTGTATTTTCACGGTAATAAACCTGCTTAGTTTTTGTTTTACTATCTGTCAAGTGAAAATAATGATTTAAATCATAAACGTCTTTATGTGTTTTAACTAGTTATCTTTATTTATCAATATGAGCGATCGTTGGGGACAAATATCCATTGGTGACAAATATCCATTGGTATTATAGATGAGGCCGTGGAAAAGAGTATTCCATTGAATACGGCTAGAAGTAAAGCATCAATTACCAGGTGACACGATTTTTCTTTATTTCAAATCGATATATTGTCGTCCTAAATATAATTCGTGGTATGATTAAAATCCTATAATTTTTTGGAATATCATTCATTGGCAATCCCAATGCAAGAAAATACAACTCGTCCTGCGGACTCGTTGTATTTTCAGCTTTGAGATTGTAATTCATCAATATTCCCAAAAATTATCGGTAATAATCATACCACTAATTATATTACCCCTGACAATATAACTCCTTGCTCAACAACCAATCAATGGATTTCAAATTTCGAAATTCAGCCAATAGAATCGTAATTACAGTGAAATTATAGCTTGTCGCTGTATTTTCACGGTGATAAACCTGCTTAGTTTTTGTTTTACTATCTGTCAAGTGAAAATAATGATTTAAATCATAAACGTCTTTATGTGTTTTGACTAGTTATCTTTATTTATCAATATGAGCGATCGTTGGGGACAAATATCCATTGGTATTATAGATGAGGCCGTGGAAAAGAGTATTCCATTGAATACGGCTAGAAGTAAAGCATCAATTACCAGGTGACACGATTTTTCTTTATTTCAAATCGATATATTGTCGTCCTAAATATAATTCGTGGTATGATTAAAATCCTATAATTTTTTGGAATATCAATTCATTGGCAATCCCAATGCAGGAAAATACAACTCGTCCTGCGGACTCGTTGTATTTTCAGCTTTGAGACTGTAATTCATCAATATTCCCAAAAATTATCGGTAATAATCATACCACTTATTATATTACCCCTGACAATATAACTCCTTGCTCAACAACCAATCAATGGATTTCAAATTTCGAAATTCAGCCAATAGAATCGTAATTACAGTGAAATTATAGCTTGTCGCTGTATTTTCACGGTGATAAACCTGCTTAGTTTTTGTTTTACTATCTGTCAAGTGAAAATAATGATTTAAATCATAAACGTCTTTATGTGTTTTGACTAGTTATCTTTATTTATCAATATGAGCGATCGTTGGGGACAAATATCCATTGGTATTATAGATGAGGCCGTGGAAAAGAGTATTCCATTGAATACGGCTAGAAGTAAAGCATCAATTACCAGGTGACACGATTTTTCTTTATTTCAAATCGATATATTGTCGTCCTAAATATAATTCGTGGTATGATTAAAATCCTATAATTTTTTGGAATATCAGTTCATTGGCAATCCCAATGCAGGAAAATACAACTCGTCCTGCGGACTCGTATTTTCAGCTTTGAGATTGTAATTCATCAATATTCCCAAAAATTATCGGTAATAATCATACCACTTATTATATTACCTCTGACAATATAACTCCTTGCTCAACAACCAATCAATGGATTTCAAATTTCGAAATTCAGCCAATAGAATCGTAATTACAGTGAAATTATAGCTTGTCGCTGTATTTTCACGGTGATAAACCTGCTTAGTTTTTGTTTTACTATCTGTCAAGTGAAAATAATGATTTAAATTATAAACGTCTTTATGTGTTTTGACTAGTTATCTTTATTTATCAATATGAGCGATCGTTGGGGATAAATGTCCATTGGTATTATAGATGAGGCCGTGGAAAAGAGTATTCCATTGAATACGGCTAGAAGTAAAGCATCAATTACCAGGTGACACGATTTTTCTTTATTTCAAATCGATATATTGTCGTCCTAAATATAATTCGTGGTATGATTAAAATCCTATAATTTTTTGGAATATCAATTCATTGGCAATCCCAATGCAAGAAAATACAACTCGTCCTGCGGACTCGTTGTATTTTCAGCTTTGGGATTGCAATTCATTAATATTCCCAATAATTATCGGTAATAATCATACCACTTATTATATTACCCCTGAGAATATTACCTTTATTATATCTGAATTATATCAAATCAATCAATGCAAAATTTAACAGCATAAATTACAATAACATTCATAAATTTTCAAATTAGCCAAACAGAAGCGTGAAACAAGGATAAAAGTGGGGTCTGACTAAATAGGAATGGGTTGGATCTGGATTTAATTTTTTTTTGATCTTCTACATGCGGTCACCGTGTACAGGGCGCAGGATATTGAAATTGTGTTACTTTCCTAAAAGTTTTCAATGGATTTGATGTTAACTATGTAGAAACTATAATAATAATAAGAATAATAATATTGATATATCACATGAAATAACCAATTACTTCTGCATCAGTCAGTGCTAGTATCTATCTACGAAGGCGTAGAAGGGCCATATAATTTTTTAAAAATATTTTTCACAAATTTCCGACTTTGAAGTCAGAATTTAATAAAATTCCGATTTCGAAGTCGGAAAATAATAAAATTCCGACTTCGAAGTCGGAAAAATCCCGGGAGTGCTCCACTTTTCAACATGAATACTTCGCAGGAAGTTACTTTGAACGATGAAAAATAATAGCGACTAAAGTTTGTTTTTCAGCAGCAGATAATTCCAAAACTGATTTTATGAGCATCCTGTTCATATTTTCAAATCAAAATCAAAATGAAATTGAGTGAGTATTTAATAAAATTGAGAAATGTGATATTTTTGTAATATTTAACGGAAGACAATTACTTCCCCGGCTAAAGCCACGTTGGACATTGAAACATATCTGAAAGATATTGTGAAAAGACCCTAAATGAAAAAAAAAAAATCTGAAGGTGATAATTTGCATTTTCATTTAAATGTATGAGAAGTGAGAAAGTTATTCGCACCTCTTACATTAGATCTCCAATACATTTTTGTCGACGAGAATCTATTTCGCTCTTCCAAGCTCATGAGGGAAATCGGAAGAATTGGGAAGCAGGTTCTTCAGACAACAATGGAAAAGATGGAAATGATGGAATAGTATATTTTGTAACAAGGTTAGAATGAAAAATTCGATGCGAGTGGGAAGTTAGCACGAGCATAACGAATACACGAATAACAGACTGTGCTTTCTCCACAACCACAAATTTCACATATAATCAAATGGAAAGCAAACGAAATATAATTTTGACATTTCATTTCACATCTTGTCAGTATGATGCCAGTCAAGGCTAAAGTAATTATTGCTACAAGAATGTCAGAATATTCATTCTTATACAAGTAATTGAATGAAATACACGCAAAATGCATAAGTGTTTTAGAATATTGTTTCAATATCAAGAGCGTGAATGTTACCATTCTGTTATCAAATATGATTTCAGAATTGGCAAATTCTGTAAAGGTTGTGGAGAAATATTTCTTCTGCAATAACACGTCGAAAATTGTTTTTTTCTACAGCTGTCAAAAAAAGTCCACTTTTTTTGTTTGGTTTGTGTGCGTAAAGTATTACAAAATATTTCACTATCAACATACGATTTCATTATTAAACGGAAAAGTGTAAAAAAGTGCACTTTTTTTAACGGCTGTTGCTAGGCAACCGACAGTTTCATGCAACAACACTGACAGATCCGAATAATAACGAAATCCTGTCATAAAGCCAGTTCTCATTTTCTTTGGCAACTAATAACCTATAAATATCTGATATACAAATGTTTCACCAATAATATTCTTAGCATTCTCACTATTAATAATAAGTATTATCAAAATTCCAAACTATCGCAGCTAATATATTCAAAATAATAGCATATACCTCTAAGGAACTATATTGGACCTAATCTACACTAGGTAATCCAAGGTAGCTATGGCTGTTTGGCCGTCAGAAACTAGTTGACAACAATAATTAATGAAATTTGTGAAATTGGGCATGTATCCAGATAACGAATTCTTGATAACTATAAATTTAATTTAAGTAGAAATGAAAAGTGATGAAGATTGAACGGAGAAAATCGTGAATAGTGCGAATATGAGATTTCCTTGACATAGTTCAAAGAAAGAAAAAGGTATACGTTGCTTCACGAGGATTGTTTATTTATTTTGAATCCAAATCTAAGAAAATGAGAAGTTACTTCGATGGACTAGTTATTCGAAAGTCAAGTCAACATTAATAATAATAATATTGACCTCGATGAATGTGTTATTTTAATATTCGCTTCAAATTTTCCATTTTGCGGGATAGTGTGAAGAGAAAGGGATTTCGACTCTGTCGAAATTATTCGATTCATTTGTTTGAAACTCAACTCTCTGGCATACCCTTCGAACTTTGTTCGAATAATGAATCAATATAAAAATATGCCAAATTCATTTCATATTTGCAAAAAAATATGAACTGGTTATTTTTTTTCACAGTTGCAGAAAAAATACTGTATGAAACTCATGAGTAAAGTATTTTTTTTACTCGTAGGAATGCCGCACTCCACCTACGGCGTCATCATTTCCTACTCGTAAAAAAAAGTATCACTTTACTCACTTGATAGATAAATTACTATTTAACATATTCCTGTAATGGGTATTGCATTTTGATTTTTGCTCGGAAATATGAAAAGGCTGTTCATAAAGTCAGTTGTGGAATCATCTGCGGCTTTAAAACAAACTAGATTCCTGAAAAATGTATTGTACTCTTTCAAATTATCATGAAAGAGGATAAATATGAGATAATGGGTATTATGAATAAAAGCTAGCAAAAGCTTTTACTATAGGTTTGTCTCTCTCATTAATTAATAAAATGGATTGGTCTGTTTCAAGAAATCTGAGTAAAAGCATTTGCTTAAGGTTTATTCATTAGACCCAATTACTGTTAAGTAAAGTTCTGATATAGTAAATTCCCTACCTACCGTTAGTTGATTAACGTTTCGCATGAAATATTATTTGAATTGTACAAAATTAACGGACCAAATTAACGAAACAAGAAATGGTGAAATTTGAAGGTGATGCATTAACAGGTTCTTCACGTAAAAACAACCTTGGCTCGTTGACAACCATCCGGAGGATGTGTCAAAGAGGTAATAAAACATATTTGTGTACGATGTCTGGGGGATGTTGTATGTATGCCTAGATATAATGGTCTCCGTGAAAGAATGCAGATTCTAGGAGAAGGGAAATGTCTTCAAAAACAAAATATTTCAGGACTCAAAGGTTATATTTGGATGTAAAATCAACTTTCGAAAGGGTGTTATTCAAATTAGCACCTCTCTCCGACGAAACTTATAAGACGATGATTCAGACAAGCGTATATTACTGGCGATACAAAAAATAAATGCAATGCAATATTGGAATCTGATAATTCATTATTTTGGTACTATAAAGGGTGTTAATTAAGTACGTTGACAAACCTCGGGAGGTGATTCTTGAAAGTTTTCAGGACGAAAAGTTTATACGAACAAATGTTTCAAACGGTTTGGTTTTCGATAGACAGGATGATAAAAATAACTTTTATTGAAGATTTTATGGAGTAGACATTTTCGACAATAATCAGTTCGAATTAGGCAAGTACCATCATTCAATAGTACGCGCGATATAAAATAATTCATTTCTCATATAATTCACAGGGTCCTCCCTTTTTCAGAGTCAAGCCTTGTTCAACCATTCAACTGGAAAATTTTCGCATTAATATTTTCATTTACACCAGATCAAACAGCACCAAACTGTTGAAAATTCCACGAAGCAATAAGACTATGAACTTAAAATTTATTGACTACTTAGCACCTAAATTTTATAATTTATTACCCGTGGATATCAGAAGTATAAGCAAACTGAATTTATTTAAGAAACAATGTAGAACATACGTTGTCAGAACTTCGGAAACATTTAAAAATATTCTGATTTAATACTTTGAAACAAGCTGTGATAAAAAGTAAATCAACTTTTCAATTTTTTAATATTGTCAAAAAAACTGTATGTTAGATTTTAGTTATTTTAGTTAAACAGTGCTATTATTTTAACTGTATAAAATATAAAGAAAATTGTTTTTCATTAGGCACATACAAAAGCTCCTGCTTCTAGGTGCCTTTCGAATAGATTGTTTATGCATTGCATGCTCACTTCAGTTAAATATGTTTACTATCTGACTGTGTAAATTATAGGAGAAAAAAAAAGTTATTAGGCACATACAGAAGAAGTTTCTGCTTCTAGGTGCCTCTAAAAATTATTAGAGGAAATGTTTATGTATTGCATGCGCATATTTTATCTATTTATTCGTTTATTCTTTACAAATTATTGGATATGTAATGTTGATTTTTGTAATTTATTTTTGATGAATAAACATTATTATTATTATTATTATTGTAGCTCCTGAACCGTATACGTAAATGAAAAACTTCAATAGAACAAATATATGTTAAATGAAATAACATTGATTATTCCTGTCTCTTAAAATGTCAGTGACGACCGAAAAGAAAAAATTGAATGGTTGAACAAGGCTTGATTCTGAAAAAAGGAGGACCCTGTGAATTATTTGAGAAATGAATTATTTTGTATCGTGCGTACTATTGAATGGATTGTACTTAAATAATTTGAACTGATTATTGTCGATAATGTCGAAGTTTATTCCAAGAAATCGTGAAAAAATGTATTTTTATCACCCTGTACCTTGAAAACCAAGCCGTTTGGGACATATGTTCATATGCACTTTTCGTCCTGAAAACTTTCAAAGAATCACCTCCCGGAGTTTGTCAACGTACTTAATTAACACCCTGTATATTATGTTTCCGAAGTAAACGTATATAGGTATTGTCGCATCGATGTGATAATTCCCCATATAGTGAACATGAATTATGGAACAAAATCATTAAAATTAAAGCTATTTCTGTTTCGAAAGCATTCCCACATCGGTTAAGTTTATTTTTACCAACTCTGGTATTTGTATGATGAAATCGTCGTTTTTTTATAAAAAGCAACTCTTCTTCTGATATTGGAATAACATCAATATTATAATTCTTCACGATAAAACACTTTCCAATAGAAATCATTCTGAGAATGAAGACTATGAATTTCATTGACCAAAAGGAATAAGAAATTATCCGAATGGTCAAATTCTATTTGTATACTCGTAGTTCTGCAAATAACTTCTTGACTAGTTTCCAGCATTTCGTACCGAATTGAATCTCATCTGACTTCACCGCTGCGCTGGGCTGTATATAATAATAATAATAATAATACTCCCTCATAAACACTCGTAGAGTGTACCCAAAGGCATAGCCTGTGAGGATAAAGGACGACTATTATTATTATTTGCCGTAGCGCTCCGGGGCGACTTACCGATTTTTGGTGGCGTATTCACTTTTCAGCTGCAGGAAAACCCGGAAAACCTACAGCACCACCTCGGGTGGCCGGCGTGCACTCCAAGCTAGCACTAGACGAGATTGGCATCTAGACAACACACAATACACTTGCTTTCAACAAGGACTGTGGTCGTCCATCGATTCCGATATTGTGAACTTGAGAAAAAATCCCTCGTACATACATCGGGCTCGAACCGACTACCACTATATTGAAGTTCTGAACGGCCTGCGACTTAAATAAATAAATAAATAAATAAATAAATAGGGTTTTATTTATAAAATTCCAACAACAATGACATTTCACATGTAATGACAAGACACTTAACATATACTATTTCCACAATCCAGGGGGAAGGGGAAAAGGCCTGCGACTTAGACCGCCAGACCACCGACCACCACATGTATACGAATCCAAAAAACCCCACAGGAAATGACAAAGAAAAAAATAGAAAGTTCCAAACAATACTTGCAAAAGTGCGGAGGTGAACAGTCTCGCTGGAAATAAGAGCAAAATTTGTCATTTATCCTCATCATCCTCACTCAAAAACTACAAGTGGAAATCTGAATTTAAAAAAGGAGTTGACGTAGATATACAGTGAGTTTCAAAAAATTTGCACCACTTGGAAAATTTATTTATTATCCATTTGCCAGAAAATGATATTCTTGACAAAATTTGGTGAGTTGTGAAAATTTATAATTTCCAAACGATGTACAGAAGAGAACAAAAACTAAGAATTTTGATCAGGAGTATACTAACGTTATTTTTTATATCAAAAAAGTGTTTTTCGAAAAGTTGTTCAAAATATTTTTTAAAGAATAAAATTTTCTGACAAATGGGTGATAAAAAAAGTTCCCATATGCCGTAAACTTTTTGTATGTAAGTGACATTTCAAAATTATGTAACTACCTATGGAATTTTTCCATAAGTTTGCTGTTCGCTGTATACTGAAGATACAACAAGCTATAATAATGCAAACATTGTAGCTAAAATGTTATTACAACCTGACACAAAATCCAATAGAAATGATTTTTGTTACACAGGCAGTTTTTGAAGAGTACCTTAAGAAAAAAATGTGTTCTGGAAAGTGGGAAAAATTCCCGGGAAAGCTCGGAAAATCAATAACTTGGAAGGGATTGCAAATTTCGTATAATGTATGAGAACAAACTTGTAGAACGTAAAAATCTCCATAAAAAAGTTAATAACATGTTTTTTCCTACGACCGTGCGGAAAAGTCACATTTCCGCACGAAAATTGTTGAAAATGAGGATATTCAGGACTAACTAAATGATCTATGTAACTATTCTGTCTTATTAGTCATTTTTTAGCATATAAAAACGTGTTTATCAAAAACCTTGTTTTTTCATAAATAAGATGGACAGAAACATTCGTAGGAAAAATATTGTACCTAACTCTTACGTAAAATGTCTTTTCCGCCCTTAACGGCTTGCCCGAATGCCGCTCCGCGTCGTTCGTTCATCTGCCGTCGCGTGCGGAAAAGTACTACTTTCCGCACTTGTCAGGTAAATAACTATTTCGAAAATTGCTCCTTTGTAGAGATAATGAGCTATAACTGACAATTTCAGATTTCCGCGCGAACAACTCAGTATATTATAAGATTTACCCCGACGCTCAACTAAAATCCCTGAACATATTTTAAAGAAAAATCTTTCAGCAATTATCATATATAGCTGGCGGGTGTTGGTAGAAGTGGTAGTATTTGATACACGAAGGTGAAATAATGATCTTTGATAAATGAACAATGTAATTTTACTAATTTCTTACGTTTTCCTATCGAATTACCTTGACAATCTGAGTTCGCACAAAGATTCAGTAAGTAAAATTTGAGCAAATCAGATGAATAACATTAATTCCCAATTTATATTGGTTCTAAATAAATCAAGTTTTTCTGTACCCGCTGTTTTTTAGTTCGTGAAATTTCTGGGAAAGATAAAAATTTATGAATGAAATATCTGTATAAATACATTTTCTGAATGTACAGGGCTTTGCTGATAAAATGATCAGTACGCTTTCTCAGAAATTTTCAGTTTGATATTTTTACGTCGATTGTAAAATGAAAAATGAGCGAACTTAAAACAACGGGTAGAGAAAAACTTGATATAGTTAGGACCAAGATGAATTGGGACTGAATGTTATATCTGATTTTTTCAAATTTGACCTACTGAAACTTTGAGCAAACTCAGCTTGTCGAGCTAATTCGATACGAAAACGTAAAAAATTCGTAAAATTACATTGTTTATTTATCAAAGATCATTATTTCGACTTCGAAGATCAAATACTACCACTTCTACCGACACCCGTCAGCTATATATGATAATTGCAATTATTATTATTGCTGAAGGATTTTTCTTTAAAATACCGTTTAGTTTATGAATTTTCGATCAAAAACAAGGTAGATACGAGATTTTATAATCTCCTGTGTTGTTCACGCGGAAATATCTCGAAGGAGGCAATTTTCGAAAAAAACATGTAATTACCTTTTTTGTGAGATTTTTACGTTTTACGAGTTTGTTTTCGTACAGTATATCGAAATTTTCAACCCCTTCCAAGTTATTGATTTTCCGAGCTTTCCCGGGAATTTTCCCCACTTTCCATAGGTGTGTTCGCGTTCAGAACATTTTTTTTTTCGACGACCACATGCGAAAATGACAAATAGCACACTATTTAGTTACTTCGAAAATGACAAATATCACCCTAGAGATGAAAAGTTAAATAACTCTCTAAGCTGAGTTCGGCTTGCTCACTCTTTTGACTCTATTCACTCGGTAAGCACCATATGCGTTCGGGTATAATGAAAAGCGTCCAAGGAGTGCGAATTTCAGCGTTCGGGTTTTGTGACGGGAGTGGATAGAAGTGACTTCAAAAGTACCACCTCGACCTATGAGGGCACAAGCTAGAGCAGCTCTTTTTCTCTCTGGGTCTCTGGTTTTAACCTAAAAATGTTATGCAGTTCGAGCAAGGTCAAGTCGAACCACCGATAAATCATTATTTGAAAATAGGTGATCAATTGTGTTAGTAGATATACACTTTGATATACAGGTTCTCTTTATTATTAAAAAAGTCGTTCGGGAACTTCGGACACAGAAAACCGCGGTGCTTCAAAATTTGCCACCTGTCTTTATCCACTTTAGCTCCACTCTCACTCCGCTCCAACTCCTTATAACCAATTCGAACTCACCTTAGAGTGATTTGTGTATCTATAGTTATATGTATTGCATAATGGAATTGAAGTGTGCTTTGAAATTAATATTGCAAAAACGTCAGATAAACTTTAGAAGTGTCAGTTTTGCATATGCATCATTCTTATCATATACAAAACCGTGAAAATAGTATCTAAAATTCCATAAAACATGGATGCAGAGATTAATAGTGATGATCAATGTACTCCACCTGAAATTGAAGAGGCCGCAAAATTAACGTCACTAAATTTACTGCCCGAAAAGTCCAAAAGAAGGTACGAATACGCTTACGATCATTTTCTTTCATGGCGAAGAAATGAGAAAATAAGAAGCTCCTTTTCTGAAAACGTTTTGCTTGCATACATGGGTGAACTTTCCAATAGAATCCAATGCTCAACATTATGGACTAATTATTCTATGTTGCGTACCACTTTATCCATTCACCACAATGCAGATATCTCAAAATATAGTAAACTTAAGGCATTTTTAAAAAGGAAAAGTGACGGATATAAACCGAAAAAAGCTAAAATTTTGACACAACAGGAAATTTGTGAATTCATAAATGAAGCTTCCTATGAGATTAATTTACTTACAAAGGTAAGTCATTGGTATTGAAACAAAGTCTATACATTTATTTAATTATGTTTTTTTTAGGTTGTGTTGGTTATGGGTATATATGGTGCATGACGCAAGCAAGAACTTACCCAGTTATATATAAACAACATTGAAGATTTGGGGACTGCGGCTGTCACTCATTTCGCCGTTCTTCTGCTACTATATTAGTAGATGCAGGAGGAGATCTGACTTCTCTGAAAAGACATGCGGGTTGGAAATCGTCCAAAGTCGCAGAAGAATACATTGACGATTCTGCTACTAACAGGTTAAATATTGCCAATAAAATTATGGGTGCCATCAGCAGTACTTCGAAAGCCGTCACTCCGCCTCTTCGAGAAACTGACATCGAATCTACTACTGTATATAGTGTACAAAAAACAGAGAGAAATATGTCTAACTCCTCATTGCAAAGTCCATTAGAATTCTAAGCAGTAATCTTGTTCAATTATTACTTTTCTTTGTAAAATTCTCAAATTCTCAAAATAAAGTGAAAATATATTAATT
Organism: Chrysolina haemoptera; assembly: GCA_958298965.1. NCBI lineage: Eukaryota > Metazoa > Arthropoda > Insecta > Coleoptera > Chrysomelidae > Chrysolina > Chrysolina haemoptera. The sequence continues at coordinate 5,032,621 of OY282591.1, forward strand.
TTTTTGCAATGATTCATTAATCTGTGGTCGTAGGAAGAATAGTGTACATTACTTGTGTGGAAAGTGCCATTTCACACTAGTAACGTAATCTATTCTTAAAGTACTCCTCAAGAACTACCTGTGCGCCACAAATCATTTTTATTGAATTTTGTGTCGGGTTAAAACCCCTGAATCTTGCGCTATAACTGAATCATAAATAGCAGGGCGTTTATTTGAGGCAATTTACTTCTAGCCAAGTTGTCATGTAAAACATGATATCATATTTTGCGGAAAGGAATAACAAAGACCACCTACGTCGTATAGGGGCTTGTATCGATTTTCGGGACACAGTGCTGCACGTTAAGAATCTGCTAAACTCGTTAATGAATTAGCTTGGCTCTGTAGGAGGAACTAAGGGATTTTGAGGATTATTTTGTTTTTCTAGTGACGCTGATATAAAATATTGGATGACATTCGAAATAGGCTAGTGCCCATAATTTTTGTGAAAAATAAAATTGCAGCAGGCACGGACCAGATTGAAAATGTTGTTGACGTTCCAACATTGAGGGAAAAATAAAATTAAACACCAAAACACGCAAATGATAAAATGGGGATGCAGTTTAGGGGTTGAAAACGGTTTGCGGCTAAACGTGACCTCCTAGGGGAAAATGTTAAATAGACAAGTTGTAGATAATAAAATAATCTAAAACTTTTGTATTCAATACTTTTTGACATAACCTCAAATTAACCGTCAAAATGGCGAAACATCGATTTTTCAGTATTTAATTTTTTCCCTGAATATAAATGGTTTAATTTACATGAAAATTTGTAAAAATATGTCTTTTTTGGTGTCGAATAAGCATGATTTTTTCGCAATTCAGAAGACGACTAGTTCTCGACTTATGTACATTTTTCGAAAAACATACCCTTACCTTCCACGAACAATTGTCTTAATGTTTTTTTTTTGGATTTCGAAGGTCTATAAGTAATTATAATAATTTTTGAAATATCTACATTGAAATGATCTATGCAACTTGGTGGTTTATTGATCGTTAAAGCGCTTTTTTCAATATTTCCAACGATAATCGATTTTCTTCATTATTTTTATAACAAAAAGTAGTTTATAATAAATTATTTATAATAAAATATTCTGAATACATAATTACACTAAAAAATTAATTTATTAATATTATTTTTATTCTTTTTTAAAACTATTGATTTTTTTTTTGTTTTCAAAAATATATACTCGCAATTTTACAAATATTTATGAAAGATTATCACTGATTATTTTGCTTTCGGTTCTTCTTCTTCGTCTATCACATTTGGAATTTCTGAAGGACCTTCAGAATCATCGACGTCTTCACGCTCTTCAATTTCGATTGAAGATTATTTGCTGGCTCTTCATCGATAGTATCCTCTAATCATTTACTTCTTCAAATATTGTGAATTATTGTGAATCTATTCAGGGCAACTGATACGTTGTTCAAAAAACTGTACATAAGTCGTATTTTTTTTCAAATAAAAAGTACCATATTTTTTTATGTTCCAAATGCCGAATGAACCCTTTTTTAAAATCTTGCTCAAAGAGGAACAACGCCTTGTTCTTCATTTTCGAGAAATATCCCAACAAATGGTTCAGGAGGAATAATCTCTGCAGGAAAGTCGAAAAACTGATCAATATCTAATAGGCGCCTATTAGTTTGAAGCTATTTCGATAAATAGAGCAAAACTCATTCCTTATGCCTAGATATTTCTTAGCATTTTTTACTACTACTAGGAATACAAAATGTGGCATTCGGTGTGTGTTAGTTCCTCCGAAACGTCAACAATTTTCAAAAAAAGAGAAGTATTCTTTGTCAATTCGATCTCATTTTTTCAGTTAGGCAAATTAAGTGTAGGGTACGTTACTGATAAAAATTAATTTCTTTCAAGGCAGCAGTCTTGTGAACGCAGTAACTTATCACTTATAATCTCCCTAGTGCTTGTGATTTTCTTAAAAAATTCATGTACGAGATAAATTTCCAGCAATTAATTCAAGCACGCAGGGGATTCGGTAAGAAAATTTCACACCAAAATATATTAAATTAATGGTTAATTCAACTGACTTGTAGATTATTCTGAGAGAAAACAAGTTGTAACATCAGTGGGCCATGAATGGTTTTTGTTGATATAATGACAGTTACGCGTTGGTATTAGTGGCGGTGTTTGTATGTGAGAAAGGAAAATTCATTTTGCGACATTTTCAACCTAAAATTACATTGCACATCACGCAGAACTAAAATAGTTTTGACTGGTCCATGCGGATTGTCTATTGGGAAGTGAAGTGGAAAGGAATTCTTGCAAATTTCAGCCGAGTATTCACGAAAAGATAAGTTGAATAAAATTGTTTCAAATATTAAGTTCATGTAGTCAAGCATAGGTAGATTTGATTGATATACATTTTTTACCGATGGACCTATTCATCGTTGAAATGCAAGTTCTCAAAATATTTTCAGACACATTCGAAATATTTAGTGAATATATAATTATGAAATATTATCTCCTTTCATATGAAAAATAACATTCCATTTCTACATGAAAGCAAAATGTTAACTATCACATGTCAAATATTTGACAGAAAAATTTCCACTTATTAATTTCGCCCAGGGTACCCAGGAGGATAAAAATTTCCGGAAATTTTTTGGGTTGCCATGGCAACTAAATAAAAAACAATTTTTTGATTGGCTGAAAAAGTGAGGTGTGAAATTTTCGGGCAAATAATTAATTTGCCCTTCTACACTTTTATAGATTTTTTTGAATTAAAATTTTTTTCATTTTCAGATTGTGGAAGGTCATAAACCCAAAAAATCATGTCAAGAACATTTTTGTTGTTTCGTCAAGAATTCATTTTCTTCATTCATACTTGTTTATACGAACATATTTCGATGAAATTCTGACCAATATATTTTGACATATTCTGAAACCAGTGGTGTAGACAGAATTTTGATAAAAGTTCTGAAATTGAAGTGGTGAGTTGATTTTTTGACATAATTTTCAAATTTTGCCCTCATATACCTTTTTTATTGATAGACGCATTCTCACGTAATTTTTACATATAAACCACTTAACGTCATTAAATTTTTTTTAAAAAAATCGCTAGTATGTTTTTTCGGTTGTGACCTTGAAAAAGTAGCCGCATAAATTTTTATTTTTATTTCGAATTTATGGCACTCAACTAGAACTATTGGTGCTCTATCTATTGATAAAAAAACTTCTGAATCGGATAGTGAATAACATCAGTTTTAGAGATGGTTCACTTTGTAGATAAGGTTTTTAAGCCGATCTATAAGGCGTCATTACTGAAAAAAACGTGTTTTTACACACAAAAAATAAAATTTCAAATTTTTGGTGGACGCGCCTTTGTCTTTGTCAAAAATTGGATACCACCAATTCAGAGATGCTGAACAAGAATAATATCACGTCTTGGTAAGAATTGAATACCCGCGAAGATAATGTTATCGGTGACTTAAGTGAACAATTCGTTTTCCGGAAAGTATACCAAAATACAGATATTATTATTTAACCTGTTTATTAGGAGTGCTCGATGTTTTCCTTCGATGAATTAACTCCTGTAGAAAGAATAATTATTTATGCAACAAGTGCAATAAACTATTTTTGAACGAGTTGCATACAACATTTTTTCTACGTTCATGCAAAAAGCAAAAAAGGAAAATGAAAAGCCCAACTTAAATAATTAATTACCTATTAATATCGATTTGCATTGAAACAGATCACTATCATCTACTTTCCCATTAATAGTACTCATTTTAAAACTTTCAATTCTGTAATTGTTATCATTAATTTTTGACTGACGTTTCTATAACCACAGTTGCATTATAAAAATAAAAATCATAGCAGATGTGAGAGTGTATGTTATCACGAGGTGTGGTCATAGAACATACAGTTTGCTCTATGCAGGTAGACGGTTTAGAACAAAGTTTTGATTATATGGAGTTATTCTCGGTAAGGCATTGTTTGTTTAACTCTGGCTGCTAACATTAATACAAAATAATATAAGATATGTAACTGTTTAAAACGTATTGCCAATCTCACAGAATATCTTCTAAATATGTAGTGGGTTTGAACGTTTATGGTTGTCATGATGACGGCACGTTGAAGTAGAACGACAGATATGAGTGCAATAAAAACTTTATTGCACTAGTGTAAATTTAGTAAAGTTTTGCTTTTTGCATGAATGTAGAAAAACACTTTTAAGTATGAAGTCTGGGTCATTTTGACAGCAATAAAAATGCTGGTTCCTCAAAACCAAACTCCATCTAGTAAGCGGCCGTCCATTCATTTTCTGACATGATATGAACGATTGTTCGGTATTGTTGACACAATATGAATCGTTTGGGAAAAGTTTCATCAGAAAAAGTTACATAAAGCAATATAAATAACAGTTGTGTTGTTAACTGCTTTTTCAAATAATTGTTTTGATGAAGGTGATTATTATTGTGGTGTATTATTGTTTTCAGACAAAAAAGCTCCACGAATGACACCATACAAGAACTTTGTAGAACTCAAAAACTGTACTTTGGGATAGAATATAATTTTCTTTCTACAGACACCAAGGCCTGCTGCGTATATTTTTAGAGAATAAAATTCAAGAAATCGTATTAGCGATTTTTTCAGTAAAAATTTAAAATCATCTTTGGATTGGGCACCCTCTCAAACGGAGGTATACCAAATTAAAAAAAAAAATTCAATATTAATAATTCTTTGGCCAAATCAACATTCACATTGCATCATGATAGAATCGTAACTGCTCACCTCTTAAGAATGGACAAGGCGCTCCATACTGTTAAAATTTGCGGTCGCGGGGATGAAATGGAACGGTTGGTAGGCGGTAACAAAAAAGTCATAAATCAACAGCTGGACGCAGAAATGTAAACGAATTGTAGTAAATTGCGTCTCTGTAAATCGTATGCAAGGGTTTTCTACCTGAATGTTGCCTTGCGCCTCGCTACGGCAAACACTTCTTACTGGTTTTTATGATTTTTATAAATCGGCAAAGATTCGTTTGTTTGTCTCATAATCATTTCAAATGTCAAAGGAGTAAAAACGGATACATGATTCTTGAATAATGGTGAATTTTAATTTATTTTGTACTCACATACTCATGTAGAAAAAATAATTTCGCAACTTTGAAGAGTGGTCACACAATGGGGTGATTTTCCGGAGGAAATGAAAAGGAAGCAACTAGTTGGAATTTGGATATTTGTTATTTTACGAGATACATAACAGTGTTTTGTGCGAAAATTTACTGTTTGAGGTTCAGATTTTTTGAGAAATGAAATATCGAAGCTAGTATAAATATAGTTATTTATTATTGACAAAGCTATAAAAAGTTGATTTGTGGATATGCAGTGTGTCTCTCTTCCGAATCTTCCGTAATTTTTGAAGTCGATAGATACACCAATAATAAATAGATACTGAATAACCCCGAGGAGTCTAGTCGTTTTAAGTTATATACACTGCACGCCAGCAGCGATGGAACCACTGACATTTCCGATAAAATCATAGTTGGAGGCAGAATAGGTCAAATATGTCTTCGAATTCATAATCCAATGCACCTGAAAAAACTTCATTTCTGAAAATAGAAATTGGGTTAGTGGTAAAATTGTTATTCTGAACACGAATCCGAAGATAGTTTTGACCTAAATTGCCCCCTACTATGATTTTTCGGAAATGTCGGTGGTTCCATCGCTACTGGTGTGCGTGTATGTAACTGAAAATGACTCCTCCAAAAACAGTCGTTATATTTTTACTACATCTACCGATTCTGCAAATTTCCCAATTCTACGTCAAAAATGACGGAAGTTACCTCACATTCCTATGAAACAACAATATATTTTTGATATACATGTCTACCTACTTGATGAAATTATATTCATTGATTTTTTTTTTCTCTCTTCTCATTTATTATTCTGCTTGCTTCGAGAGCATCAGGGGATCTTTAATTCCCAACTAGTCTATATATAGACTAGTTCTCGAATCATGCTATTCATGTAGGAGTGTATGAGTTTATCCTTCATTTTATCACTCCATGCAACGTATTCAACACTTTATTTCTAAATATTTTCGTGAAAAAAATACTAACAAGATAATATAGAGCCGGTTTTTTTTTATTATTTCTAGAGTGGTGAAAGGGCGTCAAATCAATGCGACTAAATCAATGTAATCAATACTTCATTTCTCAATATTTTTCGTAAAATATTGCAAGAAGATGATATAGAGAGCCAGAAACATTTTTTTAAATTTTTCTAGAGTGTTGGAATGAGGTTAAATAAATGCTACAAAATAAAATTTCACTAAAAATGTTAACAATGGATAATTGTTCAATATTATTATAAGCGACTCCAAACTCATGATCCATTTTTATCAGTTCAAGTGATTTACGGTTTCCTAGATATTTATTATGGTACTTTGAAGATATGATTTTCATTTCCCCAGCAAATTCATATAAAAATATTTCACCCACACGGAATGAAATAAATGTGATGAATTGAATACACATACGCTGCTACCGCGATATCGACCACGAATTTATCGAAGAGTAGCGCCTCCCATCTTTCTCACGATGCCGTAATGCTGCTTTCACAATTCACTTTCATCAGTTCGAAAGATACACGGTTTCCTAGGTATTTATTATAGTGCTTCGAAGATAATATTTTCATAACCCCAGCAACTCATATAAAAATACCTTATCAACGCAGACGAAAATAAACGTAATGAAATGAATAGCCATACGCTGCTGCCGCGATACCAAGCACGACTTTATCGAAGCGTAGCGCCACCCATCTTTCTGACGATGCCGTAATGCTGCTTTAACGATGCACTCTCATCAGTTCAAGAGATACGCGATTTCCTAGAAATTGATTAGAGTTATTTGAAGATAATATTACTTTTCTTTCTTCCTTTCTTTTTTCTTTCTTTTCTTCTTTTTTTCTTTCTTTCTTTCTTTTCGCAGACCTGATAACTGATTACTCACTACGCCAAAGAAAACTAAAACTAAAATGCTAATAAGTTACGTATTCCGACTAGGTACCATTCCGTAGAATACGCAAGAGAAAGAGGGGGAAAATAGTTCTCGCTGGGATTTACACAGACATCATTCTCCGCAATACATATTTTTGTTGGAACACAAAATTTATAATTGAATGAAGATTCTTGTGTTTTTTTTCAATTTTTGATTGTCACATTTGGAATAGGACGGAAATATAATTGAAATTCTGTATTTTATTTTTCTTGAACACCATATTTACAATATTTGTTCCAGATGAGAATTTGATATTTGAAAGCATTTCCCAATTTTGTTCGTATCGCCTGTACCATATTCATATAAATGAGAACTTCAATCAACCGTACTATTATTTCCATTCATAAGTCGGTCCCATTGATTGAAATGAAGCAGGAATAAAAGAGGAGGTGCTTCACCAGAGGGCAGCATAAATCGGTATCAATTTGAGTAGGTTTCTTGATCGGTAGAGCTGTCGCTCTTGCTTTCGTTTGGCAAAACCACCGAACATTTTGACAAATAAAAATTATTTTCAGTTAGTTGAAGGATTAAACGGTGCTTGTTGAGAAGTTCAATATTGGTAATTCATTCTCGAGTATGTGAAAAAAAATCCTGAAAACTACCGAAATAGATATATTTCGTCTATATTTTCTGACTTCTCAGTTAATAACTTTGATTTCAGGAGTACCAATAAGCATCGTTTCAACCTTTTCCTATGAGCTACCCCTTACAGAAAATTGGTAACATATTTAGTTTCCTCAAACGAAAGCAACAGCGAAGGTGCTGCAGTATCAACTCCTTTTTGCTTCTTGTCCACTCTTAAACGCTTTTTAAATCTTGGTGAGTTGGCCGTGAAACACCATGCGAAAATTCGATATCGCGCTATTTTCATTTAGCACTGAAACAAAAGACGATTGTTGATTATTAATGCTACTGTCAAAAACTGTATTGAAACGATTGAAACAGTAACGTCAGATTATGCCCGATTAGTGAGAAAAATATTTTTTGTACAACTGACATTAAAAATGACGTTTTTAATTCATTGACGCATGAACTAAAAACTGACGTTTTCACAAAATCACTTTTAACACTAGTGTTAAAAGTACTTTTAACACTAGTGTTAAAAGTAAAATGACAGATGAGATGATGGATACTCAGTAATATAGATCTCTCTAATAGAAACACTTCAATCAGATATTATAAACAGAACACCTACTCAAGAGGAATCGTTTATAAAAGTTCACACATGTATTTGGTCGTTTGCGCAATTGATAATAATTTGAAGTTACAAACGAAGTAGTATTTAGTCCAACTGTAGAATGTCCTTCATCACTGACAAATAATGACATTCATAAATAAAGTGCGTTGGGGTTTATTATATTTGAAGTATCTGTCATTCAGCCTTGTAATCCAAAGATCGTGTGTTCGAATCCTTATGGATCTTATTTTTTTTTTGTTTTTTTCTTACTAGCAGTAACTGTTGAACAAAAAATTTTGTATGATACATTTGTTAAAAGTGATTTTATTTTGCTCGTGGGGTTGCTCCACTCGCTAACGCTCGTTTCGCAATATTCCCCACTCACAAAATAAAATGCCACTTTTAACACTTGTATCATAAATAACTATTGTAAAGCGGTAGGAATTAGTGATTTATCATGGGAGAACTAGTGGGCGAGATAAAATTGAACTTGTGCACCTTGCCTTTCGGCAAGAGAAGCTGCCAGAGAACATTCATAACATACTGATAAAAAGGGGAACATTCTCCATGAAAATTGAAAAATGAAAAATGTGATTTATTTGTAATATCTAACAGAAAACAACTACTTCCCCGGCACAAGCCACGCTGGACATTGAACTACATCTGATGGATATTGTGAAAAGACTCTAACTGAAAAGGAAAGAAAAAATCTGAAAGTGAAAATTTGCATTTTCATTCAGATAGCTGACTTTTTTTAATTCTTTCTATTTTTCCTTGAAAAAATCATTAAATAAATTAGATAAGGAGAATGTTATTAAAAAAATATCACTCACAGAAATCGTTCATTTCATTGAAGCAAGGTCCGCTTCTCTAGCATTTAATCCCCAATACATTTTGGTCGACAAATAGTTATTTATGATACAAGTGTTAAAAGTGGCATTTTATTTTGTGAGTGGGGAATATTGCGAAACGAGCGTTAGCGAGTGGAGCAACCCCACGAGCAAAATAAAATCACTTTTAACAAATGTATCATACAAAATTTTTTGTTCAACAGTTACTGCTAGTAAGAAAAAAACAAAAAAAAAATAAGATCCATAAGGATTCGAACACACGATCTTTGGATTACAAGGCTGACTGACAGATACTTCAAATATAATAAACCCCAACGCACTTTATTTATGAATGTCATTATTTGTCAGTGATGAAGGACATTCTACAGTTGGACTAAATACTACTTCGTTTGTAACTTCAAAAGGAATTAGTATTACCAATTGCGCAAACGGCCAAATACATGTGTGAACTTTTATAAACGATTCCTCTTGAGTAGGTGCTCTGTTTATAATATCTGATTGAAGTGTTAGAGAGATCTATATTACTGAGTATCCATCATCTCATCTGTCATTTTACTTTTAACACTAGTGTTAAAAGTACTTTTAACACTAGTGTTAAAAGTGATTTTGTGAAAACGTCAGTTTTTAGTTCATGTGTCAATGAATTAAAATAGTTATTTATGATACAAGTGTTAAAAGTGGCATTTTATTTTGTGAGTGGGGAATATTGCGAAACGAGCGTTAGCGAGTGGAGCAACCCCACGAGCAAAATAAAATCACTTTTAACAAATGTATCATACAAAATTTTTTGTTCAACAGTTACTGCTAGTAAGAAAAAAACAAAAAAAAAAATAAGATCCATAAGGATTCGAACACACGATCTTTGGATTACAAGGCTGACTGACAGATACTTCAAATATAATAAACCCCAACGCACTTTATTTATGAATGTCATTATTTGTCAGTGATGAAGGACATTCTACAGTTGGACTAAATACTACTTCGTTTGTAACTTCAAAAGGAATTAGTATTATCAATTGCGCAAACGACCAAATACATGTGTGAACTTTTATAAACGATTCCTCTTGAGTAGGTGTTCTGATTATAATATCTGATTGAAGTGTTTCTATTAGAGAGATCTATATTACTGAGTATCCATCATCTCATCTGTCATTTTACTTTTAACACTAGTGTTAAAAGTACTTTTAACACTAGTGTTAAAAGTGATTTTGTGAAAACGTCAGTTTTTAGTTCATGTGTCAATGAATTAAAAACGTCATTTTTAATGTCAGTTGTACAAAAACGTCATTTTTAATGTCAGTTGTACAAAAAATCTATTGTGGAATCATCTGCGACTGAAAGACAAACTTTAGTCGCTATTTTCCATCGTTCAAGATAACCTCAAATGCAATTAAACTCAAAGCCACAAAATTATTCTTTATTTCTTAAAAAAAGTTCATAGTGAAAACTCGGGCATAAATGCACTAAAATACTGATAAACTTCCAGTGAGCAGCAGTAAGTAAACCGTATAAATTCTGTTTTAAATTAAATGAAACAGGTTGTTTATCAAGGCACATGCTCAAAAACAGAAACAATCCACATCGTGAGAATAGAAATAGTGTGCGAATATTGCAATATTTTCGTAATAATCCTCATTCAATCTAAAACTGCATTTTTTGACGAGTGACTCAGATTCGTGGGTAAAATTGCAGTTTAGGGTAGTAACCCCGATTTTGACGAATTTTTTTTTTGGGTTATTTCGAGGTTTCTGAACACAAATCTGAATTCAAAAAACCTCGCTCTCACTTACTTTTTGATTTATGACCCATCAAATGCCAGAAAAAGGGTATTTTCAAGATCAAATTTCTTCCACGAAAAGCAACTAATTTGCCTTTGCTTCATTTCACCACAATCAAAACACATAATTCTTGCATTTTTGGCACAGTTTGCAGTATTTCCAACTTGTATTGAAAATATAAGATTTGATTTATCATAAGAATACAATCTATTGATTTCGTTTATTGACAGTAAGTAATGACAGATATGGATAACGTAAGGATAACGTAAGATGCCTAAAAACCTTGGTGTACCTATAAATCTGTGGGATAAAACGAGAGACATTCGCCAACTTGATTACGAGAAAACAAATGAATCCGTGGGCTGTGTTTCGAATATCCCGCGACACTTGGGCACCGCCACCGTCGGTTTTCTTGTTGGGGTTAATTTTCATGAACAGAAGTTTGAAGTTTTGCCCACGATTCACGAACATGAAATTAATAAAACAATATAATTATTGGAATATACGGAATCACTGTCCCCAATCAGTTCTATTTGTCACATTTTCGACATGATTTATTAATTTTTTTACTGAAATAAAAATTTCACATAGAAGTATTGCAGTTCAGCTGTATCGCATGGAAATTCACCATTAGCACCTGTCAATCTTATGCGAAGCGCATGCTCTCGCGCTGATATCTGTGCATTTGTGCCCGAGTTTTCACTATAAACCTTTTTAAAGAAATAAAGAATAATTTTGTGGCTTTGAGTTCAATTGCATTTGGGATTTGATATTTGTGATGAGTTAAAGTGTTATATTGTTCTTCCACTTTTAAAAAACCGTTCAATATGACATTTAATAGTGAAAATATTTCTATTGTGCAATTTTGTTCCACAGAAATAGTTATTTATGATACAAGTGTTAAAAGTGGCATTTTATTTTGTGAGTGGGGAATATTGCGAAACGAGCGTTAGCGAGTGGAGCAACCCCACGAGCAAAATAAAATCACTTTTAACAAATGTATCATACAAAATTTTTTGTTCAACAGTTACTGCTAGTAAGAAAAAAACAAAAAAAAAATAAGATCCATAAGGATTCGAACACACGATCTTTGGATTACAAGGCTGACTGACAGATACTTCAAATATAATAAACCCCAACGCACTTTATTTATGAATGTCATTATTTGTCAGTGATGAAGGACATTCTACAGTTGGACTAAATACTACTTCGTTTGTAACTTCAAAAGGAATTAGTATTACCAATTGCGCAAACGGCCAAATACATGTGTGAACTTTTATAAACGATTCCTCTTGAGTAGGTGCTCTGTTTATAATATCTGATTGAAGTGTTAGAGAGATCTATATTACTGAGTATCCATCATCTCATCTGTCATTTTACTTTTAACACTAGTGTTAAAAGTACTTTTAACACTAGTGTTAAAAGTGATTTTGTGAAAACGTCAGTTTTTAGTTCATGTGTCAATGAATTAAAAACGTCATTTTTAATGTCAGTTGTACAAAAAATCTATTGTGGAATCATCTGCGACTGAAAGACAAACTTTAGTCGCTATTTTCCATCGTTCAAGATAACCTCAAATGCAATTAAACTCAAAGCCACAAAATTATTCTTTATTTCTTAAAAAAAGTTCATAGTGAAAACTCGGGCATAAATGCACTAAAATACTGATAAACTTCCAGTGAGCAGCAGTAAGTAAACCGTATAAATTCTGTTTTAAATTAAATGAAACAGGTTGTTTATCAAGGCACATGCTCAAAAACAGAAACAATCCACATCGTGAGAATAGAAATAGTGTGCGAATATTGCAATATTTTCGTAATAATCCTCATTCAATCTAAAACTGCATTTTTTGACGAGTGACTCAGATTCGTGGGTAAAATTGCAGTTTAGGGTAGTAACCCCGATTTTGACGAATTTTTTTTTTTGGGTTATTTCGAGGTTTCTGAACACAAATCTGAATTCAAAAAGCCTCGCTCTCACTTACTTTTTGATTTATGACCCATCAAATGCCAGAAAAAGGGTATTTTCAAGAACAAATTTCTTCCACGAAAAGCAACTAATTTGCCTTTGCTTCATTTCACCACAATCAAAACACATAATTCTTGCATTTTTGGCACAGTTTGCAGTATTTCCAACTTGTATTGAAAATATAAGATTTGATTTATCATAAGAATACAATCTATTGATTTCGTTTATTGACAGTAATAATGACAGATATGGATAACGTAAGGATAACGTAAGATGCCTAAAAACCTTGGTGTACCTATAAATCTGTGGGATAAAACGAGAGACATTCGCCAACTTGATCACGAGAAAACAAATGAATCCGTGGGCTGTTTTTCGAATATCCCGCGACACTTGGGCACCGCCACCGTCGGTTTTCTTGTTAGGGTTAATTTTCATGAACAGAAGTTTGAAGTTTTGCCCACGATTCACGAACATGAAATTAATAAAACAATATAATTATTGGAATATACGGAATCACTGTCCCCAATCAGTTCTATTTGTCACATTTTCGACATGATTTATTAATTTTTTTACTGAAATAAAAATTTCACATAGAAGTATTGCAGTTCAGCTGTATCGCATGGAAATTCACCATTAGCACCTGTCAATCTTATGCGCAGCGCATGGTCTCGCGCTGATATCTGTGCATTTGTGCCCGAGTTTTCACTATAAACTTTTTTTAAGAGATAAAGAATAATTTTGTGGCTTTGAGTTTAATTGCATTTGGGATTTGTGATGAGTTAAAGTGTTATATTGTTCTTCCACTTTTAAAAAACCGTTCAATATGACATTTAATAGTGAAAATATTTCTATTGTGCAATTTTGTTCGACAGAAAAGTGTATTTTTTGATCAACTACACTAAAAGATTTCCCCATTTCAAAATAAAAGGAATGCATGGAAAATAACCAAAACTTTAACAAGCTTACTGAAGACAAAACATTGATAGATTTCACTGGGAATGGAGAAAAATTTATATTTTTTACTTTATCGCGGACTTTCAAAGTACGTTCAGATTCTAAGTGGTGAGTACTCAATTTCTGTACTGAATATAAATGAGTTACCTACTTTGTTCATCTTTCTGGATTGTCGGCACGAAATCGGAACATGATCAAATTATTAAAATATAAGGAAAATGAAGAAACACATCAATAATATAAGAAAATTGCACATTTTTTTTATTACACCACAACCATTGACTTTCAACTGGTTTTTAGATTTTTTTTGGAAAAAATTACACAATTTTAGTAGTGTTATTTTTTCAATAAAACTTTTGATCTTCCATTTCGAGTATGGACTATTACTTTCGTATGGTAATAAAAAAGTTTGCTAAAATTTCTTAAAATTCAATTAGCAATCACAATCATCATTTCCTTGGAATGTTGACACGAGGAAGATGACGCCATCTCTGGAGTGGATTATAAAAGTAGACCACTACTACATTTGTTTTGTCTTCAAAAAATTCTAAACAAAATCTGATCAGTCGGCACACCAGGGTTTTTAGACATATTAGGATAACGTTATGTGAAATGTCAAAATTAAATATTTTCAGAGCAACGATGCCAAATTTCATATATAAGAGTTAAATGTTGGTAAAATTTCCGATTTTCATGAAATTTTCACAGATTTCGTCAAACATCATAAAATTACTGTACCAATCGAAATTTTTCCGCGGAAACGTCTGAGGGCAAAAATGTTTCAAAGTGGACGGCGAGCGCAGCGAGCATCTACATATATTTACATCTTAGGTTACGTTAGATTGGGTTCGTAGGTTATGTTGGGTTAGTAGGTTAGGGTGGATTAGGAAAAGCCTCTAGCGTACGTTTCTACTTTTGATCCCGCAGTTCCGCATGCGCACTTGTTTACGCTAAAAGCTGGGTGAACCGTCAAATAAGGTTGCTCCACGCCTGTTCGTTCTGAGTTTTGGATAATTAGTCGTCAGTTCTTAACAATTTTGTATTGTTACTAGGTGTAGGTAAGGGTAGTCAGGTCAGGTATGGTTGGCAAGTAATTTACGCATTTTCAACTCGGTTTGCATGCAAACAAACTCACGCATTTTCGACTGACTCGCAAGCTAGGTTAGCTTGCTCAGGTTAGGTTTGTGTGTCAATAATGAGCGAAAAACGAATTCAAGCATTTTCGACTGACTCGCAAGCTAGGTTAGCTTGCTCAGGTTAGGTTTGTGTGTCAATAACGAGCGAAAAACGAATTCAAGCATTGTCGACTGACTCGCAAGCTAGGTTAGCTTGCTCAGGTTAGGTTTGTGTGTCAATTGCGAGCGAAAAACGAATTCACGCATTTTCGACTGACTCGCAAGGTAGGTTAGCTTGCTCAGGTTAGGTTTGTGTGTCAATTGCGAGCGAAAAAACGAATTCACGCATTTTCGACTGACTCGCAAGCTAGGTTAGCTTGCTCAGGTTAGGTTTGTGTATCAATTGCGAGTGAAAAAACGAATTCACGCATTTTCGATTGACTCGCAAGCTAGGGTAGCTTGCTCAGGTTAGGTTTGTGTGTCAATTGCGAGCGAAAAACGAATTCACGCATTTTCGACTGACTCGCAAGCTAGGTTAGCTTGCTCAGGTTAGGTTTGTGTGTCAATTGCGAGCGAAAAAACGAATTCACGCATTTTCGACTGACTCGCTGACTGTGTGCAGTTAGGTCTGGACGTAATAAAGGCGAGCGAAGCGAGCCTAACGACGGCGAGCGCAGCGAGCAAGTATACTCTTATTTACGTGTTAGTTTAGGTTTGTTTAGTTAAGTAGGGTTAGGTTATGTTAGGTAGGGTAAGTTAGGTGTGAGGGTTAGGTTGTTTTTCCTTTTTCTACCTTAAAAGACTCGATCTGTATGTAGTTAGGTCGGGATGTAATAAGGGCGAGCGAAGCGAGCCTAATGACGACGAGTGCAGCGATCATTTATTTACATCCACGTTTACAACGCTTACAAGTGATGGAATCATGAACAACGTTTATAGTTGAATTAAAAGGCACCAATTACTGGTATCTTCTACCTCTACAAAAATATAAATTGCAGAGTGTGCAGGAAATTGAAGAAAACTGTCAACGTTGCTTTGTGCTACTCTTCTTTTTGTTTGACATTGGCAATTTTGGTTATAAATTTCAATTTCCAATAAATTATAAAGTGCAACTAATTATATTTTCAAACATTTCCCTATACTGAAAATACTGCAAACTGTGCCAAAAATGCAAGAATTAATGTGTCTAGATTGTGGTAATATGAAGCAAAGACAAATTGGTTACTTTTTGTGGAAGAAATTTGATCTTGAAAATACCCCTTTTCTGGCGTATGATGGGTCGTAAATCAAAAAGTAAGTGAGAGCGAGGCGTTCTGACTTCTGATTTGTGTTCAGGGACCTCGAAATAACCCCCAAAAAAAATTTCGTCAAAATCGGAGTTACTACCTTAAACTGCAATTTTTCCAGATTCGTGCAACTTTCGGTCTCACCGGAAGTGATATAAACTTTTGATTTTTGAATGAGACACCCGGTATATTTTCACATTTTTTGTCTCCATATGACATTCTAAATACAACCATGTATCACTTGTTACTTTTTGCGACCGTAGATTTTTTTTTATATTTTTCATATTTTTTATATTTTCGATATTTAATTTTTAATCTAAAGGACAATGGATACATTCAAATTATTAAGTTTATTCATAAAGTAGGTATATATTGAAAAACATTTTAATAATATCATTTATTCAAGGAGATATTAGTTTTTGAATAGATGGTTTTGTTATATCATTTGTGTTGGTCACAGGTTACTCGATGAATTTTAATAGTATATTAATCTCAAAAAGAAAGATCTACTGTAATATTTTTGAGTTTGTTGAAGAAAGTTTCTTCGAGACCTAAAAGTGTGCGGTATCAAATTAATCGTAATGAAACCTCTTTTCTTCCGACCCGACGTGCCACTATGTTGTCATTTGAAGAAAAATAGTAATAATAATTAAAAATAAAATTTTACCCAGCCGATGCATTTTAACCGAAAACCGTAAAGTTGTATTTTTCTCAATACTTTATGACTAAAATTAATAATTTGAACGTAATCATAGCCCTCTAGATTTTTTTTGTTGCAAAAAGTAACAAATGATGTTTGTATTCAGAATGTCATATGGAGATAAAAAAAGTGAAAGTATACCGGGTGTCTCATTTAAAAATTGAAAGGTTATATCACTTCCGGTGAGACCAGAAGTGTATTATGTTTAATGTTTGTAAACTTTTCTCATTAACCAACATTTACTGATAGAAAAGATTCGGTACATGAATAGTATGCACTTCCCACATCATAATGGATTTCTCGTATAATTTTGTAACACGCACCCTCAGGTATTGCTTTATCTACATCAATATTTGATCCGTTATGAAAGAAATCACGATAACTATCAACATTTTTGCGTTCTCACGTACTTTTCAAGAGCCTCATTTGAAGACATGCCGTAGACACCAATAACCAATTATCTCAAAATCAATAATCAATATTCCTTTGATAGAATGAGGAACAATAGCGTAACAGATTATCAGTACGTACTTCATGCGGGGCCTTTTTGTTTCTCTTTGTAAGCAATCGATGGAAGAGAAAACCGCAGTCTTTGTGCAAATTGATAATGGGATGAAAACGGTCGGAAGAGAATATTTAATTTGAGGAAGCTATTGCAGATGCGTTCTTGGTTTCGCAAATACAGTGGATTAAATTAAATTTTAGTGATTGTTGCACATTTTTAGGATTTTATAGATACTAGATAACAAACCGAATTTGTCATTGCCCTTTTAGCACGTCCGAGCTCCAGTTTTTGTATATCTAACCCATTTTATAGTTATGAATTTTCTCACCTATTCATTGGGATATCTATATACCTACATCGTTTAGGACTTCAACAACCTATTGAAAAACGCCCTTAATGATATTTTGCATTGGGTAGAGTTATTTGCAAGAAATTAGTCGTTTCTAAACGTAGGTACTGGATATACAGTGTGACCCGTTTAAGTTGGAAGCACCCTTCTAAAACTTACATTTTTCAACTGATTGGAATGATTTTTTTTCGTTAGGTAGAAATTCAAAAGGTCCACCAGGACACCAAATTTCATGAATAAATCTCCATTTCAAGGGCCAACTTATCTTATTTTTCGAGGTAAAAAATCTAAAAAAATTACTAGCGATTTTTTTATAAAAAAAACGCAAAAAATCCCCCATGATAAAAAATTTCACGCACTCATAGTAAATAATTACTCCTCGCAAAATGTATGTATTACATTTCTCCGTTTCTCTTTTTGAATCTTACTTAACAAACAGAAAACAAATGGTACGCATCGAACAAAATTACTCCGACTACCTTGTTTTAAAATCAGGGGTTCCCCAAGGGTCCATTCTTGGGCCGATGCTTTTTACTATCTATATATACAAGTCAAATTATAAAATTAATAAAACACTGTCAAATACACCTCTATGCGGACGATACACAATTGTATCTCTCGTTTGATCCTGAAGAGGTCGGTAATGCATGTGAGCGTATAAATAGCGACATTAATACATTTGTAGATTCTTCAGCAGACCATCAACTCCAAATTAATGCAAATAAATCCAATGTGATGGTTTTTGGTCCAAAATTCAGTAGGTATTATGTTAAAAATCATGTTAATGTCAAGATTGGTCAGAACACATTAGAAGTAGTAGAATATGCAAAAAATCTGGGAGTTATTCTTGATGAAAATCTACGTTTTGAAAAACACATCAATATACTGATACAAAAAGCATTTTGTTCCCTGAAGCTGATTTATAATAGCCGAAAATTTTTATCCAGAGAAACAAAAGTCATGCTTTGTGATAGCTTGGTACTATCAATTTTCAATTTTGCAGGCTGCCTTTATGATCCAGTGATCAGTGTTTTTCAAAAACAAAGAATCCAGAAAATACAAAATTCATGCCTGCGGCTCATTTTTGGAATCCGTAAAAGGGATCGCATTTCTCATACCCTAGAAATTCTCAATTGGTTGAACATGAATGGTCGAAGGAAACTGCACACTGCTTGTTTATATCACAACATTATTATAAATAAAACACCAGAGTATCTTTATAATAAAATAACTTTTCGAAGTGATGTGCACACATTGAACTTGAGATTTAAAGGGCTGCTTACACCTCCTATTCATAGAACTGAACAATTAAAACGCTCCTACCGGTATCAAATTTCGAAGATTTATAATGATATCCCAAATTACTTGAAAGAGATGAAACACAATAACTTCAAAAGACAATACAAAAAACTTTTGCTAACTATACAAAAACCCGCCCCTACGCGCTCATAAAATAAATCTTACCTTTTCTTCTACCTTATTTTTTTTTATTTTTTATTATTTTTATTTTTTATTTTTTTTTAGATATATATGTATATATATATATATAGTATATTTAGTTTCAATGTTATTTCTATTATGTGGTACGTTTCTAGGTTAAGTGGAAGAGCAGCTAAATTTAACAAATTGTATATCTTTTTTATTTTCGGTCCAAAAATTATGAGCTGAACTTCGCCTATTATGCCAAGAAAAATGTTAACTGTACAAAAAAAATCATTGTCACCCAATGTAAATGGAAAATAAAGACGCTATTATTATTATTATTATTATTATTATTATTATTATTATTATTATTATTATTATTATTATTATTATTATTATTTCCACGCAATCAAATGTCTACGTGAGATTAGCTCGTTTTGGTTAGATCAGACTAAATTAATACTCCTCCCAAAATGTACTTATGTATTATATTTCTACACATTTGAATGTCTACGTATTAGTTAGTTCTGGTTCGATCAGACTAAATAATTACTATTTTTTTCCCGGGGGTAGGGGGATCCGGGTTTTTTTCGGTGGTTTTTTCCAGTTTTTTTTTTTCGTTTTTTTCCTACAGTCCATTTTTTGAAAACCATTTATGCCAACTAAGAATAAAATAAAACACTTTTGTCCGTTTTTCACTAAAAGTTTTTATAGTTTGTTTGACTAGTTTAAAATAAAAATTATATTTAGTTCAACTTATACTTTCGGGGATTTTTTTTCGGGGATTTTTCTACTTGATCGACGATATTCGTGTTCATTTTATGAAGATGATATAAAACTTGAAACTAGTCAAAAAACTATTAAAACTTTTAGTGAAAGAGTGTTTTATTCTATTCTTAGGAAACAAGAATTCCCATAAAATAAATAAGTCGTCGATCAAGTTAGTCATTTAGGCCAAACTGAAAATAAACTTAAACTATTCGAATTCGAAAAAATTGTAGAGTAAAAAAATAGAATTGAATTCAAGGAAATAAAATCTTTAGGAAGTAAATCTCCAGTAGAAAAATTCCCGAAAGTATAAATTGTCCTATAATTTTTATTTTAATCGTATGCAAATCTCAGAAAATCGTAATACCAAAAAATTCAATTCATAACCAAAACTTACATATTAAGCTCCATAAATCTATTTTTATTTAATATGTTTTATTTTTAATCTGATCTAACCATAACGAACTGATCCTACGTAAACATTTGAGTGCGTGGAAATTGAACACATATTTTGTGAACAGTAATTTTTCAAAAATTTTCCAACATACTCGAAATATTCCTGCATTGGATAAATTTCTTTCAACTTAAAATTTTTTCACTAGTTATTTTACTCGAAAACGGATATTAGACAAAATTGCTCGACCTACGGTCTCACAATTTTTTCATGTCAGTTTTTCTCGTATAAATACTGATTGGTAAAATTATTAAAAAAAAGAAATGTGTCTAATAAAACAAGGTCTTCTGTTTTTAAAAAAAGGATGCACTATTTATAACGCTATCCTAGTGACTCGGACTTCATCATTAAATGGCTTTTTTCTACAGGAGCTCCTTATAATAATATCGTTTTTGTTTATTTGTTTATTAGTCCAGTACACTACAGAATTGTAATAAAATCTCAAATGGTACATGAAGGAAGTTTCAGATAAAGAAACCAGTTAAACACCAACTAGAGTTAAGTCATAAACCTAAAAATTAAAAAGTTGAAAATTAACAAATTTATTTACCTAAAGATAAATAAACCCATTCATTTCCCTTAGTCAGTATTTACACTACAGATTTTTTATAAAATACCAAAAGGAAGTTTCAATAAATAAAAGAATACGTTGAAATTTCATAAAAAACATTCAAACACTCGAATATAGTTATCCACCTGAAGATATTATTAGTAAAGCACTAAGAGCTAAGTAATATACTTAAAAATGAGTTTCTACACAATGACTTATCAGAAGTCTATTGAACAATGGCAAGATTAAGTTGTCTAACTGCCATTTTTTAAATTTATAATGTAAAAGATGAAAAAGATCAAGTTCTGAAAAATGCATATTGAAGTTTTTTTGAAGTCTACAACTAATTGCCATCGAACCATAGTTTGTTCTATGGCATCGAATGCCAAATGAAAAAATACGATTACTCCTCAAGCTTCTGGAGTTAACAGAAAGGCAGAGCTCTCCTAAAAGAGCAGAACCATTAAAGAAAGAATCTATTATTTTATTTATTAAAGAAAGAATCTATTATTTTATGGAGAAATAGAACCATTGCAAGTTTACGTCTATCATCAAGTGACATTAAATCAAACACAGAAAGCTTCATTTTCCAAAATATGGTAGGCCAAGTTTCCATATTAGGTATTTGGTGAAACGATTCTGAACTTTTTCCAGTCTCTCTTTATGGCAAGCACAAAGAGGGCACCAACTGACAATACATTCCGAACCAGTGAAAAGAATATCGCATCGCAGTCTGTTATATGGCGAGTATTCCTTTTAATAAACCGGAGCATTCTGAATGCTTTGTTAAAAATATTATTGACATGATCATTAAAGTTGAGATCTTTATCGAAGATAATTCTTAAATCGGTTAAACTATTGACAGATTGAAGAGTTGCATCGTTGATTGAGTAATTACAAATAATAGGCTGCCGCATTCTATAAAATGTCAATACATTGCATTTTTTCACGTTAACTTTTAATAAATTAGTGTCACAGTAGGTACAAACGTTATCCAGGTCTGAATGAGTTCAATATCGTCGGTAGATTGCACTGTTTAAAAATATTTAAGGTCATCTGCGTACAGAGAGATATCACAGTATTGAAACACAGATTTAACATTAATAAAAAGTAAAAATAATATAGGCCCAATGTGCGAACCTTGGAAAACCCCTGAAGTTACTTGAATTGTTTCTGACAAACTGCCAGCTACCTTTATATTCTGAATTCTGTTAGAACGGTAGGATTCAATAAATTCCAAGTATTTGCGAGATTCTTAAGTTTTAAAATCAATAGTTCATGGCAAATTGAATCGAAGGCTTTAGCAAGGTCCGTGTAGATACCATCAACTTGGAACCCTTGTTCAAGCTTATTTGTGAGGAAGCCAAATTGGTGGCCATGGACCTTCCTTTGTAAAACCCATGTTACCCATCTATTATGACATGTTTGAAATTCTGAATATCATTTCTTTTTGCACTTTTGAATACTGGGCAAAGGAAATATTTTTTCCTACAAGCGTGCGTGATTCACCCTCTACCCGCACGCAATTCAGTTTGGAAAGTGACATTTTCCCACAGTTGTGCGGGAAAAGTTTTCCCAGACTAGTGCGGGAAATTTTTTCCCACACTAGTGCGGGAAAAACATTTATGTGATATCCTCGTAAAATATAAGTGGTGGGTGACAAAATATGAAAGTTCAAGCTTTTTTGTTGCAATACTAAGTGAGTTTGTTCAAAATCATCCATCATTTTGCACTATTTATTGAAAAAATGAACAAATATTGATAAATAAAAATGTATTGTTATGAAAATCACCCTATATATAGGCTTTGATTGATCTGATAACGAGTAGGTAACAATTGATGTTGTCATGCCGATCAATACACAAATTTGTTTGTAATTGTCAGAGTGACAGACAAAGCGTTACTTATATAAAATTTTCGATTCAGTGAAATTGCCACAATGGATTATTCATCTGATGAAGAACTTCCACAAGAAATCGTGCAAGCAGCTACAGATGCGAACTTAGAGTTATTGCCAACGAAATCTAAACAAAGGTATGAGAAGCAATACACGAGTTTTATTGAATGGTGCAACAATAAAAAAGTGAAAACACCAAATAAAGGAGAAGTATTCTTGACTTATTTTCTAGAAATGTCTAAAACATGGAAGCCGAACACTTATGGGCAAGATATCCAATGTTGAAGAGTGTATTCAAAGTAAAGCAAAATTTGGATATTAGCAAATTTTACAAAATAATTGCATTCATTAAAAGACAGAATGTCGGTTTTCGACCGAAAAAGGCCAAAATCTTCACTCACGAAGACGTTTCAAAATTTATGACTGAAGCACCCGATGACATATACCTCATGATTAAGTTAGTAGCAATTTTTGGATTAGCTGGTGCTTGCAGACGAGAAGAGCTGACAAAACTCACCATTGACGACATAGACGACAAAGAAAACCTGATAATTGTTAATATCAAGGATTCCAAAAATCATTCCTCTAGATCCTTCGTGATATCTGAAGAAGCAAATGATGGTTATTTTTTGAACGTATACAGAAATTATGTACATTTACGTCCAAAAGAGACTCCTCACCGTCGTTTATTCTTGTATTACAAAAGTGGAAAATGTACTGTGCAATGTGTAGGAATCAATACCATAGGAAAGATACCCTCCGAAATAGCAGTATATCTGCGCCTTCAAAATCCAGAGCTTTACACTGGTCACAGCTTCAGGCGTTCCTCAGCCACTTTACTTGCTGACTGTGGTGTGGGTATAACTAATATCAAACGCCTAGGAGGATGGAAATCGACTTCAGTTGCAGAGGGGTATTTAGAAGAATCCACCAATCGAAAAAAAGAAATGTCCAACAAAATTCTCAATTTGAAACTACATCGTCTTCCGGGTGCATTTTAGAACCATCCACGTCTATATCGATCGGCGACGATTTGATGCCTGTGCCTGCACATTCGATTTCTTTCGATAATGTATTGCCCGAGTTACCTTCTTCTTCAGGAAATCAACCATCTTCAAAAAATATGCTGGCTTCCGCTATAAATTTACATAATGCATCAAATTGTACATTTACAATAAATATTACGAATAATTAGTGGATAGAAAATGTTACTCTTGTTAGTTGTTTCCATTTGCATGAATAAATAATTGAAAAAATTAATTTGTTTCCTACGCTTGTAGGAAAAGCATTGTTCCTAACTCATGCGGAAAGTATCTTTCCGCACTTGTTAGGAAAATTACTATTTCCACACACTGGAAAAAATCCCGGTATCGAATGATCTTTGAAAAAGTATTCTCAGAGGGTGTGATAAACTATAACAGCAATTCCTTAACAATACTGGTGGAATTCCGTTAGGACCGGCACCCTTTGAAATATCTAGGTTTTTTAGTTCATTTTCAATTTCCATTTGACTAAAGGTGTGGACAGACATGGTTGTATCATAATTTGTATTATCAGGTACATAATTTTGAACAAGAGAAGCAAGACTTGAAGTGTACTGCAAAAGCATCAGCAATAGTTTGAGGGGTGTCAAAGTTCAACCCATTATATTTCATGACAGTAGGTAGACCTTTATCTTTTCTCCATAAATTGAAAAATTGAGTATTTGATATTATTGGTGATCATATGTTCTGTATTGTATTGTGTTTTTAGATAAAGATAAAAACCCCTGCGTCCATTACCGAAGGTTATCAAATAGACATCAGAATCTGAAATAGTTATTTGTATGCTTAGGACGCGAAATACCTTTTTAACGTACCGAAAGAACAGTTATCGCCGAGGCCGCTTGCGGCCGAGGCAAGATAATCTTGAGGTCGTTAAAAAGTTTCGCGGCCATTGCATACACACTATTTTTCGTGCAATCGTTAAAGTTATTAAACTAGATAATTGTAAATAAATATATTATTGCTCTAAAATCAACAGCATTTCAATTTATTTAACAATGTCACAGGTGTGCTATAGAAATGATATGTTTCAATGGTTTCAATATATACAAAATATTTTGACAGTTCTTGACAAAACGCAAAATGTCTGATACCTCTGATACTGATAGCGATATTTCAGTACCTTCCACTCCTCCTGAACTCAAAATCGTTGTAAATTCGGCGCTTTCCGTTTTAATACCCGAAAAATCTAAGCGGCAGTACGAAAAATGTTACAGCGAGTTTAAAGATTGGTGTGACAAACAGAATGTTAAGACGATGTCTGAAAACATTTTATTGGCTTATCTGATGCAGAAATCAAATGTTGTAAAAAGTTCAACTTTATGTAGCATTTATTCCATGCTGAAGTGTATGCTGAACATACGAGATAATATCGACATTAAGCAGTTTTCAAAATTAGTACCATTTCTGAAAAGAAAATCAGTAGGTTATCGAGCAAAAAAGTCTAGAGTTTTTACGCGTGAGCAAATCTATGCATTCCTGAAAGAAGCTAATGATGAAAAATACTTATTGTTGAAGGTAAGTGTTAAGAGAAGTCATTTACAATTGTTTTAATTATTGTACTGATTTTTGTAGGTAGTTTTGATAATGGGAATATCTGGTGCCTTGCGACGAGATAAGTTAGTAAAAATGGCCATTGAAGATATTCAGGAAGAGAATGCTGTATTAATAGTAACTGTCAGAGACACACTGTATTTCATGAATTATTTGATCTCTGTCATTCTTTATTATTTTTTGGGACAAATAGTAGTTTTAGAAAAAAAACAAAAAAAAAATGTCAGATAGACTTTTGAAAAATATTAGTTATTGTCAGAAGAAGAAAAAGTTTGTAATTTCCGAAAATATTGTATTTGGGCGTTCCCTCAAGGAATAAATTGCGTTTTGTGTAATTTTGCGTAGTTTACTTCCGAACCAGTGACCAAGAGAACGGCGGGTAGCTTTTCGTCTGGGTCACGACAGTAACCGTTCCTGATACCAAGACGGATAAGAGGCGTGTTTTCGCTGTAACTAATATTGATTTCATAAAAATTTATCGTAAATATGCAGCTCTTCGACCAAAACATATTGTTAATAATCGTATATTCTTGAGATACGTAAACGGAAAGTGCACCGCACAAGTTGTTGGAGTGCATACCGTTGGGAAAATGCCTAGTATGATTGCTAAGTATCTCAGATTACCAAATCTTGAAACATACACGGGTCACTGTTTTCGGAGAAGTTCTGCCACGCTGCTTGCCAATACTGGGGCTGATATGATAATTCTTAAACGTCACGGTGGATGGAAGTCCACGACAGTAGCGGAAGGATATGTGGAAGACCCTATCGAAAATAAGAAGCAAATTTTCAACTCAGTTTCTGGCGATGTAGTATCTGGTTTGAATGTAGGCAGTAACCATTATTCAGAAACACTAGATGTAGTTGCTTCAACTTCTCGAGTAAATATAAGTAATAATACAAACTGTACAATAAATGTTAATATTCATCCTAATTAATATAAGTACGTATGTATTTGTTGGTACTCAATAAAAAATAATCCTTGTCTTTGTAGTATTTTAGAAATGTTAAATTTGGAAGTGACGTTTGGTTTCGCGGCCGTTGCTATGGGTAACGGCCGCGAAATTAAATTTCGCGGACTGTACTGAGAACGCGAAATACTGACTTCGCGTGCGATTGCACGAAAACATTGTTTATAATCATTCTCATTGTCCAATTTAGTTTGTTGAAAAAATCTGATATCAATATTTCTCAAACTTTGAGTCAATTTCATCAACCGTTGTTCTGTTAGCTTTTTGCTACGCACAGCACACTTACAAAGTTTGCAGACGTACCTACTTATTGACGCTTACACAGATATCACGAACTGCATTCCAAATACTGAGGATGTAGGCTTTGTCTTAGTTCTGGACAAACTATGGTGCCTTCACCAATCAAACACACGTACGCACACATGAAGAGTAAATAACACAAGAAGACATAAAACGAAACAGGCACACGCGACAAGGTGGCAAAAAGCATGAAGCCTTAACAACCATAAAACAAGAACGTTTTTCAACACCGAATAATACATATTTACTTTATACTTTTCGGTCTTCCTTGATTTGTATCCATTATTACCATCAAATTCAATATTTACCAAACTAACCGTAAAATTCAAGTACAATTTGAAAATGATCAGAGGTAGCGAAATCAAGTAAAAATGTCCAAAGATGATGAATTAGGTACCTCTATAATATAAATCCATTTAGTAAATGAAGTAGAAGGTGAACATGCCCTGTCAATTAGGAAAAACCGACAAAATCCTCGGTTATTGCATTGAGGATAAAAATGTGTGGGCCAGATGTTGGGAAATTTCGGTTTTGCTCTTGGATTAAGGTGTCGTAAAATGGATGAAATTTGTCATAGATTTGTCTCACAGTTACAGGTAAAGCTGTTATCATGATTCATTGTTTATTTAATATGTTTTGAGAAAGATAAGGAATTTTCAAATAATGTATTGATAATTTATTTTCAAATCCGTGCAGATATTATTCCAATATTTTGATAGAGGATTATCCGCTTTGAAAGGTCATTAATTATTATTCGCTTAAAAAGCCATTGGTATATACAGGGTATATCATTAATTTTGGGTGGTGATTACTTGTCACATTTTATGAAAAAAGTTCATATAAACGTGTGTCCTAAGTTGCTTCGTTTTCGAGTAACGAGGTGTCAAAAGTTCAATAAAAAAACGGTCTTTCATGAATTACTCAAAATATTTTACGCCGATTCTGATTAAACTTCGTGTGTTTGTTAGTAGTAACGAGGGGATTCTTTTCAGGAAATTAGATTTCGAATTTTAATTCCAGTGGCGTCGCGGTTGATTCTCCGTTACTCGGAAACGAAGCAAGTTAGGAAACACGTTTATATGAACTTTTTTTCTTAAAATGTGACAAGGAATTACCTCCTGAAATTAATGACATCATTTAAAATATACCCTGTATACAGGCATCCCAGAATAAAAGGGAAAAACTCCGTTGGTAGAATCCTGAATCTGTGCTAGGGTCACAATAAACATATAATAAAAAAAATTATACTCTTTATTCTTATGTTTTGGTATAAGATTTTTCAATATTTTTACAATTTCATTTTCGAAAGGGCGAAGTACACATGTACGACCGTGATTTACAGGCTGTTCTTCCAGCTTCATCGTAATTTTTACACATTTCAATTGCGTTGAGATACAGAACAAACTGTTCAAATTTTTCAATTTAAGAATGAATATAGGGGAATATCTTCTTGTTATAGACGCATACAATTTTCAGTTACTTATTCAATAAATTTTTTTTCTACTTGCGGAAACCGAAAAACTGGAAGTTTTTTGAGGGGACATTGCAACGAGTTCCTTATATATTTTCAGAATCTAGGAGATAAAAACCCCAAAAAAAAAAACTGAAAAAAAAACGCCCAGTTTGAAAACCCCCGGAACCCCCCCGTAATAAATTACGAAGAACGAACTAACATACGTAGATATTTGAGTGCGTGGAAATTCAATACATACATTTTACCAGGAATAATTATTTAGGCTGATCTAACATTTAAGTGCGTGGACATTTTTTCCAGTTTTTTCCTAGGGGTTTTTATTCCGGTTTTTTTCCAGGGGTTTTTATTTCTGTTTTTTTTTGGGGGTATTTTTACCGTTTATAATATTTTAACGATGCTACGAGAGAAAAATCGCTCAAAAAATCTCGTTTTGTGTGGTGGCTGTGACAGGTTACACGTTAATCTAATATTAAAAATGTGCGTTACTAAATTTTCCTGTACAGTACTGAAAACATAGCTGCAAATGTGAAAATATGCACGCCCACCATGCGCATGGTCGTACGACGTGCTACACAGTGATTTTATGAAGGAAACAACTTGGTATATACAGTCTGTGAAAAATTAATATACAATCAAAAATGGAGTTTCAATTGAATTTTAAAGGCGAAGTTTCTAATAGTCATAACTTTGCTAAAAATTATTGTAGAAGGAATAGAAAAAGTGAATATCGTTCTTGAAGACTTGTACTTCCTCATGCAAATATAACATGTGAGTATCTGAGTACCCAAAATGTGTTTTGTCCCACTTTACATAAACCTTCTACAATATTTACGGAGAATCCAAAAGGCATGGATATTTCAGTTGATATGGAATAATTATACTGAAGCAGGAATCAGTACCGTCTTTTGACTATATGCAACGATTTTAGACTAGTGAAACACGTCTCACTTACACCTGCCAAATAAAAAACTGGGTTTAGGTACTCCTGCCTCAGTTTTCAACTCGCCCATAATCCCGGTAATTTCTTCAGTAAATGTGGAAAATAATCTCTCATACACATCATACATAAAAAATGAAGTATGTGATTTCAAGCTTGAGGTTTGCACTTCACAATTGTGTTATTAAACATATATGCAGGATATGAATAAGCGATTATTATATAACATTACTGAAGGGAATGCCGGTTTTATGGGTAAGTTGAAAATGAGGCAGGAGTGAAACAAAGTTTTTATTTTGGCATGTATAAGTAGGACCTGTCATGCTACTTTAAAATTGTTGCATACTAATTTCGAGTTCAAACTCGAAATTAAGAAAAAAAATATCGCATATCGCCTTCGTAGTAACTACTACCTATATAAGTACACATTGTTCAAAGTTCTTGAAATATGGTTTACTGACTGTTCCATGCCTTTATTTCATTGCTATTACTTGTAGCTTGTTTATTGGAAAACGTTTCCATTTAAATTTATTAACGGCTAGGTGTCGTATGTCAGGGTTAACTTAACACTGTTTGGTTTTGCTCGAAGCCATTTGAACGTTTTATTGACTGTTACGGTTTGAGGTATGCATGGACATAAATCATTTTATGTTTTTTGTTTTGTCTGGAAATGAAAAGAATATGACGTATTCAATGTGTAGGTGCAGTAAAATGTTATCCGATACTGAAAATAAAATCATGTCTGCCGAGTTTCATTTCGTACCTTTATCTTCGGAGTATTCTGAGTTTATATAACGTCACAATTTCATTATAATGAATTGTTTATTTCCCGGTATAATTGGCCGGAGACGTATTTCCCCAAGAATTATCTACAGTGTACTTGGGCTTCCTTTTTATTTGCTTATATTAACTTTGGTTTCACTTGAAAAAAACCGGTAATATTTAATTGAATTTCATGACATCTAAGGATCTAAGAGAGACGGTGGAAACTGGTATTTAATTATATATATATATATTATTTTCAAAAATATTTGGGTAGCAGTCAGTTGACCAGTTTAGTTATATATTCTTCGTTTTTTTAAATCGAGCTTTCGAAAATCTTTATTTTCTTTGTCAAGATTTTAACTACAATATAAAATGGATGAATAAATGGTGTTTTAACAGTTGATTAATACTTACTAACGTGAAATTAAAAGAAATTTACATCATTAACAAACATGAATGAATTAGTGACACTTGAAAAATACAGACAGGTAGGAACGCACTGACAGAAAGATGAGTGATAAATATACATATATAGGATGATAAAAACATAAAAATTGTGAAGATGAATAAAATCTAAAAAATACTAAATAAATTCAAGGTGGGCGACTATTGGAGAAAATCTGTTTACTTCTGTGTAAAATGTAAGTGTATATAGAACTCAAATCTTTTATGTCAGTTCTTTTGTTGAATGTATTAGTTTTGTTATTGATGTGAACCATTTCCAAAAAAAAGTCTTTTTCTCAAATTGCTTTCTACATCAAGAACACTCGCATTGTCATAGTCAATACGATGGTCTTTGTCTATGGTATGTTCAGATAATGCACAAGATCTTATATTCCTCATTGAGAGTGCTCTTATCCTTTCAAATGAAGTTTGAGAGAAATTCTGGAAAATTACCTTCATATATACGTTCAGAATACCTTGGATATAATTGTTTGGCAGACATGAATTTTGTAGCATTTTAGACCACCTCTTCTGAACTATCCTGAAACATTCTTTTGTAGAGCACCTGTATCTGAAGCTAATTCACGTATTTAAACTGACGGATTAATATGTATACCGGGTGTCAACGGATGTATTAGACAAGTCATAACTTCTAGACTCAGGTTTATCAAAAATTAAATGGGGTATAGGTAAATGGTATGTGAAGAGGAGAGTTTTCACATATTTATCACTTTTAGGCCACTTCCGGTTTCACCGGAAATGGCTCCGGTTCTAAATTTTTAAATAGAACACCCTGCAAATTGTAACAATTTTGGATTTCTGAGACAATTCTGGATCAGAATGTGACATTTTCAAAAGTTTTTACGCCTACTTAATTTTGTCAGAGTCACATTTTAAATTGCATCTAGGTGGCCATGATCAGACTTAAACTAATCTAAGGACCTCAGGAGATGTTAGAAAATTACAATCTCAAAGTTTTAGTGACTACTATGATAGATACGAATAAGACAAGTTGGCAAAATTACATTTTTGTGTCTAACTATTATTTTTCAAATGACGACCAAAAAAGAATTTTTTGACGAATCTAACTAATTTATTTGCGATTGGATTACAAATAAGAACAGAAATTAAATGTTACTGAGGAAAATACTAGATAATAATTCATTTACTTTCGTCAAGTGTGCCATGGATTAGGCATGATGCATAATATTTTGCAGTTATTTTCATCAAGTCTTCTTTGGAGAACAAAACACTCACCTAGGTTATGACAGTGACATAAGCTTTATGAGCAGAAGTTAAGAGTTTCTTAATTTTCGTTAAATTTTAGTTTAATTTTCCGTCAAAATAATGTATACTCAAAGTGAAAAAGTGGATATTGTTTGGAGAATACCATAGACATTCAAGGAATGCTGCTGAGTTGTATGCTCAGAGATATCCCAATCAGCAATATCCATCCCATCAGTATTTTCCGTATGTTGAGAATCGTTTTAGGCAAGAGGGAAATCGAGAGGCAGAACAGAGGTTTATCATAAATGAGGAGACTGAGATTAACGTTCTTGTATGGATGAGGTTGATAAAACGGTTTCTTTAAGAGAAATAAGTCAAGCAATGCAGATAAGTCACGAATCAGCAAGAAAAATACTGAAGTAGCACTGATATCGAGCATTTAAATATCAGTTACATCAATATTTGTATGCTGACGATGGCGATAGATGAGCAGTGTTTTGTGATTGGCTGATTTAAAATCATAGAGTTAAACCAATTTCATTCTATTTTCCGATGAATCACGATTTACAAATAATGGCTTGTTCAATAAGCAAAATTCTCCATACTGAGCGCAACAAAATCAACATGCAATGAGAGAAGACAATTTTCAAGAAAGGTTTGGTGTCAATGTCTGGGCTGGTATCGTTGGAAAGAGAATAATTGGGCCAATATTGTTTCAAGGTCATCAGTTAACAGGGGTTATGTACTTAGGTTTTCTTCAAAATGAAATCGAAGATCATCTTAATAATCTGCATTTAGCAGTTTTACGGCAAATTTACTTCCAACAACATGGAGCACCACCTCATAATACCAGAGAAGTTCTTGATTACTCAATAGAGCATTATAATAATCAAGTACTTAATTGCAACCAATGGTCCAGCACGGTGGCCTGCCCGCTCACCGGATCTGACTGCGCTAGATTTCTTCATTTAGGAATATGTTGAAGAAAGGGTCTACTATGCAACAGTCCCAGCCACTCTCGAAAATTTAAAAGAAAGGATTCTACAGGCATTTAAAAGTATAACGCCTCAAATGTTACGAAACGTGTTGAGAGAAACAATTGAACGAGCTGAAATGTGTCTTGAACAAGGAGAATGTACTTTGAAAATTTACTACAGTGAAATGAAATTAGGATATTGCAAAAATATTAAGTGTTGGTTAATTTTATTAATTTTGTTAAATTTGTTGATCCAATCGCAAATATATTAGTAACGTTCGATTCGTCAAAAATCCTTTTTTTGGGAAGTGCTTACAAAAGTAAATAAATTATTATTCAGCATTTTCTTCAGTACTTAGTATTTAATATATGTTCTTATTTGTAATCCAATCACAAATGCATTAGTATCGTTAGATTCGTCAAAAAATCCTTTTTTCGGAAAGTGCTTGTCAAAAAATGGTCGCCATTTGAAAAATAATAGTTAGACACGAAAATGTAATTTTGCCAACTTGTCTTATTCATATCCAATACATCAGACTTTCCTGTTCGGTTATCAGTCTGGTTCATTAGAAAAGTAATGAGAATAAATACCGAAATTTCATCTAAGTGAGCCGTCGATTTTCAAGGGGGATAACTCATCATTTGTATCTGAAATAACATTTAGGGCCAGTATTATAAAACTATTTTGACAGAAAACTAGAAGTTAACTTGTGGAATGACGTCACATCTTGCAGTTAACTTCTAGGAGTTAACTTTATCCGGTGGAATGGGGATTAGTTGAATTTAACTTTGTAGGAAATGATGGTTTTCGACAGTTTTTCTGTCAGCAATTTAGCACATACTTGAGTTTATTGTTGTATTATTTTTCTGACTTTGTTAAAACGATATCCACTTTATTTTTGAGGAACTTTCTACCGACGAGAAGAAGATGAAGAATGTTTAGATATCGGTTAGACTATTTCAACTTGTGGAATGAAATATAATTCAAAAACCGATTTCGATTATTCAGAGAATCTGTACACATTAAAGCAAATTTAAAATAAAAATGGGACTCTTATAAAATTGACATTCTAGAGTAAAAGTTAACTTGACTGTTAAAATTGAAGTTAACTGTCAAACATTTTTATAATACCGGCCCTTATTCGCAGAGATATTTCAACGCATGGCATACAAACAATTGTTCAAACAGTCGATGACACCCTGACGAGAAATGAAGGAGCGTGCACGTTTCCGTTCTCTCAAAACACGGGACACGAGGATCAACGGGATCATTTAGAAAAATATCCGGACGTTCCGCCTGAAAAGATCTGAAGTGCCGAAGCGTGTTGAATTAGCTTAATTCTCGAGTTCCGCTTGCCATTCACCCGCATCGTAGGATTCGCGCACAATCACAGAAAATGTTTTCAGAAGCAAAACACTGTTTAGACTGGGATTGCACACGAAATGCAGTTGTTATATTTCAATAAAGAGATTAGTTGAATTTCCGCTTGGACTAGAACTAGCGGTAACCGTTTGTGCCCATTAAAATGATTGCAACTCTGGTTATGACCGAGAATAAGTTTGTGGTTTATACCCTATACAGGAAAATTATCAACAGTAAAAGCACAAGAGCTTTTTTTTTGCCAATCAGTAATTTCACGAGAGAAACTGACATGAAAAAATTGCGAGACCGTAAGGTTGAGCAACTTTGTCTAATGTCAGTCAAATTTATTCAATAAAGAAAAGTTCTAGTGCTTTTTGGCAAGATAAATTAACGACAATATATACAGAGTGGGCCATTGAAAACGAAACAGCGGCTCTGTAGGTCGGCAGAACCGAGTTATATAAAAACGCTCGGACACGTCAACAACATTTTCGAGGGGGACATCGTTCACGATGAAACTCACCCGAAATACATTCCATCCCTCGGAGCTGTGACCGCCACCCCTAAATTTTTAAATGGCAACATATGGCAAGTGATACCTCATTTGAAAGGTATTTTCCTTCTTAATATCAAACAACAAAAATAAATTAATTCTATCGATTCGTTTCCGAGATATAGGAACTTGAAGTTGGAAAATCACTTTTTTTTTTCACTCAATCAATAAAAATAAGATCTAACAATGCAACTGTTTAAAGATAATTATCATTGTCAAGGAATTAAATGATCTAACTGTTTACCAACAAATAACATGCAATTCCTTTTCAAATTCTTATTTCATCTTCAATTACTTGATCAAAAAATGTTAAAGTTCTTGACAATCGATAAAATGACGTTTTCTCGAATTCGACTCCAATGCGCGTACAACAAAAACATGTATGCGATAATTTTTTTCGCCAAATCGCAATTTTGGACGTCTGGCAATGTCAAACTGATCGTTGATTGAACGACATTAGAGTGAATTACAGCTGCTGAATATTTCCTCAATAATGGTGTATACGATCGCGGAAAGAGTTGAAATAATAACAATTTTTTTCAAGAATGATGAGTGCGATAACCGTACAGCTAATTTGTTCAATGAAACGCATCCAGATAAACTTGTTGCTAGAAAATACGTTCTAGAATTAGTGCAAAAGTTTCGTCAAACTGGATCAGTAGCCAACAAGAAAAGAGACCCAGAACGTGAATTTCCTGTGAGAAATGAACCTGTTGAAGTTGCACTTTTAGGACAAGTTCATGCAGACCCAACATTGAGCACAAGGAAATTGGCAAGTGTTACCAATATTAGTAGAACCAGTATCCGACGAATCCTGAAACACCATAAACTTCACCCCTACAAAATACATTTGGTACACCAATTAAATGAAAATGATTTTGATAGGCGACAGGAATTTTGTGAAATTATGACTACGAAAATAGATGCTGATGAGAATTTTCTTTTCAACATCTGATTTTCTGATGAGTCTACATTCTTTTTGAATTCGACTGTGAATCGTCATAATTGTCGTTATTGGTCAGATGTCAATCTACATGTTTTCCTCGAAGTCCATACTCAAACTCCCGAAAAACTCAATGCCTGGGCCGGTATTTTTGGGGACCGTTTGATTGGACCAGTATTTCTCGACGGTAACCTGACAGGAGAAACTTATTTGGAATTATTGAATGAATTTGTTTATCCACAATTAGTAGACATCATTGAAAATGACAATCGTTACCATGAAGACCACTTGAAATTTCAACAAGACGGGGCACCTCCACATTATGCACAGCCTGTTAGGGCGTTTTTGGATAGAATGTTTCCTGGAAGTTGGATTGGAAGAAGAGGCGCTATAGAGTGGCCAGCCAGATCTCCAGATTTAACCCCACTCGACTTTTTCCTGTGGGGTCACTTGAAAAACAAAATCTATGCAACCGAACCAGAATCTCTGGAAGAATTACGACGTAGAATTATTGAAGAATGCCGTCGAATAACGCCGGAAATGCTACGAAATGTGAGGTCTCATTTTGAGCAGAACTTGTACTATTGTATGGAAATGGGTGGTAGACAGTTTGAACATTTAATTCATTGACAATAATAATTATTGCGACAGTTGCTTTATCAGATATTATTTTTATTGATTGAGTGAATAAAAAGTGATTTCCCAACTTCAAGTTCCTATATCTCGAAAACGAATCGATGGAATTGATTTATTTTTGTTGTTTGATATTAAGAAGGAAAATACCTTTCAAATGAGGTATCACTTGCCATATGTTGCCATTTAAAAATGTAGGGGTGGCAGTCACAGCTCCGAGGGATGGAATGTATTTCGGGTGAATTTCATCGCGAACGATGTCCCCCTCGAAAATGTGGTTGATGTGTCCGAGCGTTTTTATATAACTCGGTTCTGTCGACCTACAGAGCCGCTGTTTCGTTTTCAATGGCCCACTCCTTATAAATACACCACAATAATAATCACCTTGATTGAAACAGTTATTTGAAAGAGAAGTTATTAACAACACAATTATAATTATGCTTTTTGTAATCTGTTCAGATGAAACTTTCCCAAAACGATTCATATTGTGTCAACAATACTGAACAATCATTGCTGTAATGACAGAAATTGAAGGGACTTCCGCCTACTAGATGAAGTCCGTTTTTGAGGAACAGGCATTTTTATCGCGATAAAAAAGGTGCATGCTTTTTTATCGCTGTCAAACTGACTCAGACGTCATATTTAAATGGGTGTATATCTACACGAGTTGATTCATCAAATACAAAATATTGATTCTTGACTTTGTAAGGCGTAGCACAATTTCAGTTTCAAGTTGGCTTGAGGTCAAACAATAATTAAATTTTAGCTATAACTATGTAGTAATTTATGACACAATTGAATAATCTACACGGTGGGCCAAAAAAATTTCAAAAATAAATACTTGACTTGAGCTTGTCTTGATTTCAAGTCAAGTCAAGTCACGTACCTAGTTATAGTTAGAGTGCCCATCGGCAAAAATTTTACTGATAGATACTCTCTCCAAACTTTCTGTATGGATTCTTTGGACCAAGTCTGCCACCGTTTTCCTCTGTGACTTTTTTGTTTTAGGGGCGTTTTTCCAAAAAAAATTTTTGAACTTTCTCACCATACAGATTTTCGTATCGTAGTTAGGAAACACGAGGAAAACACATATAAAACAAAATTCAATTTTTTTTTTGAAAAAATGCCCCCGAAACAAAAACAGTCTCAGAGGAAAACGATGGCAGACTTGGTCCAGAGAGTCCAAACAGAAAGTTTATTATTAGAAAATCAAGTCAAGTAGAGGGAAGAGGGAAGAGCATCCTCCATGAAAATATCTATAAAACAAATCGCCAACCTTTCTGCGATGTTCCAGAGAGGTAAGCGAGCTTGTGAGCATATTTTCTGACAACACAATCGAAATGATTTCAGTCATGTAGGGGCGCAAAAAACTGAAATCAAATGAAACTTCACAATCATCACCAACTAAAAAGCGCGAAGTCTAGCATCTGCATTTACTTGGAATAATGTCCTAACTGATTTAGCTATTGCGAAAAGTTACATTACAAAAACTCGCTCCCTGATGTTCTTGTTAGAACCCTACCAGTTCTACAAAGCTCCCTTTCGAAGTTATAGTGGCCATTTCAAGAGGATTATCAACCGAGTTCCTAGTTTTCATTCTTTCCCCTTCGTTGAGGGTGACTGACGACGTTTCTTGCAGAAAGGACGCCACTTACGCTTATTGCTTTTATTATCGTTCGGCATGTTTCGAATTGAGCATTCCCATTCACGCCTATTAAGTCCTTTGCTATACCAGTTTGATTTCTATTTGCGTGGGGTATTATGAGACTTCCGAATCCTTCTCCTGGTATCAAATCACGATTTGTTTAACCATTTGATATGTTTTTGACTATAGACGAAGAAATGAAGATTATCCACTGTCGAATAAAATTTTAGTTGAAATTGATTACTGTGTTATGGTTTGGTTCTATCAAGTTTGGTAAATGATCCTCATTACCTAGCAGAAGAGGATATTTTTTATTTTTTTCGAAATCATTCAAATACTAAACAATTATACTGCAAGTGTGTAAATGGATATTCTTATTCAGTGAGGACGTAAAAAGTCCCCCCCCCCTTTAACTTGTTTTTTCAAATGTAAACTGGATTCACCTGATTTTGAAGTACTTCTGATTCTCTATACAACGCTTTGTTTGTGGAAATCGGCCAAGCCGTTTTGAACTGACAAGCATGTGAAATTTGCTTCAAATATTTGACAAATACATTATTTTAACTATTAATTGAGGCAGAATTTTAACTTTGTTACTGATTCTGGCCGAAAATCAAACTTTTTCCACAATTTTTTTTTTCTAAAATCAGACTGTTGTATGAATCGTTATGGCAGGTTGAGGTATGTATTTTAAGGGTAAATTGAGAAGGTTGATCAACTATTGATGAAGAGAAAGTCATATATTTGGTTTTCTGAGTAAGTACTTCAATTTAATAAATTGGGCTTTTCAACCCTAATTCAGCTTTGAATTTATAATTTCATTCCAGTCGTTTCTCGTGTCTCGTGAAATTTTTAATTTGAGATATACAATCAATATACAGGGTGGGGAACCGAAAACGAAACAGATCGAATATCGAAGAATGAAACTCGGCACATGACTTCTCGACATCATATATTGTTAGAAAAAAAATTGTTTACCAAAATATCAGAAATGGAACCCGAAAAAATTTTTGTTTCAAAAATTATTTTTTGCTGTTGTTTCGGAAAGTATAAGATTTATCAAGAAACAATTTCAACAAGGCGAAATATAATTCAATTCTCCACAAGACAATTACATAGTAATTTCTCACAAAATTTCAGGCTTGCGTTAATCCGCCACTGCAATTTTCGACAGGGCCAAAAATTTGATTTGTCATAACTTTGCTAAAAATTATAGTAGAAGATAAAGAAAAAGTGTACATCGTTCCTGAAGACTTCTACTTCCTCATGCAAATATAACATGTGAGTATCTGAGTACCCAAAATGTGTTTTGTCCCACTTCACATAACCCTTCTACGATATTTACGGAAGATCTGAAAGTCATGGATATTTCAGTTGATATGAAATAGTTATACTGAAGCAGGAATCAGTCCGCTTTTCGGATTTTCATACTAGTGAGACACATCTCACTTATACATGCCAAAGAAAAAACTGGGTTTTACTCTTGCTTCAGTTTTCAACTCACCCATAATCCCGGTAATTTCTTCAGTAATTGTTGAAAATAATCGCTAATACACATCCTACATGAAAAATGAAGTATATGATTTCAAGCTTGAGGTTTGCACTTCCCAATAGTGTTATTAAAGACATATGCAGGATATGAATAAGAAATTATTTTTAACATTTACTGAAGAGAATGCCGGTTTTATGGGTGAGTTGAAAATGAGGCAAAAGTAAAACAAAGTTTTTTTTGGGATGTATAAGTAGGACCGGTGACCGGTCACACTACTTAAAATTGTTGCATATAGTCCAAAGGGAATATGAGTTGCTGCTTCAGTTTAATAATTTACTAAATTATTCATGATTTTCGGATCATCCGCAAACATCTCCGTGAAATGCGACAAAACACATTTTAGGTACACAAATACTCGCATATTATGTTTGTAAGAGAAGGTAGGAGTCTTCAGAAACGATATGAACTTTTCCTTTTCTTCCTCCGTTCCGGTTATGACCAATCAAACCGCCAGATCTTTCAGTGGCGGGTAAACGTGAACCTGAAAGTTGATGTCGGCGTTCAATCACGTTTTCTGAGAAATCGAGCGCATTTCATAAGACATTACTAAGAAATAATGTTTGTGGAAAATTGAATTGTCTTTCACCTTGTTGAGTTGTTTTTCCGAAAAATCATATACTTTCCAATATTTTAGAATTTTTTTTTCGTGTTTATCATGGTTCCAACAAATAGCATACCATGTTTGGTGGTGCTACAATCGATCCTCGTCTCAAAACCCAATCGTACTCGATAAAGGGAGGTTTTTTCCTGAAGTTTTGTAGGTACCGGTGTACACAAATTTTAAAATAATATATATTTTCAATATAACAATACTTTTTTCTTCTGAATTCGAAAATTACAAAAAAATGCATCTATTGATTGATTTCGTTTTTTAATTTAATTAAATACTGCCTCAACTTGTAACTTAGAACCGCCACTGCTCGAACTTTCGCATGTTCTTCTGTGAGATACGGTTATCGCAAAATTCCAATGAATTTAAAGAAATTAAACACTTCTCGAAACAGCTGTTTTAAGATGTATATTATGGTTTCGTGTTAGTGACCTTCTATGGAGTCTGTAAAATATGCAGTTAATGTTGCATAAAAAAGAAATAATACTGTTCGAACAAAAGCTGTCTCCCAGTCTAAACACCTGCAAAAGGCCAAGCCAAGAATATGTAATAATTTAAATAAAGTTCTAGTCTGGAATTCAACGGGTTTCTCATTTGTTTACTTTACTACCTACCTCCATGTCTGGGTTCATATCCCCATGGCTACACGAGACGTTTTATCGCACTTCTTCAGGAAATTGACTGCTACGCGGCTCGTTCTCGCATCGTAACTCAGAAACTTCAAGCGTATTTATTATGATTTTGTTTATTTTATATTTATAATATCATTCATGAGGTTTATATCGAAATCAGTCAGTTGAGTGGGTTTATTATTTTTTTGATTGATCGGTGTAGCAAAAAGTTGCATAGGTATATTTTCTGGTAATAGGTATTCGATGGTAGGTACTTTGTTTTCTCCCTTGAATTTTACCTACGCTTATGTCGGAAGAATTTAAAACTCGAAGTATCATAATAATTCTCGTAGTAGCATATACAGAGTGGTCCAACGAAAAGTATGCACCTAGCTTTTATCCTTTTTGTGGAATTGCAAGCAAAAATGCTCGGACACGTGGAGGGGGACACATTTCAGATATATTTTGCAACTTGTGCCTTCAACCCCCCCAGCGACGGGGTGTCACAACCCTAAAATTTTAAATGGAACGTGAGGTCGACTGATATATCATTTGAACGGGCATAAAATTATTTTTCCAATGATACCCTGTTTGTTGAAATTTACTGAAGCAGTTAATGCGAAAACGGCTTTAAGAACATGAACCCGATAATGTTGGTATTAATGAAAAATACAAATAAGTTTTGGTTACTAGGAATTAAAACATGTACAAGTAGTACTTAGTACGTTTCAATATTTGTTACTTGTAATAGTGCTTTGTAAAACAAAATTGATTTATTGAAATGTTACTTCAACAAGTGTTCAAATTGTGACCCATTTGCTTCCATACAATAATACAGACTTTGTTCAAATCTATGTCTAACATTTTGTAGCATATCAGGTGTTATGCTTCGGCACTCTGCTATAATCCGTTGACGAATATCTTCTATGGACTCGGGCTTCGTAGCAAAACATTTATTTTTCAAGTGTCCCCATAGAAAAAAGTCCAAAGGCGATAAATCAGGTGACCTGGCAGGCCATTCCATTGGGCCTCTTCTGCCAATCCACTGTCCGGGGAACCGGTTATCTAAAAATTCTCGTACAGGAAAAAAATAGTGCGGAGTTGCTCCATCTTGCTGGAAATGAAGCCGATCAGCATTATGATTTTGGTCATCTTCTATTATTTGTGTGATGAAAGGATCAATTGCGTCTTCAAGCATGTTTAGATAGATTTCACCATTTAAATTTCCAGAAATGAAAAGTGGTCCTATGATATGACTTCCTAATATGCCACACCAGACGTTTATTTTTTGAGGGGCCTGGGAACGAACCTCACGGAATAAACATGGGTTACTGTCATCCAGTAACGGCAATTATGCCTATTCAAAGCTCCATTCAAATAAAATGTACACTCATCTGTAAAACAAATGTTACACATATCTGCAGTTTTTTTCTTACACTTATCTGCAGGCGTTTTCGACAAAATCACGCAAACGATAAATGGGGAATTTAGTTGTGATAACAAAAAATTATCATTGAAATGTTGCTTTCGGCAAAATAAAGTAATTTAGAAATGATTGTCGTTATCCTGATTCCTAGTAACCAAAACTGATTTGTATTTTTCATTAATACCAAAATTATCGGGTTAATGTTCTTAAAGCCGTTTTCGCATTAAATGTTTCAGTAAATTTCAACAAATAGGGTATCATTGGAAAAATAATTTTATGCCCGTTCAAATGATATATCACTCGACCCCACGTTCCATTTAAAATTTTAGGGTTGTTTCACCCCCTCGCTAGGGGGTTGAAGACACAAGTTGCAAAATATATCTAAAATGTGTCCACCTCAAAGGCACACTTCACGTGTCCGAGTATATTTGCTATGAATTCCAAATAAAGGAGAAAAGCTAGGTGCATACTTTTCGTTGGACCACTCTGTATAAAAATTATAACTGGAAGTCAGAAAACATAAAAATTACTAGGCAGAGACAGTAATTTAAAACAGAGTCCAAATAAGATGAAAAGTCTAACATGAAAAAATATACGAAGGAGAATATATAGAAAAAAATGTGACGAAGAAGACAGAAGAGTAAAGAGCCAAACGTATGAATAAACTGAAGTTTATGTCAACACTAAAGCGCTGTTTTTGACACCTCGACACCTATTTCTGTCACCATGTGATCCAAGACTTTTCCGAATTCTCGACTTTGTCCTTTGGGATGCCTAAAAGGCTCTGTAGTGTTTCACTTGTTCTAAATACCTAGTTCCTTGGAACATATTTCCAAAGTTCTGAGTGTATTGGTGGTATGGAACCGTTATATATTATCTTGGTTTGAATCATTTCTAAAAATCGAGATTTCGTAAAATTTTTCTTCCTTATAATCTTCGAGAATCTGTTACCGACTGCTATTTCTTGTAGTATCGCCTTTTCTTTTTCAAACCTCTCGATCCCGAGTAAAAGGAAACGTCAAAAGACGACGCACTAGAAAATTCAAACCAGCACGTTTGTTTTGTCCGTAGTGTAGTCAACTCTTAAGTATACACCTGATGTAAGTGGAAGTTGTTATTTTCTAATTTATATGTGAATTTTATTGATCGAAATCCATAATTTATTTGAAAAAGAAAGAGTCCTCATAATCTACTACGTTTTCTGAGAAAACGAGCGGAGTTCATGAGGTATTACTGAAATTCATTCTTGTGTAGAATCGAATTATCTCTCAACCTATCGAAATCGTTTTTCGATAAATCTTATATTTACTGAAGGTAGGGTTGTCCGTAGCCGTTCTCTCCTGTTGTTTATAAAAGTAACCTTCTAACTGGAAAGGGTTTGGTTTCATGAATAAATGAGTGACGGAAACAAATCCTTCAACTTCGTTATCATTGGAATTGTTCATCTTTAGTAATTTCCTGAGTTATTGCAAGATCTGTGGAATTGGAACAATAAATAAGGAACTAACATTGAGGGAGACTAAAATTTCACCTTCTTACAGATTGATGTTTTTTTATGTTGTATATGAAAGGAGTTTTTTATACTGAAACTTGTTCCGCAATAAGTACTGAGATGATAGGGCGCACTGATTTTCGCGGTTTGGGAATTTTTGGGAGGCAATATAGCCAATATCATATAAGTACCTATGAATCAATAGAAATACCGCCACTCGGTTTACGTCCATTGAATAATCAAGCAAGAAAAACTTCTTTGGTCTACACTTGGTCTTAAAAAATGGCTGAGTATAGTGGGCCGTAAAAAATTGATTTTTTCTCAGATGGGCAGAAATAACTAATAAAATACTGGGCGTTCCATTTAAAACAATACAACTTTGATATGAAGCTGACCCTATATAGTGCAAAATATTTCTAACAAATGTTGTCAGATATGATGTATAAACAATTTTTGGTGATTTCGTTTTAATGTGGCGACTTTTGTTTACATTTTGAATGTCAGAATGACGTCAATATTTGCACAAGTGTGCGAATATGAGAGTTCATATTGATACAAGTGCGAATATGAAAATCGTTGGTTCAGACTTATTTGGTAATACATTCAAAAGTACCTTCTCTGCGGCAGCTTTAATATAATTGGGAACAATTTCGGTGCCTATCAGAATCACTCCTTTTGGCAGATTTTGGAGAAACAGTAAACGTAAACTAACAAAATAAATTTGATCGAAAGGCAGTCTGACAGATAATTTAATAGTGACAACTTGTAAACTTGAAGTTAGATCTTGTGAGTGTCTCCGCTACCGTCTACCCGGCAACATAATCAGAACCATTGTCCATCATCCGAGACTTGTGTTATGCAATTCAATATAAATGTAGCTATTCAGCTATTTTTGTATTCCGTGTAATTTATCATATTATTTGAATGAAGATATCTACGAAATTACAAAAAGACATGTATATAACACGTTACAAAATGGCGAGATTTTTGCACCACTAGCTACGCTCGTGTTCCAATACCACGTCCGGTGCACCGAGAGAAATATCTATTTGCTGTAATACAAAATTGTATAACCGTTAAATGATTTCTGAATTGAATAGGCGCCAGCATAGTTCGCTTTTCAGTATGATTAAGTTATTTTTTTCAAAACAATTGTATTACTGTTAAAAGTCTCTCACTTAATAACGTCTTTAAATATTGTTTTTTCAATACCATCTTTTAACTGCAATCGTGTTCTTTGTCAAAACTAAAAGGTAACCTTTAGAGACAAAAAGAACGTTTTGAAAAAAAGACCTGTTTCATGTTGAAAATGTTCACATTTTGCATTCATCCGAGAAAATTTAGTGGTTACAATATTT
The DNA here is from genome assembly GCA_958298965.1 of Chrysolina haemoptera. Classification (NCBI taxonomy): domain Eukaryota; kingdom Metazoa; phylum Arthropoda; class Insecta; order Coleoptera; family Chrysomelidae; genus Chrysolina; species Chrysolina haemoptera. The sequence continues at coordinate 5,077,332 of OY282591.1, forward strand.
TCAATTAGCAGCTATAAGATTTTTTTGAAAAAATACTTGTATAACTACATTTTTCTGGGTGTGCAAAAACACACGTTCATTTCGCAAATTGTTATATAAATAGCTATATTAATAGCTCTTTAAAACTTCTTTTAGTTTATCAGCAATACTTTGTCCTTGGACGATTTCGACACCCTGTATAGTTTATTATGATCTATAAATCAAAATATATAGTCATAAAATGCTGGCGCCGATTTATAGAAAACACGTACATTTTCTGTCGAAATTAAATGAGTTCCTATTCATTAAAATAAAGTAAACAACACTATTCCCTTTATTCATGGGCTATAACTCAGATTATGCAGAGTAAGTAAATATGAAACATTGGGGATTTGTCAGTGTTCTGCTTTTAGTGTAATAAGTCCATAATTCAGCAGTATGTGTAAATGTATCAAAAGTTCGACATATGTTCGGACCTTCACTAGTTACTAGGTTAATTTATTGATCATTTTTACTTATTATGAGCTCTTGCTTTAATGCATGTGTATCATCTAATGGTATCAGAGGCGCGTATAGAACATTATTAAACAAGTTGTTTAACGCAAATACAACTCATTACCTATGTTCGTAACTCCCGAAGTGCTTAAATTATTTTCAGAATAATTTGGGTGGATGTTTTATGTACAGTGAAACCAATCTAGCCTGACATTTTAAACTGGGCGTCCGTTCATGTTGAGTGCCTTATCACTGGATATATTACGGACTGAAGTCCGTTGTGCTACGAGTGCGCATCACGTTTTCACGTTTCAAGCTAGGTTGGTTTCACAAGGCGGATTTAGGGGAGGGCTGTAGGGGCTGCAGCCCAGGGCGGCATATTTTTAAGGGCGGCAAATTTTAGAAGCATGTTTTTTTAGTTTGAAACTTAAAAAAATATATTGACTTAAAATCTATAAATAAACTACGACGTACTGTTAATGATCAAACCTTTCCATATTCCACCTCCAGTAGCACTATTGTATGCATCTTTATCCGAGTACATACGTAGTCTCAGAAGAGAACTTGAATTCGAAATTTATGAAAATAGGGCACTCGAAAAATCAGAAAATACTACATGAAGACGAAAACGTAACAAAAAGGAAGCGGATACGAAAACTCCAGTCACATGAAAGTAGTAAGTAAGTAAAAGTAACGTTGATTGGTAGAGACAAGTTTAGAGTGAATACCTACAACGTCATTTTGGACACATTGATTTCTGAAATGGAAAAAAGAAAAACTGTATATGATGATCTTCACTCGTTGTTTGGATCTCTTATCGGGGGTAATACCACGAGTGGTCGCAATACTATCGATATTTCTGACAGAATTATCGATTGTATTGTGATCACGAGTCGTATTTATTGAGATAATTTCACGAACCAACCAAGTTATTATTTGAAATTTGATCGAGTAAACAAAGTGAATTCTTCAATAGTTACAACTAATGAATAATAAACATGAAGTCTGTCAACCTGACGGTTATGTCATTATGTCATATTAGATGTATCATTGCTGTTTATATTTGTGGTTGACTTGACGACGTTGTCTTTCCGGATCGGAAAGAAAGGAAGCGAAAGGAAGCGTGTACTTTCGCGAAATCCCATTCTGATTGGTCCTCATATCGCAGGAGACGCGACTTTCATATAGTGAGTGAAATTGTCAATAATAATGATGGGAAAGAAGCCTCCAATATGAAAACACTTAGAGAATGCAGCAAGAAACTGCACTTTGTATCAAAAAGATCTTCCTACGGTGGAAGGTTTTGCTAGAGAATGTTTACATTTTTTTGGCTTTTTGAAAGAACTGAAAGAAAAAGAATGCCCACTGACGATTATTGGACTTTACGTAGCTCTAGGCGATAATGCACTTCAAGACTTATATCCTATCCTATGTCGATATAGCATTAAAACTGTTTTTAACATACCCGGCGTCGAACTGTTCAGCGGAAAGATCATTTTCCGTCCTGAAGATGAAGAGGATCAAAAGCTACGAAAGATCAACGATGACTGAGGCACGTTTGAGGGATGTGGCAGTACCGAACATTGAATCTGACATTACAAAGAGATTGGACTTTGATGATGTTATTGACTTCTTTTCAAATTCCAGTTCACGAAGAAAGTGTTTTTAATTAGAGAAGTGTTTTTTCTTGTATTCTGGTTCTGTACATACAGTAACAGTTAAGTGAGGTTAACTAGATGTAAATTTATGTTTTACATAATACTTTCAATAATATATGTTATTTTAATAAAATTGGCACAACAATTAATTACCTCAAATCAAACTACGTTTTTCTTTTTTTACTATTTAACATTTAATTCAACTCCAAATTAAATTAAATAGTATTTATATATTGAAAAAAAAAAAGTTACAAATTGATAATTTAATCAAAACATAAATTAACTTAGGGGCGGAGATTTTGTCGCTAGCCCTTAGGCGGCAAAAGTTTAAATCCGCCACTGGGTTTCAATAATGTTAATAATGTTTACTTGGATTGAAAACCATGTATTAGGGACTCGATTAGGGACGACAATGGATTAGTAAAATAAATGATTTTGTGAATCAGAAAAGTACACACATTTATCAGTTGCTTTTAAAAACAAGTCTTTCTGTTGACTACTTTTGTTGCTACCGTCAATATTCATAATCATCATCATCAATGCAGTTTGTGATATATTAAATCGGGTCAGAATTCTCAATATTTTCAAAACAGTTGTATCTTATTCACACATTCGTAATTCCTCGTAAAAATAAAAAGTAGAACAATCAGCAGTTCTTGTTATTTATAAACACTATGATTAATTTATTACTAATAAGGTTCTCACGTTATTGTGCACCGGAACATCTGGCTGGCTTCGAAAGAACAGTTCAGCAAAATTAATAATCTCTATTTTCATTTCTTGAAAACTATTTTAAAATAACATACTATATCAAATTTATCTTTATGTTCTCGGTATTACGATCAACTTCAACGAACCCACTAATCATGAGACAGAGATGAGTTCAAAAGCTCAAAAGTTGTTTCATATAAGAATTAAGAATCAGAAACACCCAGTGGGATAATAATTTGAAAATTTATTTGAAATCGATGGTACCTTACCGACAACAACTACTGTATTTACGACCGCTGAGTTACATCTGTTAAACACTGTTGAAAAGCTTCTACTAGAAAATTAATAAATAATAAATTTTAACCGCTGTTTATAACGACTGTCTATAAATCGGCCAATTTAAAAGCTGTATAGCAGTTTTAGGACTATTGATACCAAAAATAGAAAATAGAATATTTAAGTATAATTGAATAAAAAGGTCATTCAAACACGTGCTCGAAATAGAGCAAGCGAAAGATCAGTTATCCACGAATACTTTACGTTATTTTTTTCAACTGGTGCACTTTGAAATCATAAATAATGGTTTCATTATTACAAATAATGGAAATAAGAACTTATGTTTGAATACGTGATGTTAATGTTTGAATAAAAGTTTTGCATTTGTTTGTAATATTTCATTTGACGTTACAAGGTACTCCCGGTCAGATCAATAATCATAACATTGTCATTCAGACTTCACTGTTTTCGATTTGATGATGTATCCATGGTAATTTTAAAAAACACGCGTTTTTTAAAGTTCGATTTGCATACGCTGTGGCGTGCTTCAAATAAGTAAAAAGGGGCAGCAATTGAAAAAAATATTTTAAAATTGGGTTTCTCAACTCAGGTTTGAATAAATGATTGAAACTATTTTTGAATGGATTATCGAAAGTAGTTGAATAATTGATTCAAATTAACCCCATTTTAGCTCCTTATCAAGTTTCTATCTTATGGCTTGCCCCCCTCCCAGATGTGTTCCTCGCAATTCAGCTTTTCTTCAGACAGATGTCTTCACGTGGTGATTGATGAAATCTGCGTCACAATTGTCCGTTGTTCAAAACGCCCAGAGTGCAAATTCTTAGATTGACACCTATGACACCTAATGCCTATGCTGTTCTTGAGGTCTTCGATATTCACAAGGGCTCTTACATAAATATGTTCTCTTAGAAAGGACCAGAGAAAAAAGTTCAGCGAGGTAAGATCTGGCGACCTAACAGGCTATATTATTATTAAATTTTTTATTTGTATTTATAATTAGATCAGTAAGTCTGTATGGATAATAAATAAATAAAATAAATAAACGAAATGAATAATTAAATGAATAAATAAAACTAATAAAATAAATAAAATAAATAAAATGAATAAATTAAATAAAATGAATAAAATAAATAAAATAAGTAAAATGAATAAAATGATTTAAATAAATAAAATAATTTAAATAAATAAAACAAATAAAATGAATAAAATAAATTGAATAAAACAAATAAAATAAATAAAATGAATTGAATAAATAAAATACATAAAATTAATAAGATGAATAAAATAAATGAAATAAATGAAATACATAAAATAAATGAAATGAATGAAATAAATAAAATAAATAATATAAATAAAATAAATAATATGAATAAAATAAATAAAATGAATGAAATAAATAAAATAAATGAAATAAATAAATAAAATAACTTGATAAATAAATAAAAAAAATAAAAAAAAAAATAAATAAAATAAATAAAATAAATAAAATAAATAAAATAAATAAAATAAAGAAAATAAATAAAATAAATAAAATAAATAAAATGAATAAAATAAATAAAATAAATAAAATAAATAAAATAAATAAAATAAATAAAATAAATAAAATAAATAAAATAAATAAAATAAATAAAATAAATAAAATAAATAAAATAAATAAAATAAATAAAATAAATAAAATAAATAAAATAAATAAAATAAATAAAATAAATAAAATAAATAAAATAAATAAAATAAATAAAATAAATAAAATAAATAAAATAAATAAAATAAATAAAATAAATAAAATAAATAAAATAAATAAAATAAATAAAATAAATAAAATAAATAAAATAAATAAAATAAATAAAATAAATAAAATAAATAAAATAAATAAAATAAATAAAATAAATAAAATAAATAAAATAAATAAAATAAATAAAATAAATAAAATAAATAAAATAAATAAAATAAATAAAATAAATAAAATAAATAAAATACCTTTACTCAGAAAACATGTACAGCTACTTTTGACTAACTCAGTATAGCCAACCATACCAAGGATATGGAAGCCAATCAAGGTGGTATGTAAATGAACAGCGAGTCTTATTGATCATTTCCACATCGTAAACCAACCTATTCATCAGAGTCATAAAAAACCACACAAACACCATAATTCCGGTAATTCAACGTTTCGCCAATGAAGTTACCATCATCGGAATCCACACGTGTATCATAGTATCGAGAAATGGCGTCCGTTCCTTGGGCCTTTAAAAAATTATATTTTCAGAGTTCATTCAGTTCTGCACTTTTACATGAACTGAAGAATTTCTGACAAATCCGCGTCACTTGATATGAGTCTTGGCTACTGCGCTTTTCACCACACTTTTGACACAAACGTATGATCTGCTTGAAAGCGGTGAATGTGTTCAAATTCAAGCCAGTTGCATGTTCGTCAAATGCGATAATAGTAATTTATTGTATAAGTGTTTTAGATATCATTTATAAGCGCAAGAATGTTTAAACGCGAGAGCGAAGCTCGAGCGTTTAAATTTCTTAAGCAAATAAAATGTATCTAAAACACGCATGCAATACAACGTTTTATTCACAATCACATTCATTTAGAATCAGAATCGCGGAAATTTTTCATCACAAAATGATTTGACGTTTTGCTCTAACAGCGGCTGTCACCTCCTAAAAAATCATTGAAATAACATACAAAAATATCGGGAGGTGTTGAATGGTTGCTATGTATTTTTGATTGTTTATCGACTCCATTTGTAAAAATTTGTGAAGTTGGTGAAAAATGCAAGAAAATAATTCTGTTCCTGATATCATTATTCCACTAGTGGAATAAAGTTATTTCATTATTCCACTAGTGGATAAAGTGGTACTTTATACGGTTCATAAGTGTGGATAAAACTTCAATTATAAGGTGATTGTGGATAAATAAAGTTTATAATGTCGTTTTGAGTGTGTGTGAATTGAGATTTGCAAAGGTATGTTTCATAAGACTTTACAATAGCTAATTTAATTTTTTATCAACTTATCAAAATCTGGAAAGTGAATAAAAAATCTTTCAAATACTTTCGACTTTATGTCGAAATAAATTAAATGAATACAAGTCATATGCAGTGTCTTTCAAAAAAATTGGCATAATATGGAAAAACTTAATAATTATTGATTTATTTTCAAACTCGGCGTAAAGTTATGCCATAAAATAAAATAAAGATGACACGGACGAGGACGAGATCACGTGACATTCTCTTCCTGTCGAAAATTGCATTTTTTCAAAATAATCGCATGAAGTTTGTTATGTAGAAAGTCCTAAAATTTAGTTAGGCCGGTATAATTTCGAGAGCAGCCAGTCCATCATTTTACCAAGGGCCCCTATAATCAGAACAACTATTTTGAAAGTTGGTTTTGGTAAAGCCTGCAGAGTTCAAAGAGTAAACTCGATATTTAGTCTGTTTTTCATCCTTCTTTCCGGCGATATTTCGCGGAAAAATCCATGACGAAAATCGTCCTATTTTGGCGGTCGAGGGGGACTACATCAGGATTATTGTCTTGCATTTGCCTTTGCCTCAGGGTGGGAAATAAGTAGTTCCAATAGTCATTCGGAACTATTGTAATCAATATCCCCCTGGGCATAAGGCAACATAGTTGTCTCGTCTATACCGTTTGTTTATTCAATGAGTGACTGACAACAACTATTGAATATTTTATGTCAGAATGAAAATTGTATCAAATAAAAACATGTACAGAATGATAAATATCAACTTAATATTCAGTATTCAGATTCCAACATCGTTTAGGTTATTGAACGAAAATTTTTCACATGTTCAAATGGCTAATTTGCTTCCAAAATTATACACAAATTTTATTTTTACCATTCTTTACTTTGGCGAATAGTAACCAATCTTTGTACCACAGTTACTACCATCACAGTGCCTTTTCGTTTACGGAATGGTAGAACTGAGGATGATTTCATAAACGAGAACAGAAAGTTCTAGGTAAAAATAACAACATTCTCTCGAGAGGTTTTTTCTATTTTTTCTAAATTTACAATCTTCAAATATTCAGAAACAAATTCAAATTTTTATCCGTCTCCACACCCTTGTACTTCACGATGTTCTCTGAATATTTTTTTCTGTGAAAAGTGAGAGTAAAAATAGCAGTTCTTCATTAGACAATTCATATTTGAATTAATTTTGTCAGTCGTGCCCGAGTATTCATAGAAATATAGAATGTAATTAGTTTTTGAAGAGACTTCAAAGTTGGGTCGTGTTTTAGCGAGAAGGAGAGTTCAATCTGCAAAATTTTCAATGTTTTCATCAGCATTCGCAAATTTTTTTAACAAAAAAGTACCATACAAAAATCTAAGCAATATCTAACCCTTATCATCAACTAACTCGTTATTTCACTCATCAGAAAATTATGAAATTCTGAAGATATAATTTTTCAATATACAGTTAGGACCAAAAGTCCGTCGCCCCACCCGTAACTCCTTTATTTTACATTTTACTAAAAAAATTCAATACATACGTTGTAGGATTTCATTCGATCTCTCTGAAGGTTTAAGTTTCATTTGTCCAGAGTGTCTCAAAAAATCGCAGCGACTTGGAAGTTTATTTTGTTAAATAGGACACCCTGTTTTTCATTGCATAATCGGTTAGGGACGATCATAAGGAATCCAACAATACCAAGTTTAATGCTGTTATCTCCAAAGACTACGGATACATCGCCTATTCGTTTATTCATAAGCTTTAATGAGTGTGAGAGAGAATTTATTAACCCGCCAGAAAAAGCTTCTCTCTCCCACTCATTGGGCTTGAGGATAAAATAATAGGCGATATCTCTGTAGTTTTTGGAGATAACAGCATCAAACTTGGTATTGTTGGATTCTTTATGATGATCCCTAACCGATCATGCAATGAAATACAGGGTGTCCTATTTAAAAAAAGAAACTCCCAAGTCACTGCGCTTTTTTGAGACACCCTGTGTAAATGAAACTTAAACTATTAAAGAGATCATATGAAACCCTACAACATATGTATTCAACATTTTTTCTGTAATATGTAAAATAAAGAAGTTACGGGGAGGGCGACGGACTTTTGGTCCTCACGGTATATTTCAAAAATGTTTTCATGTGAAAACTTTTCTTGAGGCAACTCCCTAAGACGGCGTTCCCATGGTTCATAGTCCATTATTCATTCGAATAATTTTTAACACGCTTATATTAGCTTCACTGTATCTATCTATTTACAGTGTGACCCATTTGAGATGGAAGCACCCTTATAAAATTCGCATTTTTCAACCGATTGGAAAGATTTTTTTTTGTTCGTTAGGTAGACATTCAAAAAGTCCACTAGGACACCAAATTCGATGGATAAATTTCCATTTCCATGGCCAACTAATCTTATTTTTCAAAGTCAAAAATTAAAAAATTACTAGCAATTTTTTTGAAAAAATCTGACTATACCACTGGATTCCTGACATTTTCAAATGGTTCATATGCGAATTACGTTAAAATGCGTCAATAAAAAAGTTACAAGGGAATGAAATTTGAAAAATATGCCATTTAATCAACCTACCAATTAAATTTCAGACTTTTATCAAAACTTTGACTACGCCACTGGTTTAAGGGAGTATCGAAATATTACTGACTGTTGATAAATAAAAATTATGAAATAAAATGACATTTTCCTAAAATTCCATTAATATATTTTTCAAATTTTATTATTATTATAATTTTTGTGAAAGATTTCGATGAAATTTTGACCAGTGATATATCGAGACCTCCTGAATACAGTGGTGTATTTTGATAAAAGTTCTGAAATTGAATTGGTGGGATGATTGAAAGACATATTTTTCAAATTTCACTCCCATATTAACTTTTTTATTGATTGATGCATTGAAAAATAAGATTTGTTGGCTCTGGAAATGAAGATTTATTCATCAAATCTGGTTTTAAAAAACTAAAGAACACGCTTTACTTCCAACATTGACTAAAAACTAAAGAGTAATTAGTGTAACTCCACTCCACCCTTTTTTTTCATAAGAGTAATATGAGTTATATACATATGAGTAATATATGAAAAAAAGGTGGGGTACTTGACATAAGTTCTCTTGAGATCTTGAACGCTCGGTATTGTTAAATTAAAATTAGTAATATGAGAATATAGGTCGAAAGCACCCATACGCTTTTACAATTGATTTATTATATTAACAATTATTTTTTACTTTTTAGTCAACTTATTTCACTCCCTGTATGATATGGAAATAATTGTATAAATTAGTAATCGATATCTGATTAAAAAATTAAAATCTTGATGAAAATATTGATTGGTAAAAAAACGAAAGGTTGCTTCTCTTGATACTTATCCTAAAGCATTAATCCTACATCTTCGAATCATGAAATTAATCATCACAAGAAACCAAATACCCATAGTACGATGGAAAAGTCAGCAGTCAGACTTTGTTTTAAAAACATTCGTCCACATTGTTATACACAAATGCAAGGTCTCAAGAAGTGCGAAATCAGCAAATCTGCTGGCCATGGGAAAAAGCGAAGTACAATTTCTTCATCGATGTTAGTCATAAAATCAACTCCTTGACAGAAAGTACCTAACGTGCGTTTCGGTTGTTTACGATGTGGAAGTGAAGTGATGGATATTGATATAATGGATATTTTACTACTCGATGATATCAAAGTTGAGCATGTGCTGGAGGAAGATTCAGCAGGTATAGTTTTTGTCAAGATTTTTCCACTATGAAATAGCAGTAAGGCTTTAATGTCGATCATTATTATTGACTCCACAATTATTCATAGTGAAAAAAAGTGTATAAAATCGTGACGTTGTTGATAACAAACAAATAATTTCTCCGATATCTCCGAAAATATCTGTGAAAGTTAGCTTGGTACACAATGTTTCAGTTTGAGTAAAGTTGTTATGAACTTTTCATTGCCTGAAAAATAAAATAATGAAAATAAACTTAAAAACTTTTAAGAAAATAGCTTTCATTTGAATGCGCTAAAAAGATTAAAATAAATTTTGAAATATATATAGATTAAATTCGAAATCATCTGTATCAAGATTTACTCTCGCGACATGCTTTCATATCATATGAAATTATATAATGTACAAACTCAAAGTTTATTTTCTTATTTTTAGAGCATTTTGAATTACTTACGTCTTTTTTCTTAAAAGTTTTTTTGAGTTCATTAAGTATATATACTTATTTTTTTACTTTTTAGCATTAGAGTTTGTTTGATTATCTGTTTTAATAGAAGCGCCAAGTGCCAAGTTTCTCAGCACGTACCCCACCTGACTGGGCCTGAACCCCACCTTACTGGGCCTGAACCCCCTGAACAATATTTTCTTTTGTCGTAATTTTCATCGCCCGAAACAGTTGTACGTTATTTCTACTAGACAAGCATCAGCTCTACATTTTGATTTTTGCGTTTTTTTTTCACATATAATAATGATAGTAATAATAATAATAATAATAATAATAATAATCCCTCGTAAACACTCGTCTGTGAAGGTAGAAGGTTGCCATTATTATTATTTGAACATCTACCGATCCCAATAGGACATTATGTGTGTCAAAGTGTAGCTGGAATTGTACAGAGTGCACATAGAAATATGTTTCAAACTCTATGCACAAGGATATTTTTAAAGCTCCTCAACGTATTTGCAATAGTAGATGAATACATGAAGAACGAGAAAGTAACAGAAAATGAATGCACATACTTCAAAAATTCTGCATGGGCAATTTACAAGCATATATTTTTGACCCTTGTGCCTGTTAACTGCAAGACAGTTCACATTGGTTCCTTTTACTTGCGTTTCTATTAATCCAGTAACGACAGACAAACTCGAGCAAAACGTGAAACTCGGCACATGACATCTCGACATTATGTATTATTAGAAAAAAAATTGTTTACCAAAAATTTAGGGGTGGCACCTAAAAAATTTTTCATTTAAAAAAAAATTAATTTTTCTTGTTGTTATATCAGAAAATATAAGATTTATCAAAAAACGATATCGATAGGTTGAGAGATAATTTAATTCTCCACAAGAATGAATTTCAGTAATACCTTATGAAATACGCTCGTTTTCTTAGAAAACGCCGACGTCTCATTTCACGCTCGCGCTAACCCGCCACTGTATTCAGGCAGGGCCGAAAATTAGATTTGTCATAACTTTGCTAAAAATTAAGGTAGAAAGAAAAGAAAAAGTGCATATCGTTCCTGAAGACTTCTACTTCCTCATGCAAATATAACGTGTGAGTATCTGAGTACCTAAAATGTGTTTTGTCCCACTTCACATAACCCTTCTACGATATTTACGGAGGATCCAGATGTCATGGATATTTTAGTTGATATGAAATAATTATACTGGAGCATCAGGAATCAGTACCCTCTTTAGACCATATGCAATGATATAAGGCTACTGAGACAAGTCTTACTTATACATGCCAAAGAAAAAACTGGGTTTTACTCCTGCCGCAGTTTTCAACTCACCCATAATTCCGGCAATTTCTTCAGTAAATGTTGAAAATAATCGCTCATACACATCCTACATGAAAAATGAAGTATGTGATTTCAAGCTTGAGGTTTGCACAATAGTGTTATTGAACATATTTGCAGGATATGAATAAGCGATTATTTTCAACATTTACTGAAGAAAATGCCGGTTTTATAGGTGAGTTGAAAATGAGGCAGGAGTAAAAGTTTTTTTTGGCATGTATAAGTGAGACCTGTCACACCACTCTAAAATTGTTGCATATAGTCCAAAGAGGATATGGCTTGCTACTTTAGTATAATAATTCCATATTTACTAAATTATTCATGATTTTCGGATCATCCGCAAACATCTCCGTGAAGTGCGACAAAACACGTTTTAAGTACGCAAATAATCGCATATTATGTTTGCATGAGAAGGAATGAGTCTTCAGAAACGATATGAACTTTTCCTTTTTCTTCTCCGATCATTTTTAGCAGAGTTATGACCAATCAAATATTCGGCTCCGCCAAAATTTCCAGCGGCGGATCAGCGTTAACCTGAAATTTGATGTCGGCGTTCAATCACGTTTTCTGAGCAAACGGGAGCATTTTCGAAGGAATGACTGGGAATCATTCTTGTGGAGAATTGGATTATCTTTCACCCTATTGAAACCGTTTTTTGATGAACCATATACTTTTAAAGATTTCAGCAAAAAACTATTTATTTATTTTAAAATGAAAAAAAAATGTGTTCCAGCCCTGAAAATATGGTAAACAATTTTTCTTGTTAAGCATGGTTTCAAATACTAGCATGTCAAATTTGGTGGTGCTACAATATATTGAATTATATCAAAAAGTCATATTTTCTTTTGTTCAGAAGTATTAACTTTGTTAATACTGGAGGAATCTATCATACGGGGTCAAAAACCCTGGGTTGGTACCCATGGTTTTTGACCCCGAATGATAAAATTAATACTTCTGAACCAGAGAAAACATGATTTTTTTTTATAGAAACGCAAGTAAAAGGAACGTATGTGAACTGTCTTACAGTTTATAGGCACAAGGGTCAATAATATTTTCTTGTTAATTGCACGTGATTGAAAAACGGGTTCTACAAATAGTAGGCAAATAGTAACCAAATATTTTCGACCCTTCTGCAAGGCAGTTCACGAAGTCATATTTTCTTTGGTTCAGAAGTATTAATTTTATTAATACTGGAGGAATGTATCATGCGGGGGTCAAAAACCCTGGGTGGGCACCCATGTATCTGAATCGGCCTTAACAAAAGAATGGGGTTCAGGAAAATGCCTAGAATCATTCCATGGGTAGGGGGGTATAATCGATCACAATGGCACAATTTGTGAGAACTTTTTTTTGCTGAGGTTTAAGCAAAAAGAACGAGAAAAGAATGTCAGTGTCATGTCGACAAAGTTGTAGAATTCGAAATATTCAGAAAAGTATTTGTTTGTATGCGACAATTGCATGTTTTATGACAGGTAGATTTTCTACTGGAGATGAAGAGAAACCGAGAAAGTCAAATATTAAGATTTTATAATAATAATAATAATAAAATTTATTCCAGTATGATCATTTTTACATAAAATTGGAAAGGTCAACAGAGAGTGATAATATGTAGAAATATACAAATATCAGTTTTTCAAATAGTAAAAGTATAGGCATATATAGAGGGTGTATCTTAAATGATGTCATTAATTTCAGGTGGTGATTCCTTGTCACATTTTATGAAAAAAAGTTCATATAAACGTGTGCCTTAACTTGCTTCGTTTCTAAGTTTGACAAAAAATCGGTTTTTCATGAATTACTCAAAATTCCTCAACCCGATTCTGATTAAACTTCGTATGTGTGTTAGTAGTAACAAGGAGCTTTTTTCACAAAATTACATTTTGAATTTTAATTCCAGTGGCGTCGCAGTTGATTTCCCGTTACTCAGAAACGAAGCAAGTTAGGACACACGTTATGAACTTTTTTTCTTAAAATGTGACAAGGAATCACCTCCTGAAATTAATGACATATCGTACTTCGAAGCCTTCTCTGATAACTTCTGATGTCATTTGTCAGTTGTGATGATTCAAGTTTGAATTTCATGGCCAACTTTGTTTGACTGAATAATCAACTGTATCTCACATATTCACAAATTACGTGCTCTTCCGGATAGTGAAAAAATATGAACAGGGTGTCATTTGGAAAAAAAGTTTGTGGTCACTTCCGGTTAAACCGAAAGTGGTGAATTTTCAGTAGTGGCGCCATAATATGCATATTCAAGTACTATAGCGACATAACAAATTTGAAATCTGTATCATCGAAACTATAGAAAAATTGGGGGGCGTACCTCACCTCGTGGTCACCCGGTATAGTTTCGTTGCAACAAAGATCAGATTCAGACAATGTGAAAGCTTAAGTGAGGTCGAAGAAAAGAGCTCCAACCAATTTCTTACCGTCAAGGTGTTTATATAAGTATTCTACAAATTCATACAATGCAGTTTCTGTCGACTTGCCGGGATAGAAACCATTCTGACATTTTGATATTATTTGATATTTATCTAGAAACTTTTTTATCCTTTTATTCATAGCTTTCTCAATCACTTTGGCTAATACACAGAAAACAGTTATCTTCCTATAGTTGTCAATGGATAACGGATCATCTTTTTTATAAATAGAGGTGACTAGTCCTACTTTCAAGTCTTGGAGATATTTCCCTAGTTCAACAGACATATTTATCAATTTAGCTAAAGGTTCAGCAATATAGCAAGCAATACTTTCAATGATCTTCGTTGAAATATAATCCACCCCCATAGAAATAGTGTTTTTTAAATAATTTATTATTTCAACTATCTCTGTTGCTTCTACAGGACTGAAAAAGAAAGAGTTGTCATTATTTATTAAGCACTTTGTACAATTGGATTCAGTTACCAACATGCGATTAGGTATGGCTAACTGAGCTATGCTAAAGTGTTGAGCAAAAATATTTGCAATTGAATATTCATCGAAAATGACTTGCTCTCCAATTTTTAACTCTACATTCCTGTGAACTTTCGTTTTGCCGGTTTTTTCTGACTATATTCCACATATACAGGGTGACCCAGAATTAAGGGGACAAACTCCGAGGGCAGAATCCTTACTTCATTTCAAGGCTGAAAGTTCCAATAAATATATACCCTAAAATGAGTATTAACCGAGTATTTGTTTTTGCAAATGATAGTATTTATTTTTGCATTTTGTTAGTCCTTTTTGTCATTATTCAGTTTGGTTTTATAACTTTTAAGCAACTTTTTGTATTCCGTTTCTGAATTTTCATCGTAATATTGGCATTTCAACCAATGTAATTCTTTTACTCTATTACCTATATCAACAGATTCAACTTGTAATTAATTCACTTCTGTTGTTATTGTTTGAGTTAACTACTTTTTTGTTTATAGGACAGAATATGTCGATAGCATAATTAATTATTCCATATATTCCTTTCAACTTCTCATTCACATTGCCACAGTTATCAAACACACAAAAGTTTTCGCGTTGAAAATAATTTTGTAAATTGCGGATTGTTTGTTCATTTATATATCTGGAGAGAAAGTGTTTATCTTCGCTAGTCAGTCGCCTTATATTGAAATACTTACAAAAAATTGCATTTTGAATCTTCATATCCAGATATTCCCCACGCATTCGTTGATATCCTCGATCCTCGGTGTCATTTGCGGGTATCACAAATATTTCTATTGACACCCGGTAGTAAGAAGTTCGTTCGAGCTGGGTAATTAAAAGCCCAACGTTTATTAAGGATTTCTTTTCGAAACCGATTCGACGAGGACTATAAATCGTTTTGTTGTTGTTTCGAGTCATTTATACACGACGACTCATAATGAAGCGATACGTGAATAGAGATTTCCTAGAACGCACAATGCACTCAAACAAAAGACTGAGTGTATCGTTTCTCTGAAAAAATCGCGCATTTTAACATTTCGTTAATATTGTGCATCTATTCCTTTGTCTGCACTGCGGCGAACATTTTACACCTCTAATTCATTTAGGAACGGTTTCTCTTATGTCACAAGTTTCCAGTACGCATTTCAGGCGTTTGATAGCGATTATTCTGCGAACTGAACGTCTTCATATATATCACCTCATTCACCATATTAAACCATACATATATTTATGAATGTCATTATTTGTCAGTGATGAAGGACATTCTACAGTTGGACTAAATACTACTTCGTTTGTAACTTCAAAAGGAATTAGTATTATCAATTGCGCAAACGACCAAATACATGTGTGAACTTTTATAAACGATTCCTCTTGAGTAGGTGTTCTGATTATAATATCTGATTGAAGTGTTTCTATTAGAGAGATCTATATTACTGAGTATCCATCATCTCATCTGTCATTTTACTTTTAACACTAGTGTTAAAAGTACTTTTAACACTAGTGTTAAAAGTGATTTTGTGAAAACGTCAGTTTTTAGTTCATCTGTCAATGAATTAAAAACGTCATTTTTAATGTCAGTTGTACAAAAATGTTTTTTCAAAGCAAAAAAGCTCTGATAAAAAGGTTGGAGATGAGACAAAATGACGAGCAAAATGATTTTGTAAACGGGTGGCGGAAATTTGATCGAAACACAAATGATATATTTTTTTTTTTTTGATAGGAGTCTTTTGATCGAAAGTATTTTTAATAGAAATATACTTGATCGTGTTTTTTTAAAAAAATGTTCTGCTTGATTGCATTTTTGTCACACCTACCAATTCAATCAATATGATCATTTTCGTACCATCGGATCGTCGGTTATCGTATGCTTGAATATCCGGCCTTCCGTCCTCGACCTAACTGCACAATTTTTTGATAGCTTGTGGCGCCCTACAACCAAAATTTTACCAATTATCCATTATGAAAGAACTTTCTCTTCCCTTTTGTGGTATCAATAATATCAAAATCTTTGATTTCCATCTTACAAGAAACTTGTATTGACAACTCAGTTATTAATGCCAGTTGTTCAAGACCTTGACAACCAATGTATGTTCTATCATAAAAATTTCGATCAAATGTATTTTCTATCATAAAAATTTAGATCAAATGTAATTTCTGTAAAAAGTACATTCTATCTTTCGTTTTTCGATCAAAGGACTTCTATCAAAAAAAATTCTAATATTTGTGTTTCGATCAAAATTTCACCACCCTTTGTAAACAGTTCGTTTTTATAAAATCCAATAAGCACCACCAAATTATTTTTCCTAATGAATATATGTTATATAAAGTAGGAACAAGCAAGCCTAATTGTATAGGTACTCAAAACATAATACAAAAAAATCATACTTCTAAAACCTAAATCTAAATCTAAAATCTTACTAAAAATTTGTTCGCTGTAAAAAAATAACAGAAAAACTACATCACACAGCATGTTCTCTATTGTTATTAACAGTTACATTTCAACCACTTATGAGGCCATGAACGCGATCATATTTGGGACGGTTTTTTGGTAAAAGAGTCGACAACTCAAAAACGGTTCATTGTATTCATTTCAAACAAGGACAGGCTTCTAATAGAGGACGTTTGATTCTATCAAGGCCGTCGCAAATTTTTTTCTTGGGGGGGTAAAGGCTTTCTTGGGGGGAGGTAAAGAATTTAATTTTATTTACAATCATATATGTAATGCTGTCATTACTAACGTCATTGAAGGTTGGGAAGTGTCACATTACACACCTCTACTTCCCGACCACACTTTCCGCCCTCACTTCCAGCCCTCATTTCATCTATTCTAGATGAATATTTTTCTGACAATTATTTACATTGGTGACAATTGTATACCCCGTAGTCACGGTAACAATATATCTACTTGATTATTCTGAGAAAATGTAATATTTTAGGTTTGTTCAGAACGAAACAGAGATTTATTAATTTTGATCGAAATATGATGATTGTAAATAAAATAGTATACAAACCTAGGTAGGAAGTTTCATTCCTGTCTCGAGATCATCGCTAACCTCGACGCTTTGCGTCTCGGTTAACTAACTAATATCACGACAAGAATTAATCTCTTCCCACCTCGGTGTGTAATATACTATAAAAATACTAAAAATACTAGTATATAACTATTCTTGGGGGGGGGGGGTAATTACCCCAATAACTCCCTCCCATATCGACGTCCTTGGATTCTATGTACCTACGTCTGCGGCAGCACCTGACGATACTGTTCACAGATAATCGAGTTAGCTGCGGTGGTATTTATCAAAACAAAGGTAAAACGTTTTGATCTATGTACGTGCTGTAATGTTTTTTTTTTTTAATTATTTGTTCATCTACCCAAAAAATTGCTTCCAAGTAACTGCATTTTTGGGTCATTTTTGAGATTTCTTCCTCTAGAAGCCTGTCCTTGTTTGAAATCGATATGACGAACCGTTTTTGAGTTATCAATTGACTCTTTTAACCTAAAAAGCGTCCCAAATGGCCTCTTAAATATACATTGTATTTAATTTAATTCAATTGGTCCTTATAAATAGTATCAAATCCCTCTTGAACAAACTTGGAGAAGTAGAATTTTTTATATTATTTGAAAATTTGTTAAAACTCTCGAGACCCTTGAAATAATACAGAATAGGCCTTTTCATTTAGATGACAAATGACTAACTTTGTTTACCTGACAGCCCCAACGGCAGTGACGGCGAATATTTTTTCTTTTTGAAGAAAATAAAATAATCCTTCCGAGTTTTCTCATGGATAGTTAACTTGAATTTACATGGAGAAGAAAATTCACCATCAGAAAAATTCGTGTGGGTGCATTATTTTGTATAAGAATGAAAGGTTTTTGGTGGTATAAAGTAGGTTAAAATTACCTAACTATTTAGTTATTTATTATAAAGGGAAAAAAGTATTAGATTTTAGCTCGACGTAAAATCTAATATTTTTCCCGTTTATAATACACTATTTTTTTCTGTGACAGGGAAAACGACGATTTAATACCTACCTTTACCTATTTGTACATATATCCGGGAAAAAATCACTCACTTTTTTCCCGGTTCTCAGGGAAAAAAGTAATTTCATGAAAAGTTATATTTTATTACTCGTCAACAGACATAAAATGTCAAACTTTTTTCCCATCACAGAAAAGTATTTTTTTCCGTATGTAGGTTTAACTACACTAAGAATGACACTAAGAACGAATATTTAATACAAAAGAACGCATATGAAGGTTTATACATTTATTTTAGATTTGTAATTTAAATTAAAAATTAATAATTAAGAAGTTGGTTAAATTTCCACATATCCAAGAAATGAGAAATTTTGTTGATGAAACGCGAAACTCGCTACTTTTGAGATTTGGTGGAATTTCAGGTCAGTTTTTTGTGGTCCTTTGAATGTTTCAATAAATATTTGATATAGGTAGATTGTGAAGATCAAGACGTTCCGAAAATGATGGGCGCTTTTTGATTCTGCTGACAACAGTACTCACAGTTGGCATATTAAAGAAACCTGGACATCGTCGCTATAAAATCAATGAACATAAATATAAATAGACATTGTTTATGGTAAAAAATAAAGTTCGTAGCTTCAAAAATAATAAACACCCAAATGAGTCTAGTTTTTACTGTATTCTCGGCAATGAATCCATATTGAAAATTTCTTAGTACAGATTATATGTGCAAATCCTCTTCCGTTGTGGCATTTTTCATTTTATATTTTTTGATTCAGTTATGGGGTAGTAGCATTAATCCATCAGTGCGGATCCTATGGTTGGAAATAACAAACCAATTATATTTCGGTCAGCAAACTATTTTTTCCCAAAATTAAGTGTCCAAAGGTCAATGCTACTTTCCTTACTTTATAAAATTATAATAACTGCAAGATAGACACTTTGAACCCATTTCATGTATTCGTTCGACTTCTGAATTTATTTTCAAAGTAAACTAAAACTTACCTGTGAAAGGTTCGAGTATGGTTTTTTCCCGCAAACACAGCATTTCCATACCATTGTAACTTTCACACATCACAGTAAAGTCGAGAGTCGAGGTAATTAATTGAGTCACTTTTTTCGAATTACACTATAATTTTTATCACAAACGCACAAAAATAAAAATAAACTACAACTATCAGTAACAAATAACGACAACGAACGCCAATGGATCATTTTGTTGGAGCCAAAGCACATTGTTGTCATGAAATTAAGGTTGACAGACCGCGAATTTTGAACTAAGCCAATCTCAAATTATTGTTTCAAAACGTAACCAATGGCTATTTACTTTCGCAATATCCAATCAGACTTTGGGGCTCAAAACGAGCGCATGCGCTTTAAAAACTCATCTAAATGAAAAGGCCTATTTAAATTAGTGTTCGATCTGGTATTATGATGATGTACTTCATTATTTGTAATTAAAAGGTTATCAAGGTTACAATTTATATATTATTTTATATATGAATATCGTAGAATATCCTTAACTCACCCCGTCTGGTTGTGTTTCTCTTTATTATTTATTTAAAGTTGTGACAAAAACCAAAATTCAATTCAGAATATGAAGTTAAGTAGGTACGTGATATTTAATATTAAGAAACTAAGCCACTCACGTACCTATAGGCTTACCTTGATGAGCTGTTTGGATTATTAAATAATAACAAATATAATTGAAATGTATTATTTTGTTCTGTTCAATGATCTATGAATATTGAATGTATCTTACTTCCCATCATTTTTGTCACAGTCTGAATTTAATAGAATCGTTAGATATTATTTTGGTTGAATTAGAGAAAAGTTGCCCAATCCAAGGTCCTTTTATATGGAGTTTGCAGAAATGGGGTATCTTTTTCGGATTTTTAGATATTTTGAATTAGGTAAAATTTTCGATAATTGTTTTTATTTATTTCTGACGTTATTTCCAAAATATCAAGAAATAAAAAATATATTCTCATTGCCACTTTTTAAGTTTAACAAGATGACGCCTACAGATTTCCACTAGAACGTTTTGTTTCTGAGAAACCTTCATCAACATTTTTCTTTTAAATACGACTCTGTTAATTTCCTTACAAAATTAAAAGTCATTCTTTATTATTCTGAAAAAACGTCATAATTCACTTTTTGTTGATTAATAGTTATTTATGCAACAAGTGCAAAAAGTACAACACGTCGAGTGCAATAAACTCTTTGTGCACGAGCTTCATACAATATTTTTTCTACGTTCATGCAAAAACCAGAAAATGTTTCATTTAGGTGGCACTAAACTGTAAGAAAGACATTGTTTATTTAAATCTATCTGATGCTAAAAGTAATTCAAAAACATTTTGTGTAATTCAGATGATATTCGAAGGAAATAATTTTATTTTTAACTAATTGCATTTTCTAGTAATTTTATAGTCCATTATAAAATGAGTATGATGAAACATGCAACTATTTAAAACGTAATATAATCTCACAGAAAATGGGCTAAATTTGGTGTCGATTTGAAAGTTTATGTCTGTCATGATGACAGAACGCTATAGTAGAATGACAGATGAGTGCAATAAAGAGACAGTTTTTCCACCAAATATAGTTCAATAAAGTTTTGTTTTTTGCATGAACGTATGATTACGGCTGTAAATGCTTGAAAAATATTAATTTGAGAAAGTCATAATTGAAAGTCCTACTTGCATTCATCATTATTCCTGAATCCATATAACTTTATTAATAATAATTGATACTTTTAGTTGTATGGATCTAGGAATAATGATAATTACCTTAATTATCGAAAAAGGTTTTTAGGTTGAGAATTCAATGAAAATTAATTTAGTGTTTAGTGTGTTTACCCTAGTGTTATAAACAAAATAAAAGTTATTTGGGTAGGTGGTCTTTGAATTACAGAAAAAAAAAACAGATTTCCTGACAAATGGATAGGTACGCATTCAACAGTTTCCTGGTCTCCACGATCCCCGGATCTGACACCTCCTAACTTTATCTTTGGGGTACATAAAAAAAATGTATCAACGTAATTTTCAAACGGAAGAAGAATTACGTTTAGAAGCAATTCAAACGATTACATCAGATGTACTCGCCAGAATGTTGTGGGTTCCACACTTAGACGATGTTATTTGTGCTTAGAAAATAATGGTCACTTGTACGAACACCTTCTGTAATTAAGACAAAGCCGTAAATTGAGGTTATTCCTGAATGATTTTAATTGATGTCTAAAATAAGCTAAAAAAATGTTTCTGTACAACTGTCATTGAAAGTTACGTTTTTAATTCATTGACATATGAACTAAAAACTAACGTTTTCACAAAATCACTTTTAACACTAGTGTTAAAAATACTTTTAACACTAGTAACACAAAATGACAGATGAGATGATGGATACTCAGTAATATAGATCTCTCTGATAGAAACACTTCAATCAGATATTATAATCAGAACACCTACTCAAGGAGAAATCATTTAGAAAAGTTTGCACATGTATTTGGCCGTTTGTGCAATTGGTAATACTAATTCCTTTTTAAAGTTACAAACGAAGTAGTATTCAGTCCAACTGTAGAAGGTCCTTCATCGCTGACAAATAATGACATTCATAAATAAAGTGCGTTGGGGTTTATTATAATTGGAGCCTCTTTTTAATCCAAAGATCGTGTGTTCGAATCCTCATGGATCTTATATTTTTTTTTGTTTTTTTCTTACTAGCAGTAACTTTTGTGCAAAAAAATTTGTATGATACATTTGTTGAAAGTGATTTTATTTTGCTCGGGGGTTGCTCCACTCGCTAACGCTCGTTTCGCAATATTCCCCAATAAAATGCCACTTTTAACACTTGTATCATAAATAACTATTGAACAACTATAAATGATACGACGTTGCAAGATATAAAAAATGTCTGTTGAGAAAGTTGCTTAGAATTTGATTTTATATTCATACACGGAGCTTTAAGCAATAATTCGAGAAAATTGAAAATAGTTACCTGTGTATCTAAATGCAAACAAAATTTTTTCTACAAACGTCAAAAAATATTGTTCTAAGAAAAAAATAAAATTAGGTAGCGTAAAATTTTGTCACAATTTGAAGAAAAGTGTTAAAAAGCTTTAATTTTTTTTAATATTAAGAAATTAATGATTTCGTGGATTTTTGCTTGATTGAGGACCATCAAGGTTACGATTATAAAAAATCCCATATAGTTTAAATTCAGTATGCGAAATATGTATTTTGCACACTACTTTTGCGATCGATGTCATGGTAACGAAGGAAAATGAAAAAAATCATTTTATTTTGGATCTCTTAATGAATATAATTTTTTTTCTGGATAGTTTGACTGTAGTGGAACATTTGCATTACGATGAAATGACACAACTTTCTCATTTTCTCAATACCAGATAGAACATATCGAAAAAATTGTTTTTTGCCAAGACCCTCGCTGTTACATTGGTTCGTCTAACAGTTCCACTTCGAAAATAAACTTGAAATTAGTGCGTCAAATAAAAGAGGCTTGCAGCACATGTGACATACTTTATTGCGGGCACTGTATGTTCATTATGCTAAATTACCAATTGTTCACGATCGGCTGAGTTTTCGGTGAGGGGTTATGATTAGAGGTCATTGGTGAAAATATGCATCAAACCTTGAAACTGTACCGGCTTGTCGTTCAACTGCAGAAATCCCAGTGGATGCATTAAGATTTTTAGTTCACTTGGTCTGCTCAGGGAGCATGGATTTCGGATCCAATGGCCACCCACTCTATGGATGCGGAGGTCATCTGTTTGTGCAAATGATACTGTTGCGCCCTCCGAATGAGTTTCAAGGAAAGGGCCTGACTAAATGTCCAAAAGGCAAAATGGAAACAAGAATAATATCTATAACTTACGGTGTCCCTCAAGGTACGGTCTTGGGACCTATCTTGTTTATTATCTACATTAATAGCTTATACTGAAAATGAGTTCCGAAGGAACCATTTTCAGTTTTGCAGATGATACCGCAATCCTCTATAATGGGGACACGCGGCATGACCTCAAAACAAAATCAGAGAGAGATTTCCAAAAAATTTTAAAATGGTTTCAATTCAACAAATTAACGTTGAACGCAGATAAAACAAAATACTTATCATTCACGTCTTACACTAACAAGCTGCCAGACATGGGACCATTAAAAATCAATCAAAATTTGACGATTCCCGAAAGTACATCCATTAAATACCTAGGTTTAATAATCGATCGACACATGAAATGGGATTTACACATGCACTACCTAACACGAAAATTGCGAGGGTTTTTATCTCGTTTCAAAATCTTGAAACAATGGCTAGAAATTCCCTATCTGATAACTGTATACTATGGTCTGGTTCAGTCACAATTGTCTTATGGCATTATAGGTTGGGGAGGAGTTAAGGATACGCACTTGAGATGCCTGGACACGCTACAGAAAAAAATTCTGAAAATGATATTAGGTAAAGGAAAGACGTTTTCAAGCGATGAGCTATTCAAGGGCAGCAATGTCCTGGATACCCGACAACTATTTAGCCAGAAAATAATAATGAGGGTTTTCGAAAACAAAATTAAAACTAAACCAATCGAGCATCAATATAATACAAGAGGCAAAGAAAAGTCATTATTAACCCCAAGATGCTATAAATTAGTAGGACAAAGGCACTGCAATTACCTAGGGCCAACGATTTGGAATATACTACCAGAAAAAATACAATCCATCAATCAGGTGCAACAAATTAAAATTTAAAAAAGAAATTAAAAATTGGCTCAAAACTTCCGATAGAAAGACGATTCATCATATCATAAATCAAAATAACTAAATACTTCACAAATCACCACCTACCAGATCGAAAGAATCACTAGTAATTTACTATCAGCAAACAATATGATCCAAACATATTTATATAGTAATTGTGACACAATATCAGGATATTTTGATGTTTTACTCGTGTCAACCCATAAGTACTACCAATACTAATTTTATGTACGTTTTTATCTCTACTCATATATGTTTTATACTATATATATTCAAACTGTATTGAAACAAACTGAATAACATGATCATATCCAGTTTAACATTATATTTGCTATTTTAATTATTTATTTATAGTTACTGTTTACAGGTGATAAGATTTGGCAATATCACGCACAAGGAACATTTTTTCGGAAATGTTGCTTCTA
The DNA here is from genome assembly GCA_958298965.1 of Chrysolina haemoptera. NCBI lineage: Eukaryota > Metazoa > Arthropoda > Insecta > Coleoptera > Chrysomelidae > Chrysolina > Chrysolina haemoptera. The sequence continues at coordinate 5,102,075 of OY282591.1, forward strand.
TGATGCCTGTGTTTTTTACTACCCTAGCTCTGTATCATGTATATGTACCAGTAATGTGAATAAACACACTATTATTATTATTATTATTTATCTGTCATAAACATCTACATGAGTGTACCCAATTAATGCACATTTATTTTCATCCTAATACTATATCAATTGTGCAAACTGTCAACCAATATTATCTTCCAGAGCCGTATAATATCTTGAAAGAATTTGATTATTATATTGCAACTAGACATAGAAGAGTATGTGGAGAACATCTAAATAGTATAAAACAAACCATTGGTGGTTATCGGGTTTGTACATCGTGGTCTCATGGTAATTTATCCTGACGTTTCTAAAAGTTCGAGTCGTTCGTTTGAGCCTAACTCAAACGAAGTCAATGATCCTCAAATCATCATTACGAAAAACCATTCTCGAACATCGTCAATATAATTTATAAAAGATTTTAGACCTTCAAAAAGCCTAGAGACAAGTCCGCGATGGCATATGTTAAACATTATGAAATAAATATAATATTTTCTTGCTTAGCGCACTTTTCGTAATGATGAAATATCAATATCAAAGTGATAATCTCTAAATCGACCGATATAAATGACATATCACATGTAAACTGCACCTGTGCGAAGCCGGGGCGTGTCGCTTTTATGTCATACTATAATTTGCACTTTGTCTTCTCAAATTTTTCCAGAATTCCATGCCTATAAATGCTGCCCCACTCCTGAAGCCTTGGTATCGTATTATTTCATTTCATTATTTTTTTTGCGGCGGGCCTCGAAATTTGAACATTTGGTCACGTACAACAGATTACACAAAAAATCGCACCAACCCTTGTCGTATTTGTCACTTTGTGAATTTCAGAACTCTTCATATCGTAAATACCCAGAGGATCATTATACATTGTTATGCTTTTCACCTTTATTCAAAAAGTTTTAGAGCAAATGGCAGAAAAATCGAATGTTTGTTATTTTTGTGAAGTCACGTTCTTGAGGTGTAATTGATCTTCGTGAAATTGTCACCGTGGGAAGATTGCCGCAGCTTAGTTAGTTTTTCACCAGGGGCGTCTCTAAAACCCCTAAATATGATAATGTGATCAGACTAGTTTGATTCCTGGATATTTTAAGATGATATCCTAATAATAGAACATGACTCCTTTTATTGCCAAAGATTATTCTACCCAGAATTGAAAGAATGGTTATAGAAGTGGTCAACATTTTCATACACAGTTTCAACCACTTATTGAAAAATAATTTTGGTATCTTCGGATTATTACAAAATAATTACCAAATGCAAAATTACGATAGGTTTGTACAGTGACCGCCAAAAAGTATGTACCATATGGGAAAAAAGTTTATTATTAGAGTATTAGAAAATATATTCTTGGAAAAAGTCTGTGCATGTCCGATAACCTAAAAATCGATTTTGGCACATGTCACGTGATCGCTTATGGCGGCAAATTGAAAAAAATTACTTTGAAAAGGCAAAAAGTGTGGTAAAATGGCAAGATATCAAAAAAAGTGATTTGAAGAAGTTGGTAAGAATTAAATTTTATACAGAAATACAAAGTTTGGAAGGATAATGAGAGAAAATTGAAAATAGCGTTTTTTTCTAAATATTTTCCTAGCTTTATAAGAATATCAAATTATTATCCTATGAATAGCTTGAATATACTGAAACATTTGTATTTCAATGATAATGACAAAACTTTCTCATTTTCTCTACACCAGTGAGCACTAAATTAAAAAAATTGTATTTTGTTTAAACCCTGGCTGTTACATTGGTTCGTATCTAACAGTTATATCAGAATTCCACGACCATTGTGATGACATGACACTCCAGAAACATGGTGTTTTCCAGACTATAATGAAGTTTCGAAGATTCGTGCCAGAGCGTTTCACTTCGCATGCAATATTGAAAACTCTAGCCTCTTTAATTTGACGCACTATTTTTAAGATTATGTGCGAAGTGAAACGTTCGTGCACGATTATCATCAAAAATTTGATTATAATCGGAAAATCATCATCGCAATAATAGTGGAATTGTGATATAACTGTTAGATACAAACCAATGTAACAGCAAGGGTTCTGACAAAATTAAATTTTTTTACTTTAGTGCTCTCTGGTGTGGAGAAAATGAGAAAGTTTGGTTATTATCATAAAAAAATAATTTGATATTTTTCAACAGCTAGAAAAATATTAAAAAAAATAGCTATTTTCAATATTCCCACATTATTTTCTCAAACTATATATGTATATAAAATTCAATTCGAAGCAACTTTTTCAAATAATTTTTTTCGATATCTTGCCATTTTACCCGACTTTTTGCCTATTCGTAGTAATTATTTTCAATTTGCCGCCATACTAGCGATCACGTGACATGTGTCAAAATCGACTAGTCCGGGAAGTAAGTACTTTCCGGGAAGTAAGTACTTTCCGGACTAGTCCGGTAAATGCTCGAATTTCAATATAAATAAGAATTGGAATGTTTCTGTTAGTGCCTATCTTCTGTTAGAATTTCGATATTTAATACAAATAAGAAATAAATGTGTCTTGATTTGTTATTCTACACGGTTGCCGAAAAAATTTTGTACGCAACACTTCCGAAAACAATTTTTTTGGACTCCCAGACTTCCTTGAAGAATCTTATCCACTCGTCCAAAAAAACAGTGTTTTCCGGACTTATTATACGTAAATTACTATTTTCCCATATGGTACATACTTTTTGGCGGTCACTGAATATAATCGCGAAAGTGACTATTGTAACTATTTGTATATGTATATAAAATAATAAAATTATATTAAAAATATACAATAAATCATTAAAAAAACCACATGAAAGGGTTGAAATATCAACAAATACATTCTCAATAACAAAACAGTTTTAAAATGTCCTAATATAAAACGTGATATATACTATATATACACATATATACAAGCATATACAAACACATATACATCTATAGAGAGAGAAAGACTAGAAATTATATGCAAAATACTCTCCCAAACTGTAGAAGCACTTTCCTATTAGAAGGTTTCTCACCGATTTTCTAAATTGTTTCTTTCCTTTAATTTTTGTTATTTGTATCTGTCTACTTCTATAGATTAGAGAGAGAATCCCTCGTCAAAGATGAGATGTGTAGTGGAAGGGCAAGGTTTTTGTCACTGCGAGTCTGTCTTTCGGTTTGATTTAAAAACTTGTCTTTGTGTTTGTAAAGCAAGCAGACAGTCTCTAAAATGAAAATTTCGAATATTGTTAGTATTCCAGATACAAACTTGAAGAATATATTGAAGATTTACGTACGTCACATGATCTTATATTATATGTAAGTGAATATCTGTTTGAACTGTATTTGATTTCTAAACTTACGGTGAATATGATGATAGTAATTTTCGATAGTGATACGATCAGGAGCGAATAAGATTCTAGGCGTTAAGTTATTGTTGTTTTTTCTTTATATATAAAAATCTTCTGTGCGTGTGTACGACATTGAACTCCTCCTAAACGACTGGACATATCTTGATGAAATTTTTTGTATGTGTTCAATTGGATTCGGGAATGGTTTAGACTCACAATTCTATCCCCTACAAAATATTTTTTCAGTTATTTTTTTATAAAGTTGAATGTACCAGCTGCTCCTAGCGACTTCGCCATAAAATGGCGAAATATACTCATCGATATACAGGACAACGTCTGTCGGGATCGCTAGTATTAGTATGAAATATCGAAAAATTACCCATTCCCACGGCAATGACCCGAATCCGGGATCAAAACTGTGAGAGTAGATCTGGAAGTCATAAAACGGGGAAGGAACGTGTCCGGATGAATGGATCCAAAAATAGGAAGTACGCGCTCCGACAGCATCCGCAAGGATTACGGTCCCAGTTCACAGCCAATAACAAATGGGATAGGTGTGAAATACAGTCTGAATTTGCCTAATAATGTTTAATCTCATTAGAGCAACTGAATACGAAAATGCATGCGAGAAGGATTTTAAAATCGGAAGTAGTTTCAACGTAGTTTCAACATAGAAAATAATTGCGATGGGTGATGGTAAATTCGGTCCCAACAGGTAGCAGATTAAATTACAAATTTTTATACCAATTTATAGGTAGTAAATGAATATTATAAATACCTGACATTTGCCTTCTTCCTAATAAAAATATATATCTACGTAAGGTTAGTTCCTTCTGGTTTGATCAGACTAAGTAATTACTCCTCGCAAAATGCATGTACCTATTAAATTTCCACGCACTCTCAAATGTCTACGTAAAGTTCGTTCTGGTTATTTTATTAAAGTATTTTGAACAGAACCAAACTTGCCTATACAGTTTCTGGTACAAACAAAATTTGGTACCGAATTTGACTGTTATTTTTTACCCCTTTCTCCTTGGGAGGGAATGTTCCTGTTCCCATTGCGATAAATCAACTCCTGTAGAACACATTTGAATATGATGCCTGAATCATATTGACAGCCATAAAAATGCGTGTTTCTCAAAACCAGACATCATCTAGCTCTCGGCCATTCCTTCACTTTTTGTCATGACAGCAATTCTTGTTCAGTATTGTTGACACAATATGAATCGTTTTGGAAAAGTTTCATCTGAACAAATTACAAATAGTATATTTTTCAACAAGAGATGAAAATACTATTTTTTTTGTGAGGTGAGAGTTTGTACAGGTAGTGAAATTAACTGTCATTAGTGTCAAAAATCCATCATTTTGTTTGTAGTGTATTCCCGTCGGGTCGCATGATAATATTCATTTGTTTCATTTTCATCTCTAGAGTGTAAAACTATCACTTTCATTAGGGTATCCGGTTGGAAAATTATCATTTTCATATACATGAGTAGAAAAAAGCATTATTTCAATTGTTGTGTTAGTAACTGTTCCCTCGAATAACTGGTTTTTGTCTGTTACGGTAAAAAAGTTTGACATTTTATCCCTGTTGACAGGTTATAAAATATAACTTTTTATGAAATTACTTTTTTTTCTGAGAACCGGGAAAAAAGTGAAGACATTTTTCCCGGACGTATATACACATAGGTTAATGTAGACATTTGATTAAATCGTCGTTTTTCCCGTCTCAGAAAAAAATAGTGTATTTATTATACGCCGGAAAAAGATTAGATTTTAGCTCTCGGTTTTTTGTCTCCCTCCTCTTCGGGTCGGGAGACAACACAACCTCGAGCTGAAATCTATCACTTTTTTTCCTTGTATAATAAATAACTATTTTTTTTACTGATGAAGGTGAGTATTATTGTGATTTATTTATAAAGTGTGACCCACTTACGATCGGAGCACCCTTATAAAATCTACAATTTCCAACCGATTGGAAAGATTTTTTTTTCGTTAGGTGGATATTTAAAAAGTCTACTAGAACACCAAATTTCATGAATATATCTCCATTTCCAGGGCCAACTAATCTTATTTTTCAAGATCAAAAATCTAAAAAAAATACTAGTGATTTTTCATAGAAAAATTCCAACTATACCACTGAATTAGCGACATTTTCAAATGGTTCATATATAAATTACGTTGAAATGCAACAATCACTAAAAGTTATAAGGGAATGAAATTTGAAAAATATGCCGCTCAATCAACCCACCAATTCAATTTCAACAAAACAAACAAAAATTTTCAACAATTACAATCCAAACATACAATTTTCCTACGAGCGTGCGGAAAAGTAACTTTTCAGCACGATTTTTTGAAAGTTGTACTTTTCCGTACGATTTAAAATGGAGCGGAAAAGTTAGTGTAAACATATGTACGATTTTTACTTTTCCGCACGATTTTTGTATTGTTGAAAATGACGATATTTATAAGATTAACTAAATGATCAATGTAACTATTCTGTATTATTAGTCATTTTGTAGCATTGTTATAAAAATTTGTTTATTATAAACCTTGTTTTTTCATAAATAAGATGGACAAAAACACTCGTAGGAAAAATATTGTACCTAACTCTCACGGAAAAGGTCTTTTCCGCCCTTAACGGCTTGCCCTAACTCCGCTAAAAGTATAACTTTCCGCTCTTGTTAGGTAAATAACTATTACAATTGAAAACGAAGTTGGTAATAGTTTGTGGACGCAACTAGACCATTTTTCTGACCGCGGGAAAATTAAAGGTTCAGAGACCTGAAAAACTACCCAAACCCAAAAAATCGATAATTGCACTAGACGCGCATTTGATACGTAAGTGTCTCATTGAATAATCCATTGTCAATCAGAATAAAAATTAGTAGAATGTTTGTGAGATGAATCTTAGCGTTTTGCTGATTCAATAAAACGAGTTGAACAGTGTATTTTTCACTATCTGCGGTTATCAGTTGTGGAACAGACGTAACGTGAAATGGCGATTTTTTGATAATAAATGTGATTTAATTAGTCATTGGGAAAGGTGCGTGCCGTTCAGGCGAATAAAAGCACGTTTTGCGGCATGTCGCGTGTAAATCCGAAGATAAATACAAAGTAGCCGGATAAATGTTACACTCGCGAACTAAATATGCACTTAGTCCATGCTGGACAAATATGCAACTGTTAATGACACCTCTGGACACGTTCGGCAGATTATGAGGTATTACATTTACGACAACAATGTTGATTGAGCTTTTGGCTGTTTCTGCATACCTACAAATAGATTAAAAACCGTAGTTGGTAACGTGTTTGATTAGTTTCGACAAGATTTGAAGTCCTCAGACTATGGAGAATGTTATGAATATTTTCCGAGGCTAGGCCGTTCACTAACTCGGTCGATGTACTAATGTATTACTGGGGATATTCTTGGACGTTGGAATATACAGTATCGGAACCTTTTCATCTGGGGTATAGACAGAAATAGACCGTCAGCTAGTGACAGATTTAGGTGCCCCATTTTCGCATACAAGCCTCGAATAGGGTTGAAAAGTATATCGATTTGGAGCAAAATGAAGATATTTTTACGAGTGGCTCCTGGGGAAAACACCGAGAATTCGATTTTTCAGAACAGTGCTTATTTGTTTCCCTCGTGTTTCTTTTTACGGTACGAAACTACAGAGGGTGATTCGTTAAGTCGCCTTAAGGAAAAAAGTTCCTATGAACATATGTCCGGAGTTGCTTCGTTTCTGAGATACAAAGGCGTTTGAAAAAAAAATCAATGCCCTGTATCTCAGAAAAGAAGCAACTCCGAACATATGTTCATAAAAACTTTTTTCTCAAAACGACTTAACGAATCACCCTCTGTAGTTTCGTACCGTAAATAGAAACAACACGAGGGAAACAAATAAGCACTGTTCTGAAAAATCGAATTCTCGGTATGTTATCCCCAGGAGCCACTCGTAAAAATATCTTCATTTTACTCCAAATCGATATACTTTTCAACCCTATTTGAGGCTTTTATGCGAAAATGGGGCACCTAAATCTGTCACTAGCTGATGGTCTAAAATCTACGCGAGCAACAAGGAACGCAATTATATGATGATACCACATAAATAAGAGAGATGCTCTCTCAACATATAGCAAGCTATTCTTTACGCTCTCATGAAACCACCATACCCAAGATGAAAACTTTCCGATACTGTATCTACCATCGCGTTTTTTCAATGCGACAAGAGACAATTTGCCGACCCTCAAAAAATGAGATTTATAATACCGCATTCCAAAATGACTTCTCCACTGAGCCGTTTCCGTAAAATATCAGAACATGAGAATGTTCTGCAAGAAACCTCGTGAAGTTTTCGGAATTTTGGTTGAATTTGAGGTCATTTTCCATTCAACATATCTGGAACCTTCTCATACATCATGTGTACTTTTATACCCCCCCCCCCTATCAACTTTTGAACGGTTCGACGTAAAAACATGGAAAAAAAACTGTTTAGGAGCTATCACTGATACTACTTTTTCAAATAAATGAGATGGTGATTGTTCGACAAAGGGCGCGGGGGGCATATTAACTTAAAAATTTCCAATAGTATGGGAGGTCATTTGTTACATTGTTGAAAAGGATTCAATTATCTTTTCAATCATGTATTTTGTTTATTTCTTCAATATTTTTTGCAATTCGCATTCGAAATATCAAATATTTCAACCATGTATTTTTTTTATTTCTTTAATATGTTTTTTGCAATTCGTATTCGAAATATCAAGTATGAGTGCGGATCTGAATGGTCCTTATACCGCAATATATTTGATCGTTTTGGTGTGGTGGAACAATGCAACAGAAAATATTTTGTAACTACTTTTTTAATGCAGATACATTGGAATTACTCGACAGATTGCGCTGGGGGCACATCAACTTGAAAATGTCTAAAGGCATAAAGATCCAAATTGTGAAAAAATGTTTGTTCTGTGACGAGAAACAAATTTGACATTTTATCTCTGTTGACAGGTACTAAAATATGACTTTTCATGAAATAACTTTTTCCCCCGGACTGAAAAATGTAGGTGTGCAAATTCCATGCACGCACTCAAATGTCTATGTTAGATCAGAGTAAAAAATTACTTTTCACAAAATTTATTATATCCGTCGGGGAATTTTCCATTCGATGAATAATTGTTATCAGGGAATTTTGCGTCGGTGAATTGTTGTCGGGGAATTTTCTTTTACCCGAGGAGTTCTTGTTGTTGCGTTTTGAGTGTGATCGTTCATTGGGTGGGCCAGGAAAGCTCTAATGTTATCTGACCTATTCTTGCACTGACTAGTGGGAAATAAATCATGTCTGCAGGTGGTCATTCAATCCAATGGGGAATAATATTCAATGCTCAATTGCAATTAGCACATAGCACTTGCAATAATTATGTCCTCCTGGAGAACATGTAATTCAATATTCGTAGGGGGACGTAGTTGTTTTCTGACAGAAATTTGCCTCAAATTTTCCATTTCGTGGGATAGTGTGCGGAGAAGGGGATTATGATTTAGTTGAAATTATTCATTTCATTTATTTGATACTCTTCGGCACACTTTTCTAATTATTAGTTGTCATTGTCTTAGTGTCTTAATAGTGACTTAGGTGATCACCCAGTGAATTTGCCCCATGTTTTTCGTTTTAAATCTTTTAAAGTATTTTCATAGCTATATTAAAAATCAACAAACACAAATTTTCAGAACAATCCATATGAGTCAGGAATCTGAGGGGGGTTATAAAGGTATATGAGGCGATGAGAAATTATTTTATTCTTTTATTCCGTTCAAAAACGGAGTACCTACATTAAAAAAAATAATTGAACAATTTTTGAAATTCAACTTGTGGAAAAATTATTTTATCCGATCAAATCAATTATACTTTGTATATGTTTTTCTTGAATTATCATCTATACCTACACTGATGAAAGAGGTGGATACGCGATCTCCCCATAGAAAACCAGAACTCCATAAAAAAATTCAGGAAATCGATGTGCATTATTGTTTTATAACTCCGACATCAAATATACTATAAATTTGACTGACCATTTTACTATGACAACCTGTTTAACTTTGTGGACTAACCATTCAACTATTATTCTTCTAATAACAATTCAATTTCTCTGCTGTGAGAACCTACGCCAGCAGCAGGTTCCCAAATGATAAAATTCAAATGAGATAAGAGGTAGTACGAATATCACAATACACAGAAATAGATTCTCAACAGGTGTTCCATAATTATTTAGGCATGGGAAAATTTGTTTGAGATTGCCAATATAAAACCATTTCCAAAGATTGAAAATATGAACTTTATCGTTTATTTCATTTATCAAACTCAGAACAATATAAGGAGAAATATACCTACTGAAACTCGCTTGATTAGAGTGGTCGGAAATTACATTGAAATATAGAAAGGTCTTTTAGATGTAATCCAGTACGATTGGGTTTTGAGGCGAGGATCGATTGTAGCACCACCAAACTTGGGATGCTAGAAGTTGGAACCATGATGAACACGAAAAAAAATTGTTTATCAAAATTCCAGGGGTGGAACATTTTTTTTCCGTTTAAAAATAAATTTATAGATTTTTGCTGTAATCTTGGAAAGTATATGATTTATCGGAAAATCAACAATAAACAGGGTGAAAGAAAATTCAATTCTCCACAAAAATGATTTCTTGTCATTTCTTATGAAATGCGCTCTTTTTGTCAGAAAACGTGATTGAACGCCGACATCAAATTTCAGGTTCACTCTTAGCCGCCGCTGAAAGTTCTGGAGGAGCCGAATATTTGATTGGTCATAACTCTGCTCAAAAAGATCGGAGAAGGAAAAGGAGAAGTTAATATCGTTTTTGAAGACTCCTACCTTCTCATGCAAATTCAATATGCGAGTATATGAGTAAGTGCCTAAAATGTGTTTTGTCATAATGCTTCACGGAGATGTTTGCGGATAATCCGAAAACCATGAATAATCCAGTAAATATGGAATTATTATACTGAAGCAGCAACCCATACTCTTTTTGGACTATATGTAACAATTTTAGAGTAGCGAGACAGGTCCCACTTATATATTCCAAAAAAAAAAAACTTTGTGTAACTCCTGCCTCATATTCAACTTACCCATGAAACCGGCATTCTCTTCAGTAAATGTTAAAAATATTCGCTTATTCATATCCTGCATATATGCTTGATAAGACTATTGTGAAGTGCAAACCTCAAGCTTGAAATCACATACTTAATTTTTCATGCAGGATGTGTATGAGCGATTATTTTCAACATCTACTGAAGAAATTGCCAGGATTATGGGTGAGTTGAAAACTGAGGTAGGAGTAAAACCCAGTTTTTTCTTTGGCATGTATAAGTGAGGCTTGTCTCGCTAGTCTAAAATCGTTGCATATAGTCCAAAGAGGGTACTGATTTCTGCTTCATTATAAATATTTCATATCAACTAAAATATCCATGACTTTCGGATCCTCCGCAAATATCGTAGAAGGATTATGTGAATTGGGACAAAACACATTTTAGGTACTCAAGATAATCACATGTTATATTTGCATGAGGAAGTAGAAGTTTTCAGGAACGATATACACTTTTTCTTTTCCTTCTACTATAATTTTTAGCAAAGTTATGACAAATCTAATTTTCGGCACTGTCGGAAATTACAGTGGCGGGTTAAGGCTAGCCTAAAATTTGATATCGGAATTCAATCAGGTTTTCTGAGAAAACGAGCGCCTTTTGTGAGAAATTACAAGGTATATTTCTTTTGGAGAATTGAATTATCTTTCGCCTTGTTGAAATTGTTTCTTGAAAAATCTTATACTTTCCGAAACAACAGCAAAAACATATAATTTTTTGAAATAAAATTTTTTCTGAAGTCAAGAAGTCATGTGCCAAGTTTCAAAGTGCTACGATTCATTCTTCACTTATGGCTTACAATTTGTCTGTGGTTACTGTACCAACTAAAATAACTGAAAAAGTGTTTCTGAAAACAACTGAGAAATTTAATTCAACATGTAAGAACCTCAACATGACCATAGCTAACATGCATATGTACAAATACTATGACTAATATCTGTATTGTGAATAAAATATGAATACTAAAAATACAGGGTGTCCCAAAACTCAACGTCATCCGTTGGAGGGCTTATGGTATAGCTCATGGCTGACCAGAATATCACAGTATGACCTTAGTAAAATATTAATTGTTATTTTACCTTCAATTGCTTTTGAATTAACATATAGACTTTAAATTTCAAAACCATCAAAAACCGTCATTATCATAGTATTTTTTCAATAATATTTTGGTGTGAAATTTTCTTACCGAATACCATTCTAGCTTCAATTAAAAACAGAAATTTTTTTCTCGAATACTAATATTTTTCAGAAAATTCCTGTTCTCGAAAAAATTTTCACTAATAATTGAAGCTCTAGTGGTACTACAATACAAAATTAACGAATGCTCACAGAATTACCATTAGTGTTGTTATCTATAGCTATACAGTGTGTCCACAAAGTAACCCCCCCTGTTAACTTTTGAACGGATTGGAATTTTCGGATGAAATTTTTTTTGGTGGAATGGCAGTTCATAAGCTACTTTTTTCCGACAAAAAAATGTCTCTCTGTCAAAATGGCGGCCCGACGCCATTTTGAAAGAATTTTTAATGGCATGGGGGGTCGAGTAATACTTCATTCGAAACTTCTTACAATTCTCTATACGTCCCCAAAATTTCAAACAAAAATATACATCCAAAACAAAATGGCGGTACATAATGTAAGAACTCTCTTAGAGTAACCCCACCCCTGTTAACTTTTGAACGGATTGGAATTCTGTTTTTAATTTTTTTTTATAATATATCTTTTGCATCATTTAAAACTCTCAGATCCGTTAATTCTTAGTGCGTAACTGCGGTACCGCTCTTATTCCGTGTGTGCATGAGATTAAGTAATGTTATTTATTGTTATTTTATTCTTATCTTTTCTATGTTTGAAAAGTCGATTGTATATTTTTGACTGTATATTTAATATTTTATATATTGACTTGCTGATTTCGGTCAAACCCTGGTTTAATTGAATATCAAAATATCAAGGCTTTCTTCGAATATTTTTTAGAGCCAAAAATCCAATAAATATTTTAGCAGTTTTTTAAAATAAAATTGGACTACGCCACTGGACTTGTTGAACTTTCAAATTGGTTCAAGAAATAGAAGCTAACCCAATACACCAAAACTAGGTCACTTTCACTCAACGCGCGTTTCTAACATTCTCAAGAGATATACTACGCAGTAAGCGTAGTAAGCGTAGTAAGCGTAGTAAGCGTAGTAAAGCTACTTTGGTCCCTGGTCATACCCGGTGTGACTGGATTATTCAATCAGACAAGGTGTGAAATGCTCAACGATTGGACCAGAACCAATCCTAGTAGTTTCTAGATCATAAAGGAAATCTTGGAAGCAAAATTCCACATCGAAGGCCCTTCTCTGAACACAATGAGCATAAAGGAAATCAGAATAGTGGTTACTGCCATCTAAACAAGCACGTCAACATGTGTACATCCCCGGAAGCATCATCTGTAACAATATGAGTTCGAATTTTACCAATGAAATAGTAATTTACTTAACAAGTCCGGAAAACACTGTTTTTTTGGACGAGTGGACAAGATTCTAGGACGAGCGTAGCGAGTCCTGGAAGTCTGCCAGTCCAAAATAGTTATTTACCTAACAAGTGCGGAAAGTAGTACTTTTCCGCACGCGACGGCAGTTGCACGAACGACGCGGAGCGGAGTTCGGGCAAGCCGTTAAGGGCGGAAAAGACATTTTCCGTAAGAGTTAGGTACAATATTTTTCCTTCGAGTGTTTTTGTCCATCTTATTTATGAAAAAACGAGGTTTTTAATAAAAAAGTTTTTATAATAATGCTACAAAATGACTAATAAGACAGAATAGTTACATAGATCATTTAGTTATTCCTAAATATCCTCATTTTCAACAATATAAAAATCGTGCGGAAAAGTAAATCGTACGGAAAAGTAAAAATCGTAGGGAAAAGTACAACTTTCAAAACGAAAAATCGTGCGGAAAAGTTACTTTACACAATATTTTCGGCAACCATGTAAAATAACAAATTGAGACACATTTATTTTTTATATTTCTTTCTAGAATAAAATTTCGAACATTTTAATTCTTGTTTGTATTAAATATCGAAATGCGAACAGAAGATAGGTACTAACAGAAACATTCTAATTCTTATTTATATAAATATTTATATTGAAATTCGGACATTTCCTGGACTAGTCCGGAAAGTACGTACTTCCCGGACTAGTCCGGGAAGTGATACTTTCTCAAAGAATAATCGTCCGGGAAGTAGGTACTTCCCGGATGGTTGCCGAAAATAGTAATTTACGTAACAAGTCCGGAAAACTGTTTTCGGACGTGTTGAGTACACAATTTTTTTGGTAACCGTGTAGAATAACAAATCGAGACACATTTTTTTTTTATATTTTTTTGCAGAAGAAAATTTCGAACATTTTAATTCTTGTTTGTAGTAAATATCGAAATGCGAACAGACTAGTCCGGAAAGTACGTACTTCCCAGACTAGTTCGGGAAGTGATACTTTCTACTTACCTACTTCCCGGACGGTTGCCGAAAAAGGTGTTTTATACGCTTTCATTTAACCTATTCTGTTAGTATGTCTATTTATCTGTCTTTTCGGTTCAAAACTTGAAATCCATTTTTCAAGCAATTGCTGTCATATATACGATTGAGCTAGAAATTTGCAAACATATTAAGAACCGGTGACAATATAAGCCCAAAGGCAAGAAATAGATAGAATAGATAAGACTATAGATCGAAAACGCTTAGGAATTCAGAAAATCGTCCGACGGTTTCCGACGTCGAAGATTACGCCGAAAAATAAATGTCTGAAAAAAGTTACGAAAACTCGCGAAAATTAAATCAGAGAAATACTTAAAATAGTGACAGATATCGGACGAAAAAATAATGGTGGTTGGGGGTGGGGCTCAGCCTTCCTTTTCGGAAAAATGTGCTAATACTCACCAATACAAAATTGGAAAAATCCGTACAAAAATTGAAAAACATCGGGCCGTTGAATAATTTTCGTTGCTTGACCTGTATGTATACAGTATCGGAAAGTTTTCATCTTGGGTATGGTGGTTTCATGAGAGTGTGAAGGATAGCTTGCTATATGTTTAAAAAAAAATTGTTGTTTAAAATTGTTTTTTCCGTTAACCAGCTGTCGTCCCCTTACGAACGGCAGCCCTCAAAAGTCGAAACTTGTGCGAGCCAAGGATTAGCGAGGTCTTACCTTTTAACGTGCGATTCCTAGCACTTTCTCGGGCCATCAGATAAAAATCTGTAGTCGCTAAGGATTCGAACCTAGCCGACCAGCAGTAAATGGTTTCGAACGCTCAGCCACTGAGCTACTTGACCCTCTGTTGAGAGATCATTACAATTTCTCCTCTACTCGCTCGAGGAAAGGATATCAACGTGAGCTGTTAATTCGTCGGGTGGAGTAACAGGATAGGCGCACAGTAGTGCGTCTCTTTTATTTATGTGGCATTATCATATCATTGCGTTCCTTGTTGCTCGCGTAGATTTCTGTCTATACCCCAGATTCAAAGTTTCCGATACTGTATACGTATCCATTAAGGTGGGGTACTAGGAAGCTAGATAGTAAACATACGCAAGCAACGTCTTAACCTCTGGCCACTTGGCACACCTGATATTATTCAAATTCTACAAAATGAAATGAATGAAAACAATCATTTTAAAAAGAAGCGAAACTATTGAACTAATACGTAAAAAATAATATTTAGTGTATGACAAACAAACAACATAATAGTTATTCGAGTAACAAGGAATGTAAAGACCGAGGCCTCCGAGGCTTGTCGCTTGCCGAGGTTGTTAACAGTCGATACATTCCGTGTTACTTATTAGGTTTTTCCCGCTGCTTCTTGACATTTCCCAAAATTTGCCTGGATTGAAGTTTGTTTTCTTACCCTTCCTTCATCGTTATTCCGCTACTACATTCTGAGTTGCTTGTGCGCGTAACTAAGTTACCGAAGAAACCAATAATATTCAAAAAGTCTCATAACCTAAAAATTGATATAAATGAAGCTGAAGGTATTACTTGTCAAAGTCAAAGTCATTATTACCCTAGGCATGTGATTGACACTATTTACATTCCGTTGTCAAGATGAATTAGAAAACGAATGATATAGACCATTTACCTGTTTTGTTGCTAAACATGTGTGGACTATTTACAGTGTCTGCAGCGGGAAAAAAAATTATATTTTCTTTAAAGCTTGAGGCGGAAATATCACTTCACTTGAAAAAAAGCCTTAAGCTTTTAAGAAAATATGGCACTGGTTACATGTATTCTTTGAGCTCGTCAGATTTTTTTTATTTTCAGATATATCGTTCTAGAGGGGAGCGAGGGGAGCGAGTGGATTCATTTTTATTTTTGGGTATGATATGTTGTGAAAAATGTCGGTAGACTCTGAATATACCTACCAATTATGGTGTAGATAATTACAGGATAAGACAGAAAATGCGTTTTTTGTGAAGCCCATTTATAGACTTTTGTGCCATGTCCTTTTTTAATGTAATTTGTTTGTCATAAACTAAATATATTTATGAATCAATATTTGTTCATAAAATTTCAGGAACACCTATTTAAAATTATTGCAGTGTGATTTTTCGCGATGAAATCATTTCAAAGTTGGCTTTGAAATTCTGAATTTTATTTGGAATTCATGACACTGAATGAGAGCTGCTGATGCTCTCTCTCTCTTTTGTGCTCACTCCAGTGAAAAAAATAATTTCTGAATCGGTTAATAAATAATAATTTTAGAAGGGTGCTCCGCCTTCGAATGGGTCACTCTGTATATATTATACTATTATATTTTCTATTGATTAGAAATGAGCGCAAAAATATGAGCACTTTGTCTATTGTATAAACATAGCTTATAATAATAATAAGCTTGCCATCCGAGAATGAATACAAAACTGAGGCGTATAATCTCAAAGTTGGGTGGTGTCTTCAGTTTTACAGGTACAAGTGGAAATACCAGGGTTTGTATATATCTTAATCAAAATCCATTTGTCTCGAAGTCACTAAAACCACCTAATACGATAATGCAGTTTCTGCAATGAATTATTGTAGGTATTAATTTCTAGGGAGCATCAATAATTATAAGTATGCATTTTGATGTAGATTCAAAGAAAAAGTTTTTCAAAATTTCGGCGAATTATCGCAGGAGATAATATAAAAAAATTATTCAGATGAAAATTATGTAATTTGTTTCGTGTTCTTTATACCAGTTGTCTTTGTCTAGCAGTCCATAGAGCTTTGTTTGACAATTTCCTTCATATTGTATAAACCAATCAAATGTCATCATTTTCTCATTTCAAACCAATGAAAGTAGGAGTTTCAAAACACTTTTTCCAGCTCATTGTTCAAACGTAATTCGAAAATCCTCCATAATATTTTGTTTTTCAGTTAGGTCGTCGGAAAAGTATAGTGTACAAATATACTTTTTCTACTTACGTAATTGAAATGACATTTACCTTACGATATTATTCATGTACGGCGCTAACTGATCGAATAATCACAGATTTTCAATATAAAAAACATAATTACAATGGCTACCCCATTTTTAAATGAACGAACTAACCTACGTACTAACTAACTTACGTAGACATTTGAGTACGTGAGAATTGAACACATAAATTTTGAGAGCAGTGATTTTTTAATCTGAACCAGAACGAACTAACCTTACGTAGAAATTTGGGTATGTGGAAATTGATGACATAAATTTTGCGAAGAGTAATCATTCAGTCTGATCTAACCAGAACGACATCGCAGTGGTCGGTGTACGAAACGAGAAGTCGAAAACTCATTAATTAATTGTGTGTACGAAACGAACGCGAGTGTACGAAAAAATAAACCGCCTTCATGATGACATAGGAAAGAAATCAACTTCTGATTATGATGACTTTAAATTATTATGTGAGCTGATTGTAACCTAACAAAAAAATATGTCCTGTTAATATCAGTTCGTAGAAAAATTTCGGTACTTACCTACGTGACATATTTATAAACTCCTCTGGATTTATCGAACACTCATTACTAAAAGGACGTTCATTATACTTATCACATATCAAAAATTTTGCTATTTCATCCAAAACCTCTAATAATCTCAAACACTTGTTAGTTAATTCCAGAGATAAAATTCCAATGCTGGATAAGTCTGGAGTCTATAAATTGAACTGTTCTAACCTTGATTGTAAAGCTTGCTATATTGGCCAAACAGGTCGCAAGTTTAGAACTCGACTAGCAGAACATGTTAGAATTATAGATTCCAACTCTGATGAAGAGGAAATTAATTCAAATTCAGTTTTTTCCAATCACATCATAAATGAAAAACATAATTTCGATTCCAACTCTGACTTAAAAATCTTATATGTGTGTGATAAAGGCAAGAGACTCAATCTACTAGAGGCTGTTGAAACTAATAAAGCGAATAAAAATTTAAAATTTTGGATCTAAAATGCTTGAATGAACAGACCCAGTTTGACAGTTTAAAACTTTGTAACTCTTTACTATTTTGAAACACCTTTTTTCCTCCCAGACGTAATATTCAATGATTCACTTACACTCTTTTGGTAAAAGCTTTTATTGAATACCAATAATTTTTACAAAACAAAAACATATATTCTTTTTCTTCTATAGTTCTGTCATTAGACGATACTATGGTTAAGGTTGTCTTGTTCCATGGAAGCATGGGACATCCCATTCTGTTCTCTGTCACCTTGAGCCAGGACTTTCCACATGACAGATGTCATTCATGTCAAATTATAACCTATTGTTACTTCCTCTTCCTAGTTGTCTCCTGGAAATACATGCTGCATGATCGTCTTGTGATTTCAAAATTTAAATTTGTAATGTTTTTGGGTGGTCTACATGACATCTACAATAAAGATTATTTTTGGTGGGTTGGGGTTGGGGAGTTAGACTGAAAGTTTTTTTCACCTTCCTATCTTATCACATAATATACTATTGTCGCTTACTCCTATTCCATTAATAAATTATGTTTCTGCCCCTGAAGAAGGTTTGCTCATCTAAAACATTGATAATTGTGTTGTATTATTGTATTTGGTTATATAATTAATGTTATGAACACTATGTAGATTTCAATATAGTACATTGTCAAGTTCACGTCAGTCTGAGTCATTTTATCCAATTCACCTCACCCAAAATATAGAATAACAACAGGTTATGGGCCCAGGACAGTCTGCTTAAGTCGCATACGTGTTTATAAACATTGAACGAATATGTCTAGTCAGATCCCGCTAATTGAAAAACTGAAGGGGCGTGAGAACTACGACGCTTGGAAATTTGCAGTACAGGCCTATCTTCTGGACTTAGATCTTTGGGACTGCGTTTCTGGTGACTGTAAATCCAATCCTTGCAAGAAAGACATCAAGGCAAGAGCAAAAATCATTCTTCTGGTTGATCAGGTGAATTACGTACATTTGCAATCAACAAAGACCGCAGAGGAAGCTTGGGATACTTTGGAATCCGCCTTCCAGGATTCAGGGCTCATTAGAAGGGTTGGTTTATTGAGATGTTTAATTATGACTAGGCTCGAAAACTGTGACTCAGTTGAGGATTTCGTGAATAGGATTATCACAACCGCCTACAAACTCACAAACATTAGTTTGAAAGTTTCTGATGAATGGGTAGGTACTATTTTATTAGCCGGTCTTCCCGATCATTTTCAGCCTATGATCATGGCTATAGAGTCGTCTGGTATTGAAATTACCGCCGATGCGATCAAAACTAAACTTCTGCAAGATGTCTCAATGAATAAAAGAGAGGATGGACATAAAGTTGAGGCTATGTATGGTTTCCAACATCGGAAAAATTCCAATTTGAAGAACAGTTTCGGTCAATCGAGTTTGAAAAAACAGTTCAAAAAGAATTATCACGATTCTGACAAAAACTGTACCAGTGTCAAATCCAAAGGACCTCGTTGTTATGCATGCAATGGTTACGGACATTTTGCGAAAAATTGTTCCAACCGTAGTGAAAAGAAACAGTTTTCCGGGAATGCCAATATTGAAAACAAGGAACGAGCCTTGTTTACCGCTCTTTCCACGCAAATTTCTTTGGGTGAATCAGATTGGTTTTTTGACTCGGGTTGTTCAGCGCATTTGACGAAAGAGAAAAATTTTTTCGTCAATGAAACTCTCCCGACAAAGATGAATGTGAGCACCGCGCACAGTCAGGATATTATGCAAACGAATAGTATTGGTGACATAAAGCTGCCTATCACAGTTAACGGCAATACTTCCGATGTTACTGTACGAAATGTTTATTATGTACCTGATTTACGTGTGAATCTTCTGTCAGTAAGTCAGATCGTGAAGAACGGAAATATAGTTGTCTTTGATTCTGATGGTGCACGAGTATATGACGCAAATGACAGCATTCTGGCAACTGCTACGTTAGAAAACAACTTGTTCAGACTCAACCTTTCTTCCAAATCAGTTTTAATGGCTCAGTCAGACTTTCCTAAAGAAAAGATTTTGTGGCACAGGCGCATGGCGCATGTGACTTTATCCAGTCTAAGGAAGTTGAAAAACGGATTAGTTCACGGAATTACGTTTTCTGATACACTTCCGAAAGAATTTGTTTGTGAAACTTGTGCTATCAGTAAAAGTCATCGTTTGCCATTCTCCTTGAGTGAAACGAAATGTACCAGAATTTTGGAGCTAGTTCATTCGGATTTAGTTGGACCACTAAATAAATCACTAGCGGGCTCCCAGTATATGCTCACCTTCTCGGATGACTACAGCCACATGTCGTTTTGCTATTTTTTGACAAAAAAAAGCCAAGTTTTTGATACATTCGTCAAATTCAAGAAGTTTGTAGAAAATCAAACTAGTCTAAAAATAAAAACGTTCAGAACAGACAATGGTGGAGAATTTTGTTCTAATCAAATGAAAGATTTCCTT
This sequence comes from Chrysolina haemoptera, assembly GCA_958298965.1. NCBI lineage: Eukaryota > Metazoa > Arthropoda > Insecta > Coleoptera > Chrysomelidae > Chrysolina > Chrysolina haemoptera. The sequence goes on from OY282591.1 coordinate 5,122,487, forward strand.
ATTGCTGAAGGTGTCGAACATCAGACCTCCGTTCCCCACACGCCCGAACAAAATGGAAAAGCGGAACGCTTAAATCGCACGATTGTGGAAAAGGTCAGATGTTTACTTGCTGATTCGAAACTTCCTCACAAATTTTGGGCAGAGGCGGCAAACACGGCGTGCTACCTTCTCAACAGATCTCCTACGAGATGCACAGAAGTCACACCTCTGGAAATTTGGACAGGAAAAAAGCCGACCGTTAAACATATCCGAATATTTGGTATTTGGTTGTAGAGTGTACGCTAATATTCCAGCTCCCAACCGAAAGAAATTGGACCCGAAATCACGTCCAAGCATACTTGTTGGCTACAGCATGAATAGCAAGGCGTACAGACTCTACGATCCGAAGAAATCGGAAGTATTTGTGTCTCGTGATGTAATTTTTTCAGAACACGAGAAAGGATCAGAGTTTTTAGAAAAAAACGAAAGAAATTTTGCGAACTTTCCTTTGGTCTATGATGACATTGGCAGTCAAATAATGAATCAAGGTGAATCAAGCGAGAAATCTGGTGATTTTCCAGCTGAACTATGCGATGGACCTGATAACGAAAATAGTTCATCTAATGATTTGACTGACCAAGATTGTGAACCGATTAATTCAAATAATTCCCAATCCATTTCAAATGTTGACATTGATCTAGTGGTTGATAGGAACGACGACTCGACTGATAGGGCTAATCTAGAGCAGCCACGGATTGATCCTATCGTTCAACAACGAAGAGGAGAACGCGTTAGATGTTTACCTAGCAAGTTCGAGGATTATGTTTCTTATGCAATGAGCTTAAGTGAACCCGATGATCCAACGACCGTTGATGAAATTGAAAGACGTCCTGACCATGATCTTTGGAAGCAAGCTATGGACCTTGAGTATCAATCCCAGCTGGATAACAGAACATGGGAACTTACGGATCTACCTCCAGGAAAAGTACCTCTCAATAACAAATGGATCATCAGAACAAAACGAGATGTCACTGGTAAAATAGTGAAGCATAAAGCTCGACTCGTTGTTAAAGGCTGTGCCCAACAGAAAGGGCTAGATTTTGAGGAAACTTTTTCTCCGGTAGTGAGGTACAGCTCCATCCGGTATCTTCTGGCCCTGGCAGCAAAACGAGATATGGACATTGATCAGATGAATGCAGTTTCTGCTTTTCTTCAAGGAGATCTCAATGAGGAGATCTATATGCGCCAGCCTGAAGGTTTTCAGCATTCCAACCAAGTCTGTCGTCTCAGGAAAAGTTTATATGGACTCCGACAGGCAAGTCGAGTGTGGAACATCAAACTCGATGGATGCCTGAAGAGTATCGGTTTAACACAGTCGAAATTCAACACTTGCGTATATTTCAAGTCGAGTCAGGAACATATGTTGGTCATAGCAGTCTGGGTTGATGACCTGCTTATTTTTTCTGACGACAAGAAACTGAAATACGAGGTGAAGTCTCAGTTGATGAAAAACTTCAAGATGACCGACATTGGTGAAGCCAAATTTGTACTTGGATTCCAAATTTCAAGGAACAGGAGAAGAAGAAAATTATGGATTGATCAGAAAATATATATTGAGAACGTTTTGAATCGTTTTCATATGGAAAGCTGCAACCCTGTGTCAACTCCTTTAGATCCTAACGTAAAGCTGTCAAAGGACCAGCAGCCCAGCTCTTTGGAAGAAAAAAGGAAGATGGAGGATATCCCATACCAAGAGGCTGTGGGAAGTCTGTTGTTTGCGTCGCAGGTGTCCAGACCAGACATAGCTTTCGCTGTCAGCTATGTCAGTCGGTTCAACAATAACCCAGGTCCTGCTCATTGGTCTGCAGTGAAGCGTATCCTCCGATATATGAAAGGAACAGCAGACTGGAAGCTAGAGTACGATGGAAATAAATCTTGCGAAATCACTGGGTATTGTGACTCAGATTTTGCCAGCGACAGCGATGAACGAATATCTGTCACGGGATATATATTCCTAATGTGCAACGCATCCGTGTCTTGGGGAACTAAAAAGCAACCAACAACAGCGTTATCCACTACTGAGGCAGAGTATATGGCGTTGTCCGCTGCTACTCAAGAAGCTCTCTGGCTGAAAGGTTTGTCAGATGAGATAGTTCCCTGCTCCGAGCAAGAAAAGACTCCACTTAGAATATTCGTCGATAATCAGGGCGCACTCAATCTTGCTCAGAATGGTTCGTACCAATCTAGAACCAAACATATCGATGTGCGCCACCATTTCCTACGACAAAAGATAGCCGAGAAAGTTATCAAGCTATCATACATACCAACAAATGAGATGGTAGCTGACTCTCTCACGAAGCCATTGTCCACTGTCAAATTTCTGAAGTGTATTGAGTTACAAGGAATAACCAAATAGGAGGGGTTGTTGTAATATTGTATTTGGTTATATAATTAATGTTATGAACACTATGTAGATTTCAATATAGTACATTGTCAAGTTCACGTCAGTCTGAGTCATTTTATCCCATTCACCTCACCCAAAATATAGAATAACAACAAATTGTCCAAAATTATAAAGTAAAGGTGATGAAAAACACCAAATTATTGCATTAGTTGCGAACCCAGTAAGACAACAAAAGAATGGTTTTATTTTATTTTTTCAATTAGAATTTTTTTTAATGTAAGTTTAATTTAAATGAAGTTGAAATACTTGAGTAAATGTTAACCTCGTCAAAACATCATTTCCTGGATACTATCAAGTGAATTGACCTCAGTTAATACGATCTCTTAATCCTAATACTTCTGATGCCATTAGCTGAACTTCTTTTCAGCCCACTCTACTCATTCCTAAGCTGTCTAGATTATCAAAACACCTTAAGGTCTGTCATGAGCCGGGCGATTCCCTTCATTTTTTTTGGCAAATAGGGGCGTACCTAAGACCACCCCGCTGTCTCACCTTGCTGTCACACCTTTGGTGTGCTGCTACAACCATCCAAATAAATTATCACCTAAACCCCGCGTGACCCTAATGATTATACGCTTGTCTAACTTATACCTGAAGAGTAACAAAGTTTATACCTTCGGGAATTTCCAAAATGCCAGATGACGGTATATCGTATAACCTGCCACATTTGGAATCAGTTTGAAATTTGAACAAGTGTAGTGACAGGTGTGATTTCTGCGGGATTTTTAACAGTGAAATGAGGTTTTTTCGTGTCGAGAGCACTTCCGTCAACACGAAGAATAAAAGTATGTGAGTTCAGATTTACTAACTATTCACTTTCCTTTTATTAGAATTATGTCTGGGTTTCTGCTCTTCCGCGTGTTTTTCCTGAAAAAAAATATTAAATTTTAAAGATCTTTCAATCAAGAATTTTTTTTAAGACAATTTTTTCTACATTGAATTTCAGCATGACAAATTTTTTTGTATTGAAAAAATAGATTATCATCAAGTAACGGCCAAGTCAATCCAGAATTCAAAAAACAACGATTTCTATTAAAAAATTGGTTTTTATGTAAAAAAAAAGATTTCTAAAATAAATAACAATTTTTTTAATCTTTATTTTTGCAAAACATGTGTTTAGACTGGCCGGTATGACATATTTCTTGCAATGTGTTTTTTTAATGTATGCTTTTTCAAAATTATTATTATAGGTTTTTAAATATCCACCAAATATTTTATACTGGATGAGTTGAGATGCGGCGCATCCCTGTTTTTGAGAGAAAACATCTGGTTAGAAAAACCACTTTGCATACATTGAAAAGTCGTTCAGCGATATACCGGTTGAGTTTTTTTAATTTAAATTTTTTTAAAATGAAAATTTAATTTTTTTAAAATTGAAATTTAAAAAAACCCAACCGGTATATCGCTGAACGACTTTTCAATGTATCCAAAGTGGTTTTTCTAACCACTTCGCATACATTACAGTTTGAACCAGAATACCCACAAAAAATAAAAAACATACTCTTTTATCGTGTAGAAACCATAGAAATTATCATCTGAACATGATGTAAAAAAAGAAAGACTTCAAAATAGTATATTAAAGTATAAGTGGATAAAAAGTTCTTTTTTCTGTGACGGGAAAAAAGTTTGGCATTTTATCTCTGTTGACAGGTACTAAAATATGACTTTTCAAATTACTTTTTTTCCCCGGAAAAAAATGAATACTTTTTTCCCGGATATATACATAGGCAAAGGTAGATATCTGCTATTGCAAAAGCTTATCTCGCACACTCCGATGTTCCGCACGGGGCTCTAACCCCATGTTTCATAAATAGACGAATACACATAAAATGAGTTGCCTATCAAAATGTGATCCAGACTATATACCAGCGAGTTTAAAAAATTTGCACCATATGGAAAACTTTTTTATTACGATATCAGAAAATGTTATTCCTCATAAAAATGCATTGCAGAATACTTGCATGAAAGTTGTCAAAATTTCAAATTTCCAAATGGTGTATAGGGGGAACAAAAAATAGAAATTTTGATCAAGAGTAAAATACCCCTTATTATTGACATTATCAAGAAGTTCATTCAAGGAGGTTGTTCACAATTGATCAAGATTCTATTTTTTGTTCCCCCCTGTACACCATTTAGAAATTTGAAATTTTGACAACTCATATGCAAGTATTCTGTAATGCACTAATTTTTATGACAACACAACCTCCAGCTAAAATCTAATACTTTTTTTCCTTGTATAATAAATAACTATTGTTCTATTTCTGGTTTATTATTACAAATAATGGAAATAAAAACTTAAAATGTAATGCTAGATCAATAATCATTGAATTGTCATTTAGACTTCACGGTTCTCGAGTTGTTGATGTATCTTTGGTAACTTTAAAAAACGCGCGTTTTTAAAAGTTCGATTTGCACATGCTGAGGCGAGCTTTAAATAGGTGAAAAGTGGCACCAATTGAAAAATCGATTTCAGTATTTTCTCCATGCTTTTCAACAGAAAGGATGTCAGACTGATGGGTCTAAGCGATTTTGGGTGTGGGTCAGTCCGACCCACCTTAGGAATATAGATCAACCTAGTCGCGGTCCAGTTAGATGGTATATAGTTCCAAGCTAAACTGGCTCTAAAGAGTCTTATAAGGATAGGCATAATCTGTTCCAGTCCGATTTGTAACAGAGCTGGAGCTATGCCATCCTCTCCTGGTGATTTGTATGGGTGGAACGAGTTAACCGCCCATCTTATCGCATGCGGTGTGATTATTTTGTTGGCAACCACCCAGTCATCTCTGTGGGGTCGTTTAATCCGGCCTATATTTGTGACTGGAGGTCGATTGTCCAGAATCAGGCAAACATCTAACAGAAAACAACTACTTCCTAGCTAATACCACGACGGACATTGCTTATTATAATTATACAGCAATGAAGCATAATTTGCTGTATTAGCCAGGGAAGTAGTTGTTTTCTGTCAGATTCTTGCCTCATATTTTCCACATGGTGGAAATATTTGGAGAGAAGGGTACTTTGACATTGTCGATTCTACTATTTCATGTAAAATAATAGTTTTTGAACATCTTCCTTTTTTACCATAATTCGGTTTTTTGAAATGGAATGACCACTTTTTCGAATCAACTTAGAAAACACTGGAAATGTATAAACTACCATATGCCTAGGTCAAACTGTTTTCGAGATATTCTTGTTTCAACTTTGGAAACTGTGGACAGTATCAGAACAGGTGTATAATTTAAAAAAAAAAACAACTGTAATACAAAATATATTCAGAGTAGGTTCCGTTGATTTGTAGGTACTTTAGAATTCGCTCCTTCACATTACTTCTGTGCTGATCGGCTGTTGTCAATTGTCAATTGTAAAGCATTCCCTCACCCTCTGATGGTAACCATTATTTTTTGTCAGTGGATCGGCATAAACAACACTTTGAACGTGTTATCAAATTTAAAATCCAATGATGTTATATCAGGAGAACTCGGTGGTGGCCAACGTTATGCAGATCATTACTGACAATCCATAATCAGCAAATGTCTTTTTCAGAGAATCATTCACCAAATGAGTATTATACAGGGTGTATCTTAAATGATGTCATCAATTTCAGGTGGTGATTCCTTGTCACATTTTAAGAAAAAAAGTTCATATAAACGTGTGTCCTAACTTGCTTCGTTCCCGAGTAACAGAGCTGGGCTGGGTACTGATAAATTGTACTCGAGTACTCGGTACCGGGTACTTTCAACAACTGATGAACGAGTACAGAGTACCAAGTACTTTACTTATTACACATGCTCTCGAGTACAGTACTCCGAGTAAAAGTACTCGAATTCTAAGAGTACTTTTTGCAAGTACTTTCTCATCGAGTTGTATGTAGCAAGTCCAAAAATAATTGAACAATATATACACCCATTGGGTTTTCTCCTGAGTCTTGCATTATACCTTCACCACTTTTTGCACCCTATAAATAACCATGAACTATCAAATCAATAATAACTAAACTATTTTGTAGTTTTTAGTCCATAAAGGATAAAATTAACGATAATAATGATAAAAACAATAGTTATTTTTGTATCTAGTGCGCGAAATGCTCGACTAACTCAGTTCTTGATCACCAAAGTATTTCGCGCATGAAATGCAAACACATTTTTTTCCACCATAAAGTTAGAAATAAATAATTTATCACGTTATAATGGTAACGAAGAAAAATGAAAAAAAGTGACACTTCGCATATTGTTGTCAATGCGCGAACCTTGTCATTTTTTGACGTTTGCAGAAAAAATAATTATTCAGTAATGGCATAACTGGTTGATTCTGTTGGCCAGGATTGTCTTCATAATAACTAATTTTGATGATTTATAAAGCCTTTGGAGTTTCGAGGTTGCTGGGTGAGGTATGCTGGACTGGACAGACAGGCTAGGCGCATACGCGTTGTATAATAAAGTACTCGTAAAAATGTACTCTCATCAGAAGCGCGGGTATCGGATACTTTTACCCGATATGTACGGGTACGAGTACCGAGTATTTTATACAAAATGTACTGGGTAACGGATACAGAGTACCAGAAATGTACTCAAGAGTACAGTATTCGGGTATTTATACTGAGTACTTCCCAGCTCTGCCGAGTAACGGTGTGCCGTTTACTAAAAAACCGGTTTTTCATGAATTACTCAAAATTCTACGCCGATTCTAACTAAACTTCGTGTGTTTGTCAGTAGTAACAAGAGTCTTCTTTTCATGAAATTATATTTTGAATTTCAATTCCAGTGGCGTCGCAGTTGATACCCCGTTACACAGAAACGAAGCAAGTTAGGACATACGTTTACATGAACTTATTATTCTTAAAATGTGACTAGGAATCACCTCCTGAAATTAATGACATCATTTAAGATACACCCTGTATAGAGAGGCACCGTAATGATTATACCACATATTTCTGTTGTACAGAAGAAGTTGGTTAGATATACGGTACAATGAAATTTCATGAATCTCCACGTATTTTTGTCCTGATAAGTAACTGATAAGCTAAAACACCAAACATCATCGTAAAAGTCAACAGTTTTAATGTGTAGGTTTATAAAATGCACTTCATATATGGAAACATTGTTCAAGGCAGGAAAGGCTAAGACTTTTAGAGAAAACCAACACAAGCATCGAAAAATTGCCTTAGATGTAATATCTAATTTACATTATCCCCTCAATGAGGGAAAACTAATAAGGTTCATGTGATTTATCGCCACATTTTGCAACGAAATCTTGTTTCTTTTCAGATTCAAGAAATAAATGGTCATGCTGAAATATTTTCCTTGCGTTGAACTCCATATTAGTACAAGGTACAGATTCACCGAATGGGATTGCAAGTAGTAATGAATGGTTTTTCAGTTATGAAAATTCACCCCGTTGTTCGTTTTGATATGATCTGAAGTATTTTCACATTGAGAGAAGGCGAAAATGTGAAGTGAATGAAGCGCTCATTATTTCAGTTGGGGCATTGTCGCGATAGTATAAAAGTCGTTGAATATTAATGAGAATTTGCCTCAGAAGCATTCTCGTCTTCGCAAAGTATCCACTGAATCCATTTCGAAAATTCATTATTCATAAACATAATTTGTCTTTTTCGAATAATTTCTAAACAACGAGGTTAAGAAGGGCACTTCAAATATCAAGTGATAGTCTACAAAAACTGTTAAAATGTTGGGCCATACAAAATAGGTATTTTTCTATCATCAATTCGTATAATCTATATTTCAATAATTGATGTATTTGACAACAGGTTGACATTTGTTGGTCATACAATAATCACTGCAACGGTCAGAAAAATGCTTGGTTTTGTCCTGGAGCGACTGTAAATCATTCACCGATATTCGGGCCTTAAAACATATTTCATAAATCTCTTCTTCAGTCTAAGTTCTTTGATCTGGAACCGTTTTTATAATATACATAAAGATAACTTGTAGGAACTCAGCACAGAAATTCATTAGATGTAAATCAACGTTCGTCGTGGTATTAGCCAGGAAAGTAGTTGTTTTCTGATGGATTTTCGACCCAATTATTCCTATTGTATAGGATTATAGCAATACATAAACATACTTTGGAAAATGTGTATCCACCTAGAGGAACTGACCATTCCACACTACTACTAAGATTCGGTTTGTCTGCTCTAAATAAAGGTAGAATTTCATCAAGTATCATTACATTGAAAAAAAATTGGCATGATTTGATTGATGCGCCTCAATTATACTAGAACGAATTCATTTCAATGAATCCCAAACTACTATCTACATGTTGACAGATCAATTTCTATACACCCTTTACCAGATTCAACCTTGGAAAATACCTTCTACAAATTAGATGTGTGATAATTACAAATGTTTAATGCGATATCAATTTCAGTCCACTGAAGAGTGTAGTAGCCAAAATTGAACAAACTTTCGTTTAGCACTTGTTTTCACAAAATTTTATTTTCAAAAAATCATCATGTAATAATAATAATAATCCCTTAAAAGCATTCGTATACTGTACACAAAGGCATAGCCTACGACGATAGAGGGCGGCTATTATTATCATTTGCCGTGGTGCCCCGAGGCGACTTTTCATTTGGACCTAACCTGGAAAATCTATAGCACCATTCTGATTGGTCAATGTGCACTCGAAGCTAATATACAGTGTGACCCACTTAAGACCGGAGCACCCTTATAAAATCTTCATTTTCCAACCGATTGGATTGGAATTATTTTTTTTTCATTAGGTAGACATTCAAAAAGTCGACTAGGACACCAAATTTCATGAATAAATTATTTCCAGGGCCTCCTAATCTGATTATTAAAGGTCAAAAATATTTAAAAAATATTTAAATTCTAACTACACCACTGGATTCGCGATATTTTCAAATGGTCCATTTGTAAATTACTTTGAAATGCGTGAATCAATAAAAAAGTTATAAGGGAATGAAATTTCAAAAATATGCCGCTTAATCAACCCACCAATTCAATTTCAAAACTTTTATCAGAACTTCGACTACACCACTGGATTCAGGGAGTCACGAAATATCACTGACTGCAATTTCATAGAAATTTGTTGATAAATAAAAAAAATTAAAAATTATGATGTGAAATGACAATTTTCCTGAAATTCCATTAACATATTTTTCAAATTTCAGTATCTTATTATTTTCTTATTCATGAATAGATTTTGATGAAACTTTGACCAATAATATGTCAAGACCTCCTGAATACAGTGGTGTATTCCGAATTTTGATAAAAATACTGAAATTGGGAATTTCATTCTCTTATAACTTTTTATTGATTGACGCATATCAACGTAATTCACAATTAAACCATTTGGAAATGTCGTGAATCCAGTGGTGTAGTCAGATTTTTTCTAAAAGAGTAATTTTTTTTAGATTTTTGACCTTGAAAAATCGGATTAGTTGACCTTGGTAATGGAAATTCATCCATGAAATTTGGTGTGCTAGTAGACTTTTTGAATGTCTACCTAATGAAAAAAAAATCATTCCAATCAGTTGGAAAATTTAGATTTTATAAGGTTGCTCCGGTCTTAAGTGGGTCACACTCTATTTAAATTGACCTATTCATCCCTTTAAATGTGAACAAAATATATCTCTCATACGTTCCTTGTACTTTGTACTTTATACAGGGTGTAATCTAAACTCTTGCACTCCCTTGAAGGACGGGTGTATAATGCCATTTTATAACGAATGGCAGGTGTGAAGAATTCGAAAAAATATTGTGCAAATTTCAAATTTTGTTGAGAGATTCGGAAAATCTTGGAAACCTCTGTTCGAAATTACACAGTTTCTTTCAAGGCAGTTCCGGCAGTTCCAGTATTATAGCGGCTCTGCTCCGGTCAGCTGAAGTTCGGCGGACAGCGGTTCCCAAAATTTCGAAGAATTTTCCAATACAATTTAAACTTTTCACAAATTTTTTTAAAATTTTTCACACCTGCTATTCGTTATAAAATGGAATTATACACCGGTTCTTCACGGGAGTGCAGCAGGTTAGATTACACCCTGTATAGTTTCAATTGGCCTTTATTTTTATTTTTATTGTATTACTTTATTTCTATAGTATGTGTTTAGAATTCGCAACGATTAGAAATGAATAATTGAACGAGTGGTTACAGCCACTTACCGAATTCCATTTGTTGATGGGTTGCAACAATTTTCTCGCTCGCCGAGGGTATGTTGTTGTCGATAGCGAAATCATTTACCAACTGATCTGTGTGCCTGTAAACCACGTTTTTTCGCGAAAATAAAAAGTAACATAAAAAAAAAACGCCGAGTCCGATACCTCGAGCCAAATCAATATAACGAAAAAACTGAATAGAAAATGGTCTTCTTCCTAATGAAGTTTAAAATAAATAAATATAATATTCCCGAAATTACCCAAAATATATACAGGGTGAACGGACTAAACATTTCCGCCCACCATGAAAGACCAAGTCTTTTATCCCACTAATTAGACTGATTCGGCAAGGGGCAAAGTTTGACCAATGGTCGTTTTATGGATCCCTGACTAACCCTTACGGTAGCGACTCTACATATATTATCCGATCCAGGATGTAACTCTATAATCCTGCCCAGCTTCCATTTTAAAGGAGGGCTATTATCTTCTTTAATGACCACCAATGTTCCAACTACAGCTTTAGAATTATTGAGATTCCATTTGTGTCGTTGCATCAAATTATTGAGGTATTCCAAATTCCAGCGCTTCCAGAAATCGTGACTTAAACGTTGCACAAGCTGAAATCGTGTCAACCTGTTCATAGGAATATGTGTCAAATCAGGATCTGGTAAGGCAGTTAAAGGTTCCAAACAAAGAAAATGACCAGGTGTAAGAGCAGCCAAATCATTAGGATCAGAGCTCTGCGCACTAAGTGGTCTTGAATTCAACATGGCTTCTATTTGGGTAAAGACAGTGGACAATTCCTCAAAGGTTAAGATTTGATCACCAACCAAATGAACCAATCGGGATTTGACTGATTTGATGCCTGCCTCCCATAAACCACCGAAATGTGGGGCTGAGGGGGGATTTTGAATAAACTTTATTTGCTCAGACTCAACCACGTCCTGCATTATTCCATGAATGTATCTAGCAGCACCAACAAAATTTGTACCACAGTCGCTGAAGATTTTAGAACACCTACCTCGTCGAGCGATGAACCTTCGCAATGCTCTTAAAAATGCTTCTGCAGAAAGATCCACAGCCAGTTCCAAGTGCAATGCCTTGGTTGCAAAGCAAACAAAAAGACAGAGATAAGCCTTATGTGTCTTTGCTCCACGAATTTTCCCGAGAGTAATAGTAAATGGACCTCCGAAATCCACACCAACACACGAAAATGGCTTCAATTCCCTTACACGCAATGGTGGAAGATTACCCATCAGTGGTTCAAACGGTTTCGGATTCACCCGAAAACATTTATAGCAACCTGTCAGCACTGACCTTATAGCACCTTTGCTGCCCAGAATCCAATAGTTTTGGCGAAGTAAATAGTGCAAGGTTTGTAAACCTGGATGTAACATTTCTCTATGCGTATTTTCGATGATGAGGCTTGTGAGACGACTATTTCGAGGTAACAGAATTGGATGCTTTTGCTCGAATGTCAAATTAGCGTTCACCAGCCTTCCACCTACTCTGAGGACGCCGAAATCATCAAGAAATGGACACAGTTTACGGAGGGGCTTTGAAAGACATTGGTTGCTTTGTAACTTTATAATTTCGTCGTTGAAAACATGTGATTGGACATATTTTACTAACCCCATTAACGATTTATGCAATTCGAATTGATCAAATGATCCAACCCGTTTACTAACAAAACGAAGACAAATTGCAATTATGCGCTTAATCTTCGGTAACGACGAACAATTATTCAAGAGATTCTCAATTGAGGGGCAGGACAGAAAGGTAGAAAGGGTAATCAGTTTTTGTTCTGATGATAATATTAACTCATCAACATCAGAAGGGAGACTAAGCGGCCACTGGTTTGGGGCACCTTTCAACCAAGCAGGGCCCGAGAACCACAAGGCATGTTTGACAAGCTCTGAGGGCATCAAACCTCTACTTGCACAATCTGCTGGATTTTCTGCCGACGAAATGTAGTTCCATTGAGATGGAGCAATACGTTCTTGAATACGGCTAACGCGATTGCTAACAAAGGTTTTCCAGCGATGAGGGGAATTTTTTATCCAAGCCAGTACAACAGTACTATCACACCAAGCAAATGTATGTCGAATATGTAATACATTTCGAAATGTCTTACTCACTACCGATATGAGATCAGCTAAAAGTACAGCCCCACATAATTCCAATCGAGGAAGACTCATACGTTTCAAAGGAGAAACTTTAGTTTTTGCACAAACAAACGATACTCCTACGTTTCCTTGATCATCAAGGAACCTAACATAGACAACAGCGGCATAACCCTTTTCAGAACTGTCACAAAAGCCATGAAGATCACAAAAGGCATGTTTGAAATTGAAATAACAACGATTAATACGAATATCCGACAATAAAGGTAACTCAGCCTTGAGCTGAGCCCAACGATGCTGAACATAATTAGGAGCTTCGTCATTCCAATCTAAGCCCAAGCTCCACAAACACTGTATGATGAATTTGACAAAAAATGATATAGGTGCCAAAAAACCCAACGGATCGAATATTCTTGCCAGCTCTGATAGGACACTCCTCTTCGAACAAGGCCTTTCAATCGTTTCCACAGTGTATGAGAATGTATCCGTCGATGGATTCCATTGAAGTCCCAGTATCTTGACAAACGAGTTATCTTCATGGTCAAATATGAGGGCATACTGATGGCAGTAATCAGAAGGTAAACCTTGCAACAAACTGGCGTGGTTACTGGCCCACTTTCGCAGTTCAAAACCGCCTAGTCGAAGTAAATCAATGAGCTGTTTCTGTATGGTTAAAGCTATATCAAGACTATCACAACCAGAGACAATATCGTCTACAAATATGTCTGTTGATAGGACATTAGAAGCTTCTGGAAACATGGACTTTTCACAATTTGCCAGTTCCTGCACACAACGAAGTGCCAAAAAGGGACTAGCCGATATGCCATAAGTCACAGTTTTCAAACGATATTCTTTCACAGGCTCTTTTGGAGAAAACCTCCATAAAATCCTTTGGTAATCCTGATGCTTGGATTGCACAATTATTTGACGATACATCTGTTTTATATCTGAGGTGAACACTATTTTATGAATACGAAACCTCAACAAAATTGAAAAAAGATCTTGTTGTAATTTGGGTCCCGTCATCAGTGTGTCATTCAGAGAAGTACCTTGAATCTTGCATGATGCATCAAAAACAACACGGAGTTTTGTGGTGGTACTCTCGGGTTTAATGACACAATGATGGGGAATGTAGTACATTTTTGAGGACTCACCAGTAGTACATAGAGAAGTTAATTCTTCCATATGCCCCATTTTCAAATAATCTTCCATGAACTCGGAATATGAATGGTATAATGATGCATCTCTAAGCAACTGTTTCTCCAATGAGTACAGTCGATGAAGAGCTACTGCCCGAGAGCCTTCGAAAGATGGTTCGGGTCCCTTAAAGGGAAGAGGAACTACAAACCGTCCGGTTGAATCACGATAATGATCCTTGACAAACAATTCCTCACATTGAATGTCTTCAGGTGAAGCCGAAGAAAAATTGGGAACTTCTTCAACTTGCCAAAATTTCTTTACAATATTTTCAATTGAAGAATTATTATCAACTGTACAAAACGAATTCAAATCAATGGTTGGGATGGGGGAGCATAGAATTTTACCCATAACCACCCAACCAAATATGGTATTGACAGCACTGGGTTCATTGGCTTTTCCAATAACAACTCCAGATTTCAAAATCGAAGGGAAGACATCAGCACCAAGTAACATATCAACATTACCAGGGATGTGGAAACTGGGGTCAGCCAATCCCATTCCTAACAAATGCTTAGCATTAGACAACAACACTGGTGTTCTTGGCATTTTCTCACAAATCTTCGAAAGTATCACAGCATTAACCGTTATCAAAGGCCCTGTACCCATTCTTGGTTGAATCAAGCACATGACCTTACCCTTCGCCTCCAAGGACATATCACCTAAACCGTGAATCGAAAGATTCAGGTTCGATCGACATAACCCCAAACGCTTACAACAGTTCTCATTAATAAATGAGGCCTGAGAAGCACTGTCGAGCAGAACTCGAACTACCTGGTTATATCCTCGACTATCCATTATTTCTATCAAGGCAGTTGCCAATAGAACAGTTTTTTCCGTTCTCATATTGGACATAGTAGCCAAAGCATCTACATTAACGTGTAGGCTGTCTACTGCTGAAGCAGCACCTTGTGCGGCAACCACACCCTCAATAGCAGGTAGCGGTGTGTTCGCACTATTATTCACAGGGGTGGTACTTTCTGTTCTATTATTTATATAATGTAACAATGAATGATGTCTTTGAGAGCAAATATAGCAATTTGTTGTAACTGGGCATGCAGACGATTTATGAGACGATCGAATACAATTCAAACACAATTTATTTTTCTTCACAAATTGATACCTATCAAACGGGTTTTTTTGTAGAAAGGACTGACATTTTGATAATGCGTGAGGTGACTGACATAACGGACAGCTTGAAGTGTTATGAGCATTCAAAAGACAAAACGATTTCGATTTATTTTGAGAAAAATTAATTTTATTCAGGCTTTTCCCACTATTGGACGACGACGAGATGGCAATAGATTCCAAAGCTGTACATTGCTTCAATAAGTAATTTTTCAATTCACTATAACTAGAAATAGCTGTGGAAGCATTGTTTAGTTCAAATCTAGTTATAGTTCCTTGATCTAATTTTTGTATTATTATGTTAAATAAAACAAATTCCCAATTATCCACAGGAAGTTTCAAAGCTTTTAGAGCTTCCAAATTTTCATTAACACAATCTAACAAATTTCTGAGACCGGAGGCCGAATCCGATTTGATTTTTGGATAATCCATAATTTCTTGCCAATAGGTATTAGCAAGCAATCGTGGATTTTGATATCGATCTTTCAAAGCCTGAAATGCAATTGGATAATTGTCATCAGTGAGGGGTAGAGACTTGACAATAGACAACGGATTTTTCGAAAGTGACATCAGAAGAAAATGGAATTTTTCTGCTTTTGACAACTGCTTATTTTCATCAATTAAAGTAGAAAACAAATCTATGAAGGTAGGCCATTCCTTTAATTTTCCATCAAACTTGGGGACATCAATTTTAGGCAATTTGACACTGGAATAACTACTACATTGTGAATTGTTGGTATTATTGGAAATGGCAACATCCTTCTTTTCAAATTTATCATAATAAATTGATTTGATTGAATAAACCAACTCATCAAATTTCATGACAATACTTAATTCTTCTTCCGAATCTGCATTTTCATTAGTTGAATTTGCTTCAATAATTCGCTCATGATATTTTTGAAATCCTTCTCTAATTTCCGCCAAGTCCTCATATCTCACCCTGAACTGGTTTTCCAACCCTGGATTTTGCACAAAATTCTGTGCAAATGCTTCTAGTACCAATATTCGATCATACCATAACTGCCTTTTGAGCTTTATATTTTTTCAACGTACTCATATTAGCTAGTTTAAAATTAGATCAAGGAAACCAATGAAAATATTATTTCCAATCAAACAACCACTATTCACTTTATATTTTTTGAGGTATGTTTTTTTCAAACTGTAATTTGTACACCTTATATGTAAAAAAGCTTTTGAATATATAATTCGCAATAACTATTTTCAAAATCTAATGTCCATTGCCAAATCAAAACAATTGCACCACCCTGTATATATTCAAGAAACTATTAATAACCACTTCACTGAACGAATGTGAAGTGAGTGCTTTTTTTTTTTTCAAATACAATATGTACCCAAAGAATCGAACAATAATAAACCCTTTTTTTGGGAGCAAACAAATCAAGAAAAAACTTTATCAATGAACTGAATTCCACAAATGAAACAAATCAAAAGGATAATAGCTAGCTTAATTAAAAATTGCAAAATCATATAATCCCGAAAATGTCCGTAGACCGAATTGAGTAATATTTTCAAATGAATTAATTAAACACATCCGGCTCGAAGGACCATGTTTAGAATTCGCAACGATTAGAAATGAATAATTGAACGAGTGGTTACAGCCACTTACCGAATTCCATTTGTTGATGGGTTGCAACAATTTTCTCGCTCGCCGAGGGTATGTTGTTGTCGATAGCGAAATCATTTACCAACTGATCTGTGTGCCTGTAAACCACGTTTTTTCGCGAAAATAAAAAGTAACATAAAAAAAAAACGCCGAGTCCGATACCTCGAGCCAAATCAATATAACGAAAAAACTGAATAGAAAATGGTCTTCTTCCTAATGAAGTTTAAAATAAATAAATATAATATTCCCGAAATTACCCAAAATATATACAGGGTGAACGGACTAAACAGTATGACTTTACTTCTAATGTATTACATGCATTAGCCATTACCTTTCAACTCCAACTCAGTTGGCTATGATATTGAATTTCTTCTGTAGGTCTGGGCCTGAAAATATTATTGAAACTGGAAAAACGGACGCAACAAAATATTTAATTCGATAATTTTCCTACAAAATAGTCCTTCGTGCAAAATAAAATTACTTTCAACATAAACTTCATTCCCCCAATCGAAATAAAAAAAAAAAATTATCGGACAAGGTTTTCCAAATGTAATTGAAATTGTTTGTTGCAGCAGCATCACTCGGCACAAAGGGTGCCATGAAGGAGAAAAGTAAAAATGCAGCAAGAAGTAGAAGAGAAAAAGAAAACGCCGAGTTTTTGGAGCTAGCCAAACTTCTGCCACTACCAGCCGCAATCACATCACAATTAGACAAAGCATCAGTAATCAGACTTACAACATCGTATTTAAAAATGAGGCAGGTGTTCCCAGATGGTGAGTCTAGAAGTACACTTCAAACAGGATAGCTTAGCCTCTGAGATGAACAAACTACAGAAAGATAGAATAAGTGTGAGACAAAGATCGACCAAGCACAGCATTCTCCATCGGAGATTAGGAAAGAAAGGAAGGTTTAGTCTAGTACACATCCAAATCTCAGAAGCCAAGCAGTTCTGGTTTATTGTAGAGTTTAGCGAATGTAGAGAATCTGTAGATCTTAGATTCTTTCAAGTAGTGAAAATCGTAAATAATGAACAATTCTGTTCCTTTGTTTTTTCACAATTTTCATCAAAAATCGGCAGAGTCAACTCAGTTAGGGCCCCATCCGAATAACCCAAACATCAACAAAGTATCGATGTTATTTTCGCAGAGGTTTTGCTGCTTGGGTTTTTTCTTAAGGCCTTTGTTATTCTGTTTGATCTAGCGATGTTTTCCTCTTGTGCTCTTCTCTCGTGTTTACCAAACTCCATGTTTTAAAACTGTAATACGAAAGCAGTTTCAACTTTCAATCAACTAACAATGTTCCCTCTATTAATTTCAATTTCAAAAATACAAAATAACATGTAATAAAAATAAATTTCGAAGGTCACTAGAAGTTCCACGGAAGGCGTCAACTAGCTGAGATGAATGAATGGACCATATAACAAACCATAAACGATATCTAGAGAAATATCTTCGTTTGAAGATTTAATATGAAAAAATCCAGATAACGATGTTCTGAATAAATTACTATTCATCAGTTGAATATTACCTATTCCAAATTAGTATTGTCAGTGGAAGAACTTTATCGTAACATCTCGAATTGAATACTCTTTTGTCACCATTCACATATTCTATGCTGTATTTAACATCTGGATTATATCTGAGCATTTAGTGACAATGACATTTTATGGAAAACATTCTGTTATTTAAGTGTCTTATATCCTTTTATTCGTACAGTCTCTCCCTTTCCTTCAAACAATCATATAACAGAATGTAGAAATGTATTCAGTATTTTCATTATCATCGAAATTATTTACAATTAACCAGTTCAAAAGCGTTGGAATCATTTATACACACTGTTAAGAGTAGATATTCGAAGGGAATCCCAATTTTGATACTCGGCGAGATAAATACAGTAGGGTGAATCGCTCTCATGTTATAGAGAAATGCTATTTTTATACATGGGCAATAGGCTCAGAATAGCTCTATGCGACCTGTGACTGATTTGTCCACCAAACACGCAACAGCGCTAAGATATAATAATAATAATAATAACTACGGCCGCCCTACTCTTTTTTCTGAATATGGTCCTGATTATGTTATTTAAGTTCAACATTTATGATATGACAATTATTTTCTGAACGAAGATATCCTCTTCTCAAATTTGTCTCCCAAAATGTCTAAGCATTTTTGGGGTTATGCTAGAGAATGCTTCTACAACACGTGCTCTCAATTCTTTTTCACCATTGGTTTAAAATCTGCTGATCGCGTTGGCTAAAATACTAAGAAATAGGACCAATCCATTTTTCTGTAAATTTTTTGTATGAAAACGCACGAACTACTCGGAATCGGATCCCGAAGTTGAAACCTACTATATATTTCAACAAGATGTAGATGTTCATAGCTGTAACAGTTGTGAACAACCGATCATCAGAAAATGCTCAAAATGATTCCCTTTATTCTCCCAAACATAACTGAGAGTTTTCAAATTCGTGTCTCACATTCGCGAACTGTACTCACTCCTGAAATATTTAGAATTTTCGACTAATGCGATTCTCCAGTTCTTCAATTGAGGCTGGTTGACTTTTATAAATCGCATATTTTAGATGTCTCCATAGGAAAATATATAAACTATATAAATATCGAACTACTGAACCATGTGAAATTATCTGAATAAAAAAAAAGTCAAGAAGGAGTATGTAACCCTAATAGTGAAAGTTAATGTTGAGGAACGACTCACTCTAACAGAATAAAAATTCAGTTCTTTATTGATTATTTTTTATATTCGTTTCAAATAATGATGGTTTATTTCAGGACTAGGAGATGCTTGGGGTGCCACCCCCGTGATTCCAAGTCCTAGGGAAGCACCTATAAAAGAATTAGGATCATACCTATTACAAACTTTAGATGGCTTTATCTTCGTTGTAGCTCCAGATGGAAAAATCATGTACATATCAGAAACTGCATCTGTTCATTTAGGTTTATCACAGGTAAAGTATATTTGTATCAAACAAACATATTCGATAAATAAAGGCAAAATTCATATATATTTCAATCAAAAATTAAATATAAGGTTTGAATAGGCATGACATTTACATAACTTTTTTTCTAGGTAGAATTGACAGGAAATAGTATATACGAGTACATTCACCCCGCCGATCATGACGAAATGACAGGAGTACTTACCCCCACAATGTTTCGACCTGGAGTTACGCCTTTGCACGATCACGAAAGTGAAAGGGCATTCTTCCTGAGGATGAAGTGTGTGCTAGCAAAGAGAAACGCGGGATTAACGAATGGTGGATATAAGGTACCTCTAATATATTTCGAAATATTCTGAATCCAGTGGTGTAGTCAGACTTCTGATAAAAGTTCTAAAATTGAAGTGGTGGGTTGATTTATTGACACAATTTTCGAATTTGATTCCCTTATTACTTTTTTATTGATCAACGTAACCAATTGAAAATGTGAATCCAGTGGCGTTGTGGAGTCGAGTTTAAGAGTCGAATTTTGTGCCGGCGGCAAGGCCGCAAATTTCGCCGGACTAGCCCAGTTAGGTGGAGTCTCGCCTTAAGGATGGCCGAGGCGCCGCAGACAAAAGGAGTTCACCGTACACCGACGCCAAAAACACATAGGTGCCTTCCGACACTTAACACATACACATAATATACATTACAGAGTGATGCGAGAACTGGAAACCGTGTCTGCGAGATTGCTAGCCGGTGAACGATTCGCTTGCGGCGCCACACCGTCTGGCTTGAAGGAACACGTAGCCGAAACTGGAAAACCTGTCGTCAATGGGAGCCGAGGAGAAGCCTGGGATGAGGTGCTGCGGGACTGGTAGCCGTTGAACGAATTGCTCGCGGCGCCATACTGCCCGGCTTGAAGGAACACGCAGCCGGAATCTGAAAACCTGTCGTCAATGGGAGCCGAGGAGGAGCCTCGGATCGGGTGCTGCGGGACTGGTAGCCGGTGAACGAATCGCTCGCGGCGCCACACCGTCCGGCTTGAAGGAACACGCAGCCGAAACTGGAAAACCTGTCGTCAATAGGAGCCTCGGAGGAGCCTCGGATCGGGTGCTGCGAGGCTGGTAGCCGTTGAACGAATCGCTCGCGGCGCCACACCGTCCGGATTGAAAAATTACCGTGTTTCTTAGAAACTGATCATACGATTTGATTACGATCCATTCAAAGTGTTACCTACAGATCGTGATCTACAACACCCGAGTTTCATCGAATTCCGCAATCAATCAAAATCCTGTGTATTCCGTGTGGGGTCATTTATCAGAGGACTTATGTTGATGAATACCTAAACAACCACCACCTCTCTTTTTTTTACGCTTTTTACTGAATGAAAACATAAGTTAATATTTCGCCCAGTTTTAAATTTCTAGGCGCCTTATCTTCCTGAAATCGGTAGTTTGAGATACTTATATCGTTTTTTGCACTAGAGGAAAAGTATATATGGAATTTTTGAGAATATTTAATCTCAAACAAAAAATCTCCCCAATTTGAAATAACAGGTATTATAAAATGTTTTACAAATCAACTGAAAACTGTATGTATAGCGTATAACAAATTAAAATCTGATGGTTGCTGACAAGAAAGACCGAGTTGTGACTGCTATAGATGTACCTAGTTAGTGTTTGGAAATACACATTCAACAGGTATCAAATAATGTAAACTAAAGATGGTATTGAAGCTGATCTTTTAAGAAAAACAAACAAAATGAAAGTACGAGAACCTCTACTGAATCTAGTGAAGTAGGTTATGACATATCTTTTATATTTAATTTCATTGTTATGTCGGTTAGAGAGGCCAAAGGGGTACCTATACCATAATAAGCTTAATTGGAATAAATAGGGTCATTTCAGAACCATTGTTATGGTCACGAGTTTGAGAAATCGTTGACTGGAATACATTACTAGAATTTAATCAATGAAAAATGGTAGCTTGGCTATTCACATAAATTCTATTACTGAAAAATACAAGACATAATTCATTGAATAAAATACATGTATATGCCAACTATAAACCTGATGCATGCCAACTATAAACCTGATGCATTGCCGTTTTCTTTATCAGCCCTATTATTGTCTATGAGTTACATACAAATTAAAGACTTTCCGGGCAACTTGAATTCGATTTTATAATTTTCTTTTTTCTACGACCACGATTGTATACACTTTTTCATTTCTACATCGCGAACTGTACTGTAATGATCATTTCAGTACAGGATATTTCATTTCCTACGACTTTCATGAACTGCTAGACTGTCATTTTTATGATCATAAATAATATAAGATCGAATCAATTTTGTTGATGTTGTAATAATTTAACATTTCACATGATTATTTTTGAATAAATAAGTAATCGAAAATGAGTAGTAATGGTGAGGATGATTTTACATTGGCACCGCTAATTTCAATATAAAGATTGATGACAATCGAATTCTATATTTTCGAATAGTTGGCAGGAAGTTTCTATAGCAGTTAATTTCATCATGTTATTATGTGAGCTTGTAGCAGCGAGTGATGAGTGAGGGAACAGTTGAGATTTTGGATAGTTGGAGGTGAGGGTTCAAATCCCTAATGAACCACATTTTTTTTTCTTTTATGAAATCGTTTAGTGTTCGATTTTTATCTTCAATTCCTTTTTTAGGTTGTATGTATTATGGTAATCATGGCGGCAGGAAAGTTTACGATAAAAAGTGTTATTAGAAATATTACAGATTTGTTTATGATTCAGATGGTCGTAGAAAAGTATAGTGTACAATTTGCATGAAATGACCCATTTCATGCTCATTGTACAATATACTTGTTTCTATCTACCAAAAAGTATCATACGATTTTGGCACCAATAGACCTTTTCATTTGGCTGTATCGCATGTGCCAGAATTCGGAAACAACGTTCACTTGTTTTTTCCTAGAGGGGATTCAAGTCAATCAAATCATTTTTTGACTAATGAAATGACGAGAATAGATACGTGACATCTATTCTCGTAATTTAATTCGTCGAAAAATGATTTGAATCCCCTCTAGGGTAAAGACAACTGAAAGTTGTTTCCGATGCGATATAGAAGAAATACTTGAATGAAAAGGTCTATACATATATAAATTGAATCATTGTATTATTGAAATACCATCCTCAGCACTCTTATTTTCGAGGTTACGTTGAAAAATAGATTATACAAAAGTTATACATTTTTTAATAACTTTTGCTTTGAACTTTTTTTAGATAGGATGCATATTTCAGCCACAAATCATAAAAAAAGAAAATATAACCTCAAAACGTTTATTTAGCTACACCCACCACACTTCCGGAACTTTTACTGAGTCGCTATGATTTTTTTAAATTTACTTATAACTTACCCTAAATTTTCCGACCATCCATATACCGCTAAGAATTTTTCATGAATTCGGGTATATATGGATTTGAGGTTCGCAAACCATAATCGGTCACTCGCTTGGAATATTGATAATTTCATTGTGATTAAGCACCCTTTAAAACACTGTAAGAAAATGCTACATTATTTTGTTTATATTTCAGGTTATTCATTGTTCGGGTTATCTCAAAATAAAACAATATAGCGCTGGAGCTGTTCCTTACGAAGCCGGCTGTTATCAAAATATGGGTTTGGTTGCAGTAGGCCATTCACTGCCACCTAGTGCCATTACAGAGATCAAGCTCCATACGAATATGTTTATGTTTAGAGCAAGTCTTGATTTGAAGTTGATTTTTTTGGATGCACGGTAAGTAAATTCAGAATACCTATAATTGATTTCATTGAGTAACTTTTGAAAAAACGCATGCACTTATAAAATAAATTTTTATTATTATTATTATTTTTCCGAATTAGAAATAAATGGAATACAGGCTGTTTCATGTAGGAGATATAGTCTCATATACTTTTTTTTATTTCAATGTCAACCTACATTTTTCATTCAATGAAGACATGTAAACCTTTGCATACTATCTATCAAAAACTTGTTTTATTTGGCTAAACATCATATAGTCTAAGAGCCAGTGAACGGCAGATTTGACATATTTTAGGAAAGCCTAAAATTTACCCAGAGAGTCTGTTGTACCTAACAACCATGAGATGGGGCTAGCTAAGCGCGGTCGCTGTGGCCCCAGCTACACTCAGCTGCGACAGGTGCGGTAATTTCATAAACTAAAAAAGTATTTTAGGAATGCTGCCGTTTGGATATGTCAAAATATACTATTATAGCTATTGAAAGAAATGGCAGACCATTATCACGTTTCTAAAGTGATGACAGAAATTTTGTAAATTTCGAAAAAAAATTACCTTAGTAAACTTGTTATTTAAATACGTTATTCTTTGAAGGCACTTCTGAAGGCAGACCGGTACGTCGGCGTCGGTTCCTTTTACCTGACAGACAGTAAAACCTTTCTCCCCCGCGAGTATAAAAATATATAGAACTACTTATTACAGTATCAAATCAGCTTACCATTTCATGAACTATTATCAATATAAGAAATAATATGAAGTGTTTAAATGAATGAACGTACTTACTGTCTTTAAATGGATTATGGGGAAAATGGGTCATTACGAACCAATATTAAATTTTAGAGGATAATAATGATGTTACGAAAATATACATGACATAATAATTTTTATTTTTCAACCCTTGAACCCGAATGTGTATTAAAAATTAAATTTCAAAATATTAATTATAAAAATTATAAAAAATTAATTTAAAACATTATCAAAACATGGAAAATTAATATTTTCATTTCTATTTCCTCTTCATACATCGATATCATTATCAGAATCATTATCTTAGTCATGTAAGTGAATTTCATCATCTGCTCCTTCAGTTTCTGTAAAGTAAAATTAAAGTTAGCTAATCGAGTCTCTTATTTAAAGTCAATTGCATGACTATATTAACTTGACAATATATTTCCTTGCTTAACAACCAATCAGTGGATTTCAAATTTTGAAATTCAGCCAATAGAATCAGAACTACAGTGAAAATATAGCTTGTCGCTGTATTTTCACGGTGATAAATCTGCTTAGTTTTTGTTTTACTATCTGTCAAGTGAAAATAATGATTTAAATTATAAACGTCAAATTTATGTGTTTTGACTAGTTATCTTTATTTATCAATATGAGCGATCGTTGGGGACGAATGTCCATTGGTATCATAGATGAGGCCGTGGTAAAGAGTATTCCGTTGGACGGCTAGAAGTAAAGCATCAATTACCAGGTGACACGATTTTTCTTTATTTCAAATCGATATATTGTCGTCCTAAATATAATTCGTGGTATGA
Organism: Chrysolina haemoptera; assembly: GCA_958298965.1. Lineage (NCBI taxonomy): Eukaryota > Metazoa > Arthropoda > Insecta > Coleoptera > Chrysomelidae > Chrysolina > Chrysolina haemoptera. The sequence goes on from OY282591.1 coordinate 5,147,412, forward strand.
TTAAAAACCTATAATTTTTTGGAATATCAATTCATTGGAAATCCCAATGCAAGAAAATACAACTCGTCCTGCGGACTCGTTGTATTTTCAGCTTTGGGATTGCAATTCATTAATATTCCAAAAAATTATCGGTAATAATCATACCACTTATTATATTACCCCTGAGAATCATCAATCAAGTCGCTGACTAGACAGGGCAGTTGATCTCCCTCAAACTATTTGAACATGTAGGAGTTTTCTTTCTCCACCCAACCATACTCAAGTGGGGTCAACGTTGTTGGTTGTTTTTGAGAAGCATTTTTCCAAATGCTTGAAATATAATGAGCTCTCAAAAACTGTTGATATAGCTCGCTTTTACAAGGAGGTATAGAACTTTTCACCCTTTTCGTGAAATTTTCATTGACATCAGTAGCTTTATAGCTACTGACGAAAAGCTGAAGTCTCCCATCATCCACGTCCACTGATTTTTTCGCATCATACATTTGGCAAGTAAACTTTTGGATAATATCGAACAAGCTCCGTAAATCGTCCTCTGTTGAATTCGGATCACCAAGATCTGCAAAAGCTTTTTGAAATTCCAAACGTTTTTGCATTAAATTGAAAGTTATTTTCGTTCCTTTGTTAAAAAAGGCAGAATTGAACGTTTCGAACGTGAAAGTCTCAACCACTGAGCTACATAACCCTACATTTGATACTATAATAAGTAGTTCAATATATTTTTATACTTGTGGGGGAGAAAGGTTTTACTGTCTGCCAGGTCAAAGGAACCGACTTACCGGTCTGCCTTCAGAAGTGTAAGCTTCTGATACTTCAAGGAATAACATATAAATTTCAAGTTTCCTGAAGTATTAAAAAAAAAAATTGTTTTCGAAATTTTCAAAATTTCTGCCATCACTTTAGAACCGTGATAATGGCCTGCCGTTTCTTTTTTAAATAGCTGTAATAGTATATTTTGACATATCCAAACGGCAGCTTTCCTAAATACGTTTTTAGTTTATGAAATTACCGCACCTGTCGCAGCTGAGTGTAGCTGGGGCCACCGCGACCGCGCTTAGCTAGCCCCCATCTCATGGTTGTTAGGTACAACAGATTCTCTGGGTAAATTTTAGGCATTCCTAAAATATGTCAAATCTGCCGTTCACTGGCTCTTAGACTAATATAGTTCGAACCACAAAATAGTAGTTTATTTGACAATTTATTTATTGATCAATAACTTTTACCAAGAACGGCATGAATCATAATAAATGGCCTTGTTCTGTTTTCTTCGTTTAGGTGAAAATGTGCATCTGTATTCTATTGACCGTTTCATCCCTCTCCTCAGGTGTTCAATTCACATATATTGTAACCACTAATATTGAGTATCACCGCAATAAAAAACAAAAACGTATCATATTGCCTTTGTCCGTATCTCTTCAAAAAAAGAGAAGGGCCTGATCAAATATACTACCACCATTCGGTCTAAGTGGTTATTTGATACGCCCTGCATATTTGTTAACCACGTGTGAAAAATCGATCCGGGCTGGTTAAAACTGGAAGAGTTAGTCGTATAATAAATTTAATGAATCTTCAATGTGAATACAATTATTCAAAATTTCAGGAAACTATCCAAAAACCAAAACTATATCAATTTCACTTTATTGGGTGTTGGATAGTTTTATATGTTTTCGAATAGGAATATTCGACTTTTCAACTGAAACAATACAACATAATATTTATTCGTTTATAATGATAATCACTTTTTATTACAGGGTGGGACAGTTAACTGGATATGAACCTCAAGATCTCATAGAAAAAACCCTTTACCATTACGTACATGGAAGCGATATTCTAGACCTGAGATTTTCGCATCACCAATGTAAGTCCCGTTGATGTAGTTCCTGCATAGAATTAGCTATTTATTATACAAAAGAAAAAAGCATTTGATTTTAGCTCGGTGTTGTCCCCCGACGAGAAGCGGAGTGAGACCTTTTTCCCGTGTATAATACATATTTTTTTTTGTGACGGGAAAAACGACGATTTAATCAGATATCTTCCTTAAGCTATGTGTACAGAGTGACCCATTTGAAAGCTGGCCACCTCTCTAAAACTGTTATTTATTATCCTTTTCAGAAGTTTTTTTTTTCAATAGATAGAGCATTAATAGTTCTAGTTGAGAGCAATGAATTTGAAATAAAAATAAAAATTTCTTCGAATGTTTTTCAAGGTCAAAAATCCAAAAATCATACTAGCGATTTTTTCAAATAGAATTTGAAGACAAGACTGAGCTCACGACATTTTTAAATGGTAAATGTGAAAATTACGGAGGAATGCGTCCATCAATAAAAAAGTTATATGGGATTCAGAAAATTATGGCAATAAATCAACCCACAACCTCAATTTCAGAACTTTTATCAAAATTCTGACTACACCACTGGATTTAGAATATTTAGAAATATATTTTGCCAAAATTTCATCAAAATCTATTCATAAATAAAAAAATTATAAAATAATAAAATTTGAAAAGAACCTTATTTAGTGGAATATCAGAAAAAATGTATTTCATTATTTTATAATTTGTTTATTTGTGAACAGATTTCGATGAAATTCTGACCAAACATATTTCGAAATATTCTGAATACATTGGCGTATACAGAATTCTGAAATTGAAGTGGTGGGTTGGTTTACTGACATAATTTCCAAATTTTATTCCCATATAACTTTTTTATTAATGTACGCGTTTTTACGTAATTTTCACATAAACTATTTGAAAATATCGTGAATCCAGTGACGTAATCAAATTCTATTTAAAAAAATCGCTAGTATGTTTTTTGGATTTTTGACCTCGAAGAAAAAATCGAAGTAGGCCTTGAAATTTTAATTTTTATTTCGAATTTATAGTAACTACTTAACTAGAACTCTTGATGCTCTATCTATTGAAAAAAAAAATTCTGAATCGGATAATAAATAACATAAGTTTCAGAGAGGTGGCCCGCTTTCAAATGGGTCACTCTGTATATATATATCCGGGAAAAAGTACTGACTTTTTTTCCGGTTCTCGGGGAAAAAAGTAATTTCATGAAAAGTTATATTTTATTACCTGTTAACAGAGATAATATGTCAAACTTTTTTCCCGTCACAGAAAAAAGTATATACCTACTCCAACGAGCGTATAATAGCTATTATTCTCGAGGATAAAGATTTCGAAACGAAATGTTGATAAATTAATGAGAAAAATCTTCTGTAACAATTTGGCAATCAATTTTCAAACATCTTGGCAGACTTGTATCAATTAAGATGAAGGATGTAACCTATTGAGGATTCTATTGTTATAAGATGAAATTTTGGAATTTACTGAAACTGGTATCTTATTATTTCAAAGGTACAACAAAGAAACATTATCGCTCGGACCCTTTTGGACGTTTTTAGGGAAATCCCAGTTTATTCGATAGGGTATTTTATGAATTCTTGGAAGAACTATTAAAAATTTTGTTACAGTTAGGATTTCAAGCAATATTAACGAGTGGTACTCCGCTGGTCGATTTTTATTAACCAGAATTGAACTTTTCGAATATACGGTGTGTCTCATTTCTCATGGAACTTCCGTAGTTTTTTTGGTGGATTTGTGAAGTCAGCAAAATCGATAGATACGATTTTAATACGCACGCACTTAGTCAACGTCAAATATCTCGAAAACCGTTGATATTTGTGAAACGAAACGATTTCTATTTGGTATAGGAAATATTGGAGATTAAGGAAAAAAGACGAAATCGATATTAATCCAGTGGCGTGAAAGTTGGAGAGGGGCAAATAGGAGTACCCACCTGCCATACGCCCCTGTTCAGATTTACAAACACATGATTTGCCTTGAAATATGAAACTGAATGCTGTCAAGGGACACACCAAATTTCATTAAGAAAAGTTAAGCCGTTATGGAGTTATTCTGGAAAATCAATTTTTTTGTTTCACTTTCAACATCCTGTAACTCGGTTAATACTCATTTTAGGGTATATGTTTATTGGAACTTTCAGCCTTGAAGTGAGGATTCTACCCTCGGAGTTTGTCCCATTTATTCTGGGACACCCTGTATATATGGAAACAGTAGCACAGTAGCACTCGATAAAATAAAATTGAAAAATCAGTAAAAATAATGAAAAACATCGAACCGTCTATGAAGGCTAAATAGAGAACGCTTATGAATTCTAAAAAAAATTCTGACGGTTTCCGTCGTCAAAAGTTACGGCAAAATAAATGTTGGTTGCGGGGCTTGGACTCCAACCGTTGAATTATTCAATTTGAAAAAAAATTACCACCAGCTCAAAAAACTTTCCAACAGTTTCGGATGTGGAAAACTATTGCAAAAAATAATCGATTGGAGGCTCAGACTTTCCTTCTTCTTGAAAAAAAAGTTTCGAAAACTCGGGAAGATAGAATCGAAACCTTAGGAAGCAATTCAGAAAAACAGCGGCCTTTAAGCTCAGAAAAGAATAGGTATATTTAGTTCAAATTCCGTCCGCGAACGCCAATTTATATGAAGATAAGTCTGTCCAATGTTGACAAATTACATCCATACAGTAATAACAGTCCATTATCGGAATCTTTTCTTTTGAGTTATTTTGGAACATTGATTGGGGCGTTTTAAGGGTTACAGGCGCCTGAGGCTAAAAATGTATCTGCCCCTGTAGTGATTGAATCCTCCAATTTCATATCCTGCGCTGTCAACTCAGGCGGCGCCTGAGGGTTTAGCCTCATCAGCCTTATGGATAAAACGCCTCTGACATTGAAGCGTTATTTAATGTAGTTCTGAGAGATTTGCAAGTAGTGGTTTGACCTAACTGGTCATTCTACAGATCCCCTCCATCCTATCTATTTTTCTGGATACCCATGTTTGATTCAGATACTCTCAGTCATACGGGTAGAACTATAGTGCTCGAACTTGTAAAGATATTCATTGATGTTCAAGTAATCTAACGTTAGTTATTTTGGAGATTAATTTTTAAACATACGTACTTTATAAGTATATCATTGATACAAGTATTATAGGGCGAAATATGTATGAAACTTTAAACTAAAACATGTTTTTCATGTTTGTTGTGGATGAGGGCTAGAGATGCGAAAGAGTGAAAGTTTGACAAGTTATTTTTCAATATTTTGTATCCCACTGAAATCCACAGAAACGAGTAGTCTTTGATTCCATTGTGGATTGTGGCCTTTGAAATTTTTAGATTAGAAAGTTTTCGCTGGGACAAACTGTAATATCCTTATGCATGAAATATGTGGTGTTCTATTATTTGAGTAATATTCGACATGTCTCCTCTTTATTCCAGTATTATGCAAAGGACAAGTCACAACAAAATATTATAGATTTCTCTGTAAAGGAGGAGGCTGGGTATGGATGCAAAGTTACGCTACAATAGTGCACAACTCCAGGTCATCGAGACCTCATTGTATTGTGTCCGTCAACTATGTATTGAGGTAAGGAATCACTAACATAGTAGTAGTAGAATTGTACTTTTTCCTACGAGCGTGCGGAAAAGTAACTTTTCAGCACGATTTTTCGTTTTGAAAGTTGTACTTTTCCGTACGAATTAAAATGGTGCGGAAAAGTTACTTTTCCGTACGATTTTTACTTTTCCGCTCGATTTTTGTATTGTTGAAAATGAGGATATTTAGTACTAACTGAATGATCTATGTAACTATTCTGTCTTATCAGTCATTTTGTAGCATTATTATAAAAACTTGTTTATTAAAAACCTTGTTTTTTCATTAATAAGATGGACAAAAACACTCGTAGGAAAAATATTGTACCTAACTCTTAACGGCTTGCCCGAACTCCGGTCTGCGTCGTTCGTGCAACTGCCGTCGCGTGCGGAAAAGTACTACTTTCCGCACTTGTTAGGTAAATAACTATTTCGACATGTGTCGAATTAATCTGTATATATATATATATATATATATATATATATATATATATTTTCGTTTAAAAATAAATAAAAAAATAAATAAATGGATTTTTGCTGTAATCTTAGAAAGTATATGATTTATCGAAAAATTAACAAGGTGAATGACAATTCAATTCTCCACAAAAATTATTCCTAGTAGTCTTCAGGAACGATATACACTTTTTCTTTTCCTTCTGCTATAATTTTTAGCAAAGTTATGACAAATATAATTTTTGGCCCTACCGGAAATGGCAGTGGCGGATTAAAGCGAGCCTGAAATTTTATATCGAAATTCAATCAGGTTTTCTGAGAAAACGAGCGCATTTTGTGACAAATTACTGAGTATATTTCTTGTGGAGAATTGAATTATCTTTCACTTTGTTGGAATTGTTCCTTGGTAAATCTTATACTTTCTGAAACAACAGCAAAAAAAATTCTATATACTGTGCAGATTTTAATAGTCTTCCCCACTGTTAACTTTTGAACGGTTCCGACGTAGAAACATGGAAACAAAAACGTTTCACCAATACTACTTTTTCAAATAAAATAATGGTGATTGCTATATAGTGGGCACGGGGGGGGGCATCAACTCAAAATTTTTAAATGGCATAGGGGGTCAAGTGGCACAGCGTCGAAAAGAAAACTCCATTCTCTTTAGAACCATCTAAATTTTTTTGAATTTCGTTAATATTTTTTTTGCAATTCAAATTCGAAATATCAAATACAGTGTGACCCATTTAAGATGAAAGCACCCTTCTAAAACTTACATTTTTCAACCGATTGGAATGATTTTTGTTTCGTTAGTATGGGAAAAAATATTGCAATTAATCTACAGATGGCGCTCGGGTCTTATTAATTCAAAAATTTCGGGCATAAAAATCGAAATTGGGAAAAAAATTATAAACTAAATTCAAAAATATTTAAATGGTTGTAAAGAGAATTGAATACTCTTTCCAACAATGTGCTACTTGACCCCCATGCCTTTAAAAATTTTGAGTTGATGGCCCCCCTCGCGCCCCCTATTGAGCAATCATCATATTTTTTATTCATGTATCTACGTCGAACCATTCAAAAGTTAACAGGGGGGGACTATCAAAAGCCGCGCACGGTATAATAATTAAAACAATTTCAGCCCAGCAACAGTATTTTTCACTATTTCATTTTTGGCGAAGGACTCGGTATATAGGCGGTCAGCCCGCTGATTGGGTTTTGAGGATATGATTTATCGAAAAAACAACTCAACAAGGCGAAAGACAATTCAATTCACCACAAAAATTATCCCTAGTAATTTCTTATGAAATGCGCTCGTTTCAGAACACACCCTTACCCGCCGCTGAAAATTCTGGCGGAGCCGAATATTTGATAGGTCATAACTCTACTAAAAATGATCGGAGAAGAAAAAGGAAAAGTTCATATCGTTTCTGAAGACATCATGCAAACATAATATGCGAGTATTTGTCTACCCAAAATGTGTTTTATCGCACTTCCCTCTTCGGACTATATGCGATAATTTTAAAGTAGCGTGACAGGTCCTAGTTATACATGCCAAAATAAAAACTTTGTTTTACTCCTGCCTCATTTTCAACTTACCCATAAAACCGGCATTCTCTTCAGTAAATGTTGAAAATAATCGCTTATTCATATCCTGCATATATGTTTAATAACACTATTGTGAAGTGCAAACCTCAAGCTTGAAATCACATACTTTTTTATGTAAGATGTGTATGAGCCATTATTTTCAACATTTACTGAAGAAATTACCAGGATTATGGGTGAGTTGAAAACTGAGGCAGGAGTAAAACCCAGTTTTTTATTTGGCAGGTGTAAGTGAGACGTGTCTCACTAGTCTAAAATCGTTGCATATATGATCCAAAGAGGGTACTGATTCCTGCTTCAGTATAATTATTTCATATCAACTAAAATATCCATGAAGGCTTATGTTATATTTGCTTGATGAAGTAGAAGTCTTTAGAAACGATATACACTTTTTCATTTCCGTCTAATATAATTTTTAGCAAAGTTATGACAAATTTTCGGCCCTGCCTGAACTTGCAGTGGCGGTTAACGCGAGCCTGGAACGTGATGTCGGCGTTAAACTACGTTTTCTGAGAAAACGAGCGTATTTCATAGGGTATAACTGAAAATTAATCTTGTGGAGAATTGAATTATGAATATGAAATCGTTTTTTGATAAATCTTATTTTCTGAAATAACAACAAAAAAATGTATTTTTTAAATGAAAAATGTTTCAGTCCACTGTTTTTTTTTTCTAATAATACATGTTGTCCAGATGTCACGTGCCGAGTTTCAGAGTGCTACAATTCATTGTTCACTTTTGGCTCAAGTTTGTCTGTCGTAACTGGATTATGTTAGGTACCACTTTTTCATTGACCTAACGATTTCAATATTTTCCAGTGACTTCGAAGCCAAAGAACTCATTCTCAACTTGGCCCAGGGTTCGCTCAGAGAAGACCTGCCCAGCTCGCCACGATCTCCGATACAAACTCCAACAAGGAACCTTTCATCACAACAGAAATACCAAACTCCTCATCCCACGACTAGGATACCGCCCACCATAATATCCCCGCAGACATCTTCCATTACGGACGACGATTTCAGCGACTCGAACGGAGGAATATCCTACCCTCCGCCGGACTATCCATCGGTTTTCCTGCATTGCTACGGCAACGAAGAGTCGTACTATTCCCAGCAGGAAATGTTTTACACGACGTATTCCGACACCGAGATCAGTCAGCACATGAATTCGTCGGTGACGTCGCAACAGAGACCTTTCAGCGCGTCTTCTAGTTCATGTAGTTCTTCGGAAAGTGAACATCTACATTTGCAGAATTTGACGAACAATTCGTACTGCAGTGATACGCATAATAACTTCAACGCGTGTTTCAATAATAACCAGTCGCAAGCGCAGACCTGGCAAGGACACGAGTTCAAACCTCTGAGCGCTCCTGCTCATCCGACTGGCTACACCAGCGTTATCGTGGATACGCAGCAATACCAGCTCGCTCACGAATACGTCCACTGAAGAAAGTATATGAAAATGTGATCCAAAATTTATTTTAACTTTCAAGTTAAGAACGGTCCATGAGTATGGTTTCACCAAAATGAAAGCCCAAGAACTCTATAAAGCGTGACTCACGGCCGATGGTAGGTTAGACGTTTAGGGAAGAATTTTTCTGAAAATTTCACATCTTACATTTCCTTACCTGTTCTATAAACCTAAAATATTTTCAGCATTGCGACGTTGCCGCTTCTATCAAAAAGTACTAGCAACTTTATTTTGTTTAAATAGAACACCCCTGTATTAACACCTTTTAAGAATCGCCCTTTCATTATAATACTTATTTGTTGATAATGTCCTATACCTATCTCTGTTGGTTTTTGAGATAAAAAACAATAGTTTAAAAAAACTAAAGAACACGCTTTACTTCCCATGCTGGACTAAAAAGTAAAAAATAATTGAAAATTTAATTTCTCAAATGTAAAAAAAGCGTGGGTGCTTTCGATCTATATTCTCATATTTTTTAGTTTAATTTAACAATACAGAGCGTTCAAGAGCTCATGAGAACTTTATCAAGCACCCGACGTTTTTTTTTTAATTTGAGAAATAGAATTGTCAATTATTTTTTACGTTTAAGTCCATGGGAAGTAAAGGGTGTTCTTTAGTTTTTTTAAACTAAAATTTTTTTTACTAAAAAATCGAAATCTTCGACCCCGAAAACCATACAAATTTTTAATCGAATCTGACCATAATCACAATACTCGTCCGCCATCTTGGAGCCGTTATTTTGAATTCATGAATTTTGATAAAAAACTCATAATCTCTGACTCCGTACAAACAAACGAACATACAAGTGAAGCTAATGTAAAACGTGTAAAAATAATTTGTGTTAAATATGGTACAAAACATGGCCCTGATTGAAATTGGGTAAACTAATACTCTCAATTCAAGAGAAGTTGATATTTTGATGGTAGTTTAGACAAACTCAAAATATATAATTTACTCAGAGAAATCGACTCCATATCATACAGGGCGGGCCAAAAGTATATTTTTTCCAATAAAACCCCCTATATATAACTCGATAAATTGAAAGATGATGAAGAATGCTTTGAGATGACATACCATGTCCCTACACCTGATTCATCAAGTTTTTTTGGTGGAAAAAAAAAGTTGAAAAATTAAAGTTTAGGTAGCCGTGGAATATCAAGATTATGGCAGTTTGGTGACTTTTATAACTAATTTATGAATGGTTATTGACGGTGTTTAAAAAAATTGCCCGAAACGAATTTTGGAAATGCATCCGTATAAATTTACCAAAGTTCAAGCTCTCAAAGCAGAAGACTTTGAACGTAGAGAGTATTTTTGCGAATCCCTTCAATCCCTTCAAATTTTTGTCAAATATAATTTGGAGCGACGAATCAAAATTTACGAGGGATGGAATTTTGAATAGCAGGAATAAACATTTTTGGACTGATTATAATCCATACGAAAGAATAATTCGACCTCAATGTTTTCTGTATTTTGAAGAACAATAAAATTAGCATTTAATTTATAATGACACGCTAAATGCTGAGAAATTTCTCCAAATATTAAGGACGACTGTTATCGATTTCCTCTAAAGTTTGCTTTCAGAGGAATGTAGAAATTCGTGGTTTCAACTGGCCAGAGATCATTCCACCCAGGAAATTTCCAGGAAACTTCACAAAGTGTTTGACGATCTTTGGTTTGGGCGTTCAGGGCCGTGGGATTGGCCACCGAGATCACCAGTTCTCACGCCACTTGACTTTTCATAGGGTGATTTAAAAGAAAGGTTGTACGGTACTCCAGTGCCTACCAAAAAAGAACTGCCACGGTGAATAATACGGGGTATTGAAGATTCCCATTAATTTGAAAAAGAAACTACGAGTCGTGCACAAAATTATATTTTAAAATTTTAGAATGTAATGGACATTTCTGGCATTTATTTTGAAAATGTGATATTTTGTTTACAATTTAGTTCTGTTATTTTCTGTACTTTCACATGTTATAGCCCAGAAAATCTAACTTTTAACCTAGAAATGCCAGATGAAAAGCTGATTTTTAGTACAGTTGTTCCTTGGAAACTTTGTTAATTCAGGATACATCTGGTTACATTTTCTGCAAGTTCTGGCAATTATTTGATCATATTGTTCATATGTGTAATAAATAATTTAATTTAATTCAATAATCGATATTTACATTCCTTTTGAAAGATTTTTTGAAACACCGGCGATAATTATTTGTAAATTACTTTATTAAAGTCAATTAATGTAAATTCTTAAAATGATAATTTTTCCAAAAAAGCGATTTTATTAAAAAAAACTTGATGATTTAGATATAGGGACATGATATGTCATCATCATCTTTCAATTTATCGAGTAATATACAGAGGTTTTCGTTCGAAAAAATTAAATTTAGGCCACCTTTATGAATGACGGAAATAATAGTAATTTGGATATGGAGTCGATTTCTTAGAATAAGTTAAATACTTCGGGTTCATCCAAACTACCACCAAAATATCAACTTCTCATGAACTGAGAGTACTAATGTACTTAGGTTCAACCATATTTAACACAAATTATTTTTTATCTCGAAAACTGATAGAGATAGGTATACGACATTATCAACAAAGAGTATTATAATGAAAGGGCGATTCTAAAAATGTGTTAATATACGGGGTGTTCCATTTAAAAAAAATCAGTTGCTAGGACTTTTTGGTAGAAGCGGCAACGTGGCAATGCTGAATCTATTTTAGATCTATAGTATAGGTAAGAAAATGTAAGATGTGGAATTTAAAAAAAAACCTTCCTTGCGTTTACCATGAACGTCTAATCTACCACCGACCGTGAGTCACGCTGTATAGTGAGCACAACAATATTATATTGACGGACAGGTCGTTAATCACAAATAGAAAAAAACTGTAATCGTACTCCCTCAGAAAATGTTTCATGGAACACACCTTCAGGTACATAATTTGCTGAATCTACTTCTGTATGGAAAATAACTTTATTAAAAAAACATGAATATAATACAAAAAGTTCTATTTTACAAAAAACATAAAAGTGTTGCGAAAGTAGTGTCAAATGGTTTACGTGGAGTCAATTGATAACAAAGTATCATGGGAAGGTGTAGATGAATTTGGGTCAAGGCTGAGGACACTGATCTATTATAAAATATTATTTGTCAGTCAGGAAATTTGCCGATCATTTTCTTCTCAGAACTCGTTCTTTCAACCAAAGACAGAGCTCTGGAATGTCTACTTAGGGAGGTATTCTCCAAATCTATCCTCCAAAATTATGAAAATTACACCTTCCTTCGCGATAAGAAAAAACAATAGGTTAGAAATTGTTATTGATTTAAGTTAGTCTATCAATGTGCAATGTGAAGATTACTTTTTTTTCTCAATGGAGAAATGAAATGTTTATACAACGTTCATTAATACAATTTTCTACTATGTAGTCGGATAAATATTTGATTTCGACGTTTACTGTTGGTCATGATATATCTACAGAATATTACAAAAATCATAACAGTGAAAAATCCTCTCTTCAACAGAGCCTCGGGAACACATGAGAGTACCATAACTTCATTGCGTCTCGAATCGTAAAGATAGACACCCCTTTATGGGAAAAAAAAGGCTGATTAAAACTTTGATTGGTCTAAAACCGGCAAAATATTATTTCTATTCAAAATATTACACTAGTTCATATAGGAATCCATAATAGACTTCAAATGAAAGAACTTGTTCATTCTTATAACTTGATACGTTTTTTTCCGTTCCATGAAAACATTTATATTCATGTCATTTTTTGTATTTTCCAGTTTGATACCAACTCATGAGACTATAATATTGTACTGTATATTTATTTTTGATTTGTATAGATATGACAATAATTTTTGACTGTGAATATAGTGTAAATATATACCTTGTATTGTAAAATAGTCCTAATTATTAGATAACTACAATATACATATATACTTTAATTATTACCGAAGCCAACCAAATACAGTTTCTGTTATTTTTATATTTTGTTTTAATAACCACATGTCAAGTAATCCAGTAACGACAGACAAACTCCAGTCAAAAGTAAAGAATGAATTGTAGCACTCTGAAACTCGGCACATGACTTTTTGAAATCATGTATTATTAGAAAAAAAATTGTTTACCAAAAAATCAGGGGTAAAACATAAAAAAAATTATTTAAAATTTTTTTTTGTTGTTATTTCTGAAAATATAAGGTTTATCAACAATATATTTCGATATGTTGAGAGATAATTCAATACTCCACAAAAATGATTTTCAGTGATACCTCATGAAATATGCTCGTTCTATCAGAAAACGTGGTTTAACGCCGACGTCCCATTCCATCAGGCTCGTGCATAACTTTGCTAAAAATTATAGTAGAAGGAAAAGAAAAAGTGTATATCGTTCCTGAAGACTTGTACTTCCTCATACAAGTATAACATGTGAGTATCTGAGTACCTAAAAAGTGTTTTGTATCATACACATTTACTATTTACGCACTCTGTTTCATACTTTTTCGCACAAGTGCGTGAAAAAGTCAACAGTGCGTAAAAACGTCAAATGTGCGTAATTTTTACACACTGATCCTACATTAATGCATTATTGAAAAAACAGTATTTTGCGTCATATTTTACTAGGAAGTCATCATTTGATAATACGACAACTCATAAAATAAAACATTCAAATTATTGATTGAATTACTACAATTTGACAATATAATTGCCTTAGAATGAACTTTGTATGATACACTTTCGTATATAAAGATCTTTTTATATTCGCATGTTTGTTGAATTCAGCTGCGTCTCGTTCAACAGACTTCACGCTCATATAAAAAAATCCAACTTAACGAACTTAACGAACTTTTATTATATTATATTACCTAACAAGTGTTGTAAAAGGCATATTACTCATTGAATTACGCACTCGCCGCTACGCGGCTTCGTGCCTAATATCCAAATCATTAGAGCCGTTTCAGAGATCCAAAAATTCATATTCTTATTATCAATATCATGAGTAAAATCACATTTTTTCATGAAAAGCGCCTATATAGATGAACTTAAGTAGCAATACCTTATCTAAATACACAATTTGACCCAAATCGTTGAAGCCGTTTTCGAGATCCAAAAATTATCATTATTATTATTATCAGTAAAATCGTGTTTTTTTTCAAAGAAGACGCCTATACATATAAACTTAAAAAGCAAAACCCTATTTACATACAAAATTTCTCCAAAATCGATTGAGCCGTTTCCGAGATATACCAAAACTGTGCGTTTTGTTTACCGTGCGTAATTCCATGATTGCGTAATTCCATGAGTGCGTGATTCCATGAGTGCGTAATTCCATGAGTGCGTAATTACTTTACAACACGCATTACGTACTATACTTTACCTACGACCATATACAGTGTGCCGTTTCAGAGATCCAAAAATTCATATTATTGCTATTAATATTATGAGTAAAATCACATTTTTTCATGAAAAGCGCCTATAGAGATGAACTCAAGTAGCAATACCTTATCTAAATACAAAATTTGATCCAAATTGTTGAAGCCGTTTTCGAGACCCAAAAATTATCATTTATTATTATTATCAGTAAAATCGTGTTTCCAAGAAAGACGCCTATATAGATGAACTTGAAACGCAAAACTTTATCTAAATATAAAATTTGATCCAAATCATTAGAGTCGATTCAGATATCCAAAAATTCATATTATTATTATTAATATTATGAGTAAAATAACATTTTTTCATGAAAAGCGCCTATATAGATGAACTTAAGTAGCAATACCTTATCTAAATACAAAATTTGATCCAAATTGTTGAAGCCGTTTTCGAGATACAAAAATTATCATTTATTATTATAATCAGTAAAATCGTGCGTTTCCAAGAAAGACGCCTATGTAGATGAACTTGAAAAGCAAAACCCTATCTACATACAAAATTTCTCCCAAATCGATTGAGCCCTTTCCGAGATATAATAAAACTGTGCGATTTGTTTACCGTGCGTAAGAAGCTATTTACTGAGGCTGTGAGTCCTGTGTTTTTGCCTATTTTCTACAGTGGCCGTAGATGACTATAACGTACATCATAAAACTTAGTTTACACATAGTCGCCCACGATGGGCGTCAACTGGTTAAGATAAACAATTAAGTAGACTTCTTAGTGAGTCTTAAGAAATATCTACGGCTGGAGACTCCATTTATGAATAAATCGATAACAATTATTATTCAGATAACGATGGCCTGAATAAATTACTAGTCATCGGATTGTATACCACCTCAAATTAGTATTGTCAGTATGACGTATTTTATCGTCACTCTCCTGAATGGAACAATAATTTGTCACCTTTCACATATTCAGCATCTGATTATATCTGGGGACTGGGCATTCAGTGGCAACATTTCCTGAAAAGATAATATCTGAATACGCAATGCTACGAAGGTGCCTTTTATATACTGTAACATATGTCTGATTATCCAGAGAATATCACGATTCAAAATAATTGCACAGTGCTTTTGAAACTTCCCACGCCGAACAACTCTCACAAAAAAAGGGAATAAAATGAAGAATCGCGGAATAACCATTTGGCAGATATGGCATAATTGTGTTTTCCACGAAATCTGAGATACAGTATTATCACACTTCCCATAATCAGCATATTTCCTAATCTCTCTAAGGCCTTGTCCACGATACGTCATAAAAACCTCATCGGAAAACTGCATAAATACGGAATTAGAGAAAATACTTGAAAGCAACTTCTCTGATAGGAAACAAAAAGTGGATATTGAAAGAACTTTCAGTATACACCAATAACAGTTACTTTTGGAGTACCTCAAAGGAACTGTTCTTTCGAAATGGACCCTGGACTTCCTCTTTTCATTTCGGGAATGTATAGATGGAGTCAAAATATTACCAGTACTTCATATCACTTTTTTTCCTAAAATTCTTCGTTACCAAGTTACGGGCCCTCGAAGTTACAAAATTAAAAATGTTTTTCTTTGATAACTTTTCAAGTGATTATTCAAAATCAACCAAATTTTGGTGATTGACTGAACAAACGAATTCCTTCGATGAACTTTCATGCAGGAGTCAGGTGTTTTGCTACAAAGTCAGGAACGGACTGCCCCCGATGGTCCACACCCCAAAACTTTGAAGTGGCTGAGATTTTTCAATATTTTTCAACAAAACAAGGTTGTCTGGACAATTTTCTAAATATAAGTACTCGTGTGGGAAGTCGATCGGATCAACGATTTTTGATGAACATCCAATAACCTGAGATGTCTACTGTTATTCGAAAAGATGTATTTTTAATTAAAATAATATTCTCTCTCAATACATTTTCTTAGTCTGAGAAGACACCCTCTCTATACTTCCAGATCGTTTCGTATGGCTTCACAATGTAATGTTATTCTAAGCATCTCTTGTGTGAATCGGTGTAGCATAAACAAGGCTTTAGGCTTTCTAGATGCTTCCACGAAAAGAAATCCAATGGATTTAAATCCGGAGACCGCTGTGGCCAAAACTCTACCTACAATAATATCGAAATAAATATGAACATGGTCAAATTAATTATCCATTAGACATACATGTCTGGATATTTTTCACCTATTCATGTGCAGCTGTTTTTGTGGTTTATTCGTTTGATATTCGTAGATTTTCTCTCATGAAATTATAATTCTCAGTGAAACTCCTCAACATTCAAGCTGTGAAGAAGAATTTGAAATATTCAAATCTTAATGAGTTTCATTAGATTCAGATAACAGACTAACACGAAACGTGATCATTCCACACGTAAATACAAAATAAGGACTGAATTCGATATTTCATAGTGGAGTAGCTTGTCAGTTCAAAAACACCACAAATCTGCAAAACTTGATATTTCATTTGAAAAAATATCTGATTTCACAATAATTGTGAATGAAACTTTTAAATGGGTAGTGTACTTTTTGTTTACCACTTTAATCCAGCATACTTTGTATTACCCCTGTTATAAATATTGCTGAATTAAAGTTATCATTATTATTTCTACTTTCAAAACTTTTAATTTCAAGTAATGTTGGACGATCAGATTTGATGTCGTTAGTAAAAACTGCATTTTTATCAAGAATCGTTGCTTCGATCGACTTTCCACACGAGTATTTTTATTCAGAAAACGGTTCAGGCAACCTTATTTTGTTGAAAAATATGGAAAAATATCTGTCATTTCAAAGCTTTGGGGGGTGGACCATTGGGGGCAGTCCGTTCCTGACTTTGTAGCAAAACAACAGACTATTGCATGAGAGGTCATTGAAGGGATTCATTTGTTTAGTCAATCACCAAAATTTGGTTGGTTTTAAATATTCACTTGAAAAGTTATCAAAGAAAAACATTTTTCATTTTGTAACTTCGAGGGCCCGTAACTTGGTAACGAAGGATTTTCGGAAAAAAAGTTATATGAAGTACTGGTTATATTTTGATCCCATCTTTACGTTCCCGAAAAGAAAAGGGGAAGTCCAGGGACACCCTGTATATGCGGTGTACAACATGCAACATGCCGCAAACAAGTCCACAAGGGTTGATACTCTTATCGCCAACGGATCTTAGCAAAGTATCCAGGAATCCATTAACAAAGATCACTTCCTAAGTAAAAGATCTCAAAAAATGTTACACTATACTTTTACCCCTCAACTAGCTGAAACAGTGATTACAATGAATTTCCAACCCAACAGAGTCCAAACTTTATTAACTGTGAAAAACAATTCGCCCTCGCGTGTCAGCTGTTGGGTTATTTACCTAACAGTTTTAGAATAAGAAAACTCCCTACGTTTCATACAACATAAAACGGTTCCAGAGATTTTATTATTTTTTTTCAGCATCTCTGAATTGGTGGTATCCAACGTTTTGACGAGTGCGACGGCGCGTCCACCAAAAGTTCGATTCAAAATATTTTGTATAAAATTGCGTTTTTTCAGGAATGACGCGTATACCGGGTGTCGAGGAAGAGCGGCTCGCCCTTATAACTTTTTTTTTGATATTGTGGCATTCATGCAATTTTCATTCTCACTGGATTTCGATTTTTGAAAGAGACACCTGGTATATTTTCACTTCTTTTATCTTCATATGGTATTCTGAATACAAGCACGTATGTCATGCTGGCACAGCCGTTTCAGCACAATCCAAAAAAACAAATGCAGTATTTTGCCTAACTAATTAATAACTATTTTCTTACACAACTTTCAAATTTACGAGCCGTTCCGGAAAAAAAGGGGTTGTGCTAGCTTAACCCTTAAGACAACATTTTTCCTGCTGAAAATTTTCGAATGATTGGAGTGCTGGAATTTCTAACTTTTTAATAACTTCCTAGTGATATACAAGGAGTATCGATATTTTGCTTCCAAAGACGCAAAAATCCCAAAATACTCGAAATAAATTGCATTTTTTTTTACTTGGACTTCTTCATTGTCTAACTTTTGCTTGCAAAGAAAACTGAGAATATATTACCTGATATCTCACTCATATGGCCAATTGTGGTGAAGAAAATTTCAGTAGAAAGAATTAAAATCCTCAATACAATCATAGAAAGAAACCTACAGGGTAATACGACATCGTATAACACCCATGTGAACTGGTTGAGATTAAACATTGCTACATTAAATGCAGAAATTATATTTTCAACCGTCTTCAAAATTTGATGAGACCGGGACCAATATACACAATAACTCAATTTTTTTGCCCTCTGATTTTCTAACACAAACAGCGGATTCTTCGACCTCTGTGAATTAATTGTGATGTGAAATATCATCTGATATATATTTATATTATTTCGCAATATTCATCAAATTTTGACGAGATTTAATCTAATATTCATCGAAAATCAGCTGAGAAAATATTTTAACTGTGTTCAATAATTGATGAGACCGAGATCATTATAATTTCTTAATTTAATAAAATTAAGAAATTAAGAAATTGGGGTGGTAATAACCCCACTCTCTGAATTTCTAACACCAGCACATTCATAGGATATAATGATACAGAGATGTATTACATTGCATACGCCCGATGTGATCTTAAAATTGAATACAAAAAAATTGCAGAAAAAATATTTTTAACCACCTTCTTGCCACCTTCGTATCATGGCGAGATCAAAAGCATTGAAATTTCACCTTGTTTCTGCACTCGGATTTCTTAAGTCCAGCACAATATCGGAAATAATGATACAGGGATGTAATACATCATGTTCGACAGATGTAATTATAAAAATTTCGAATATTTGTCTTTTTGATTTTCTGTAATACAGAATATTCTATACTCAGGATCTGGAAAAATATAAAAATTTTCTGGGAAAATATTTTTAATCCTCTTCAAATCGTGATGAGAATGAGAGAATTGAAATTTTACATTTTTTTTACCCTCTGGTTTTCTAACTCCCGCACAATCATTGGTGGCCTCGTTGGACAATTTCACGTCGAGTGCAATAAACTCTTTTTGCACGAATTTCATACAATATTTTTCCTACGTTCATGCAAAAACCAGAAAATGTTTCATTTTGGTGGCACTAAACTGTAAGGAAGACATTGTTTGTTTAAATCTATCTGCTAAAAGTAATTCAAAAACATTTTGTGTAATTCAGATGATAAGGAAATAATTTTATTTTTAACAAATTGCATTTTCTAGTAATTTCATTGTCCATTATATAATGAATATGATGAATGCAACTATTTGAAACGTAATACATCTCACAGAAAATGGGCTAAATTTGCGCTATAGTAAAATGACAGATGAGTGCAATAAAGTCTTTATTGCACTGAGAGACAGTTTTTCCACCAAATATAGTTCAATAAAGTTTTGTTTTTTGCATGAACGTAGAAAAAAATATTTTAATGTAAATCTGTGTAAATTTTGCATGACGGTGTATAAAAGCAACATAAAACCCTTTTCATTGTGAATTTCTGGTGTTTTTCCTGATTGATTTTCCACAAATTCTAAAAAACACCGAAATTACATTAATGTTCACTTATTTTAGCAAAATTCACAACAAGTACCTAATAAAATTGATGAGTACATGATATTTTGGTGTTGTTTTCCATTGTTAAACCGAGTGATTCAAATCACACTCAGTTATTTTTAACTGTGTAGGTATATACATGCATTTTGCGTGGAGTAATTATTTAGTCTGATCAAACCAGAACGAACTAACATTACGTAGACATTTCAGTGCTTTTTCATGAGGAAGAAGGCAAATGTCAGGTATTTATATTATTCATTTACTGGAAGGGAATTTACCTACCGCGCGATAAATGGGTATAATTTGTAATTTAATCTGCTACCTGCTCGGACTGAATTTACCATCACCGCTTTCAGTTACCGAACATTTTCCAAGTGGTGATATGGCTTCTACAATGTTGGTATCTTGTTTTTCAATAATTGGTGTCATAATCGTTGACAACTGATACATAACAAAAAATATGAATAGGAAATGTCAAGACCTTCCATATGTTTTTGCATTCGCTTCCCGATAAATTTCTAGAAGTTTCAAGGTATATCAGACACAGTGTATGGAAATTTTCTTGCCACTCATCGCCTAATGAAACGGATGAATACGGCAATCAAGAGATTACGTCGAATGGCAATTTGCAATGATTACCATTTTGTCGTTGTGAAATAACCAATTAGCTATGTTGATAATTTAACGATGAATGTCATATGAAGCTTATATGCAAATGCTTTGTATGTGAATATGCATATAGAGGAACACGTCTTGCATATTTCCACTTGATTATTCGAGATAACCGAGCTCTCATCAGATACTCTGAGCAGCTACGTTGTATTAAAATTAGGAGTTGTAGACAAAAATTGTAATATTGTAAGGTATACAGTGACCGGCAGATTTGTGGCAACAAATGGGAAAAAAGTTTATTTCAAATTTCTCAAGAAATTTTATTCTTCATAAAGGTTCCTACATCCTCCCAAACTAAAATTGCACTATCCACATTTCAAGTATTCCTTTCGTATACGAGGGAGGTGAAAAAAAATTAATGTGGCTCAACAGTAAAGTACCTCCATTTTTCAAAAAACACAAAAACGTTATTTGAAGCAGTGACTTATAATTTAGAGAGTGTTCCAAATTTGAATTCACAGCCTCCTATTCCAAAAACAAGTTTTCACTGATTTTCTCCTTTTTTTATCTCGCCGCCCTATGTATTATGAGAATTTGTAATATCAGAGTAGACTCATCATTCAATATTATCTAGACGGCCAGATAAACTTGAGTTTCGCCCAACTGTCATGTAGAAAATTGCATTAATCGTACTTGGTGCTGACAAAACTTCATTTCTTGTGGCCTTTCAGAAAAAAACAAGTATTTTTCGAAATCAGCTATAACAAATGATATCTGCAGTTCAAAATCAATTGAAAGCAATCCAACAACTGTGTTGCAACCAAAGTGAAAACAGGTTTCCCCAATGAATGGTAACCATAAATGATTGTTTATCATCAAAATAAAGCTCTACAGTGAACATAAAATTGGTGAAATGGTAGGTAAACATTATCTTGACATTTCATTTCTGTGTTGTTAGAATGGCTGCAAGAACATCGAACATGTCGCGATATTTCAAATATATTCAATAAGAGGCATCCAAATAGAAATTTTCATTATGCTACTGTGGCAAAAATTGTAAAAAAAGGATTCTGGGTCAGTTGAGAACAAACATAAAACACCACACCAAGGAAATGTTAATGTAGATGAAGACGCCGCCCTGAATATTGTATTATCTGTTGTGGAGGATCCGAGACTTATGTTATCTCAAAGGCAAAAAAAGATTGGCTTCTCCGAACGGTCAATTAGAAGAGTCTTGAAAACGAACAAATTCAGACCATACAAACCAAAATTCGTTCAAAGAGAGAGACTTTGATGCACGTTTGTATTTTGCTTTCTGGTTCCGAGGCGAAGTTGAAAAAGATAACAATTTCTCCAGAAAAATTATGGTACAGTAAGTTTTGCTGGGGCCTGGGAAGCTACCAGCAGCGTCGGCAGGTGACGGATAGCCGGACGGCCTGCGGCGTGCACTGTGCGACCCACAGCCACGTCGTAGGTTACCACCGAATTAAATAAGGTGGCGCTGAGCAACCCTCTAATCCAAGGTGTTACGCGACCCGTGCCTGTGGATGCATGGCGGTGGGAGAGCACCGTCTTGAACGGAGCCTCGAGGATACCGGGCGACCTCCTCGAGTACCAGCCTTGCCACGCCGTGCGGGGCTCCGGCGTGGTCGACTATTGGTTCCCTAGCTATTCGTGGGACCAACATGGATAAGAAAAACAAAAAAGGAAAATCGCGGGAAGTCACCGCAACCCAGGATGCTCAAGAGCGTCCTGGCTCCTCCTGCACACCGAGCTCACCTCGGGAAGCAAAGGGGGAGAAAAAGGAAAAAGAAGGAAAACCTTCGGAGCAAGCATCCGGTAAAGGTACTTCCTCCAAGAAACCCTCCAGGAACAACCGAAGGAAACAAGACCTGCCACCTCCGGGCAAGCCTGGAGGTATCGATGATCCGCTGAGAAGGGGCCTCAGCGGGGCAGGAGTAAGATGGTACCTTCGCTTCCTTGAACAGGGCCTGACACCTGAGGAAGCAAGAAGGAAATCCATCGAGAGGAAAAAGCCTCAAGAACAACCTCCACAACAGACGGAGAAAAGGGGACCCAAAACCCAAACTCCCCCTCAACGTCCAAATGTTAAGAGGAGGAAGACCGAAGCGGGAGGTAGCACCGCTGCTGCTGAGCAAACTGGGCAAGCCACCAGCTACGCCGAAACAGCAAGCACGGTGAAAGTCGCAGTCCTCCCCAAAAATTACCCAGGGGAGACGCTGAGTGCTGAGCAACTCACAGCACTTGAAGACGCCATCCTACAGGAGATGGTGCTGGGCGCAGAGTGCAAACTCCAGTTTGGAGGAATCCACTTTCGCCCAAGCATGCTTGTGGTAGACTGCGTGACCCAAGAGACGGCAGACTGGCTGAGGGCAAATGCCCCCAGACTGAGCACCTGGAAGGGTGCAGAGCTGACGGTGTGCCTGGGAGAAGATATCCCAAGGGCGCACACCATCACTGTGTTCTTTCCCAGGAGCACAGACTTCGATTCGGAGAAGCTGCTAGCCCTAGTAAGCACACAAAACATGGGGCTTCACACCCAGTTGTGGAAGGTACTAGGGAGCAAGAAGGAGGGCAATGGGCAGTTGCTGAATATCGGCATTGAGGACGAGTCCTGCGAGGCCATCAAGAAAATGGGACACACCATTTTCTTCAGGTTCGGGAAAATCCCCGTTCACGGCCTCCGCAAGGACTCGAGCAAGAAGAAGGAGGAAGAAGATACAGTGGCCAGCGAAGTCGAATCGACTGGGAGCATGGACCAGGACGTCACGGTGACTCCCAGCGAAGAAGAGCAAATGCTGCTGGACGATGAGGAGGCAAACCCTCCAACTCAACCGTAGCAATGGCTACCCAAGTCAAAGTTGCCCAGGTGAACACCCATCACGCTAAGGGGGCATCAGCCGCCTTATCGAGGGTGTTCGCCAGGACAAACTTGGGAGTTGTGTTGATCCAAGAACCTTGGGTCAACAGAGGACAGATCAAAGGACTGCCGAACAAAGAAGGTAAGGTGATCTGGGATGTCAGGTGTGACAACCCCAGAGCTTGCATCCTGATCAGAAATAATATTAATTATATCTGTCTTTCAGAATTCACGACGAGGGACCTAGTACCGGTTCGGGCCAAGATTCGCACAGGACACTCACTCCTCGACGTAGTAATAGCCTCAGGATACTTTGCTGGAGATGGGCAAGCACCACCAGAAGAAGTACAGAGGCTAACCGACTACTGCAGCAGGAGCAATCTACCCCTCCTGCTGGGCTGCGACGCCAATGCGCACAACACCATCTGGGGCAGCACGGACACCAATCAAAGAGGTGAGCAATTG
This sequence comes from Chrysolina haemoptera, assembly GCA_958298965.1. Lineage (NCBI taxonomy): Eukaryota > Metazoa > Arthropoda > Insecta > Coleoptera > Chrysomelidae > Chrysolina > Chrysolina haemoptera. The sequence goes on from OY282591.1 coordinate 5,171,335, forward strand.
CTAGAATTTATACTCGCGGCTAACCTAAATATACTTAATGTGGGATGTGTCCCCACCTTTGTAACTAGGGTTAGGCAAGAAGTATTAGATATAACGCTCGGCAGCCCGGGCATTAGTAGAATGGTAAGGAACTGGAGGGTCTCAGACGAACCCTCTCTTTCGGACCATAGAATCATTATGTTCAACATGGAAGGGCTGGTGACACAAACAACCTTCACCAGAAATCCTAGAAACACAGATTGGGAAAAATACACCACCAATCTAAAATGCAACCTAGAACAGATCAAGTTCAACGGCAACAATCACGTCGAATTTGAGCAGACCCTAGGAGCGGTTAACGGGGCAATTATGGATGCATACGAATCCAGCTGCCCCATAAAAGAAAAGAAATCACACAGTGGGACCATTTGGTGGAATGAACACCTGTCAAATCTGAGATCCGAAGTCCGCCGGCTATTTAACAAAGCCAAGCGGGACGGAGATTGGCAGGGATACACCGAAAGGCTGACAAAATATAATAAAGAAATAAGGAAAGCCAAGATGAACAGCTTCAGGAGCTTCTGTGAGACAATCACATCAAGCCCCGCAGCAGCCAGATTGCACAAAACTATGGCGAGAGGCAGAGAGCAAGGACCAATGTCCCTCAGAAGAACAGATGGTAGCTACACAGAGGATGAAGAGCAACGAGCTCTCCTCTTACTGGAGACGCACTTTCCAGGTAGCTTACCATTTGAACCCGAAAGATCACTGGAAGAACCAGGTAGAGCCAGACGAGAAGACTGGGAGGTAGCAAAAACTATATGCACTTCCCAAAGAGTGAAATGGGCAATTGACTCCTTCCAACCATTCAAGTAACCCGGAATTGATGGTATATTTCCGGCCCTTTTACAAAAAGGGCAAACGGAACTAATGCCATTCATTATCAAAGCAGCAAGATTCAGTCTGGCGCTCGGGTACATACCGAGCGACTGGAGGAGAGCACGGGTAACCTTCATTCCCAAAGTAGGAAAGAAGGACCCAACCCTCCCGAAGTCATTCAGACCAATCTGTCTCTCATCCTTCTTACTGAAGACAGTGGAGAAGACGGTAGATAACTACATCAGAACTGAGATACTGGAGAGGGTGACATTGCACCCCGGGCAGCATGCATACAGGGCGGGCAGATCAACGGAAACCGCTCTGTACGTGCTTACCGAAAGCATCCAGAGATCTCTCGAGCATAAAGAAATGGCCATATGCGCCTTCTTAGACATAGAGGGGGCATTCGACAACACCTCTCACGAAGCAATAAATAGGGCCCTAACGAACAAGGGAGTAGACAGAACCACATCCAGATAGATCTGCCAAATGCTGGCTACAAGAACTGCTGAAACGAAAGTGGGCGATACCAGCTTTCGGATCAGCACAAGCAGGGGATGCCCACAAGGAGGGGTACTATCACCTCTGATGTGGAGTCTCGTAGTAGACGAACTACTCGGAACACTTACAGGGAACGGAGTCACTTGCCTGGGATATGCTGACGACATAGTCATTATGGCCAAAGGCAAATTCGAAGGAACCCTCTGCGATCTCATAGAAAGGGAGCTAGAGACTACCAGAAGATGGTGCCTCTCTGTGGGATTGAGAATTAACTCATCAAAAACCACAATGGTAACATTCACTAGAAGAACAAAGATTCAGCACCTAAGAACTGTTCGCCTCGACGGATCAGATTTAGGATGGCAGCAAGAGGTGAAGTATCTAGGACTAACCCTAGACTCAAAACTGCTCTGGAACAGACACGTAGAAAAGATCGCTAACAAGGCAAAATCATCACTGATGGTGTGCAGGAACATTGCAGGAAAAACGTGGGGCTGTAACCCATCAATACTGCGATGGATGTACACCATGATTGTGAGACCTATGATCACCTACGGAGCAGTAGTGTGGCACGGTAGAACCGAACTCGCCACAACAAAGAAAATCCTGGAGAAAGTACAAAGACTAGCATGTCTTTGCATAACAGGAGCAATGAGGTCAACTCCAACAGCAGCAATGGAGGTCATTCTAGACCTCACTCCTCTCCATCTCACGGTGAGGAGAACTGCTTGGGGAGCAAACCTGAGGTTGGCCAAAGTCGGACTCAAAGGGACAGCACACAGTGTAAGGGGCTCAACCCCCACCGGAAGTGCACACCTTGCCGATCTCCCAACTGACGAAATTACCAGGAAATTTAGTTTCGAGAATTTTTTTCGAACGGAACTAAATACCAAGAAACAATGGAGCACAGAATCCATTCGAGCACTGGGTAAGAATACCATTACATGGTACACGGACGGGTCTAAAACTCCCGACGGAACTGGAGCAGGAGTATTTGGACCTCGTACCAAGTACTCCGAACCCATGGGACACTTCCCCAGCATTTTTCAAGCGGAAATTCACGCCATAGAAAGATGCATTCAGTTCAACCTCGATAGGACCTACCGGAACAAGGAAATTGCAATCCTCTCCGATAGTCAAGCAGCCATCAAAGCGTTGGGCTCATATAACATCAACTCGAAGATGGTCTGGGAATGCCTAGAAAAACTCAATGATCTAGGCAGGAACAACAAGGTGATCCTCCTCTGGGTGCCTGGGCACGTCGGAGTAGAGGGAAATGAACAAGCAGACACCCTGGCACGAAAAGGAGCATCAACGCCACTGATCGGGCCAGAACCATTCTGCGGACTTGGAAAATCTTACTTCCAAGAAGAACTCAATAAAACTGAAGAAGCAATGAGAGCAACATACTGGCAAAGACTTCCAGGGCTAAGGCAGGCCAAAGATCTCCTCGGCAATTTCAACCGAGCAAGATCGAAAACACTGATTAACCTCAGCAAAACTAGTCTAAAGACAATCACAGGATTTCTAACGGGGCATTGCAGACTCAAAGAACACCTAAGGAAGCTAGGCTTAGAGGAGGACAACACCTGCAGATTCTGTGGGGAACATCCTGAAACACCTCACCACATATTGATGGAGTGTTATGCTGTACACCACAAAAGATTAAATATACTGGGATCACACCAGCTGACTGTGGAAGAAATACCACAAAGGGACCCCCTCAAAATCCTAAAATTCCTGAAGGAACTGAGGCTTGAGGGGATGCTGTAAACGAGAACACCTCGAGATAGCAGAAGAAGATGGGGCACAATAGATCTAACTAGGTCGCAGCGCATCAGTCACCATCCATACCAACCAATACCAATACCAAAGTTCGCAAACTGATAGATGGTGGGCAGATGAAAATCCATATTTCAGAATCGAATGTAAGGATCAATATTACTTCAAAATAAACGTCTGGTGTGGTAAATTGGACGATAAGATTGTGGGTCCAGTGTTTTTTCGACAAAATTTGAATGCAGAAAGGTATTTAAAAATGTTAAAAATGTTTTTATAAACATTACGTGTCATAGCCAACATATTTTTTCGATAGGATGGTGCATCTATCCACTCAGCTCAAGAGGTTAGAGCATTGCTGAATACGGAATTCCCAAATAAGTGGATAGGGCGATACACATAAACTCTGGCCTGCTAGATCCCCAGACCTAACTCCTATAGACTTTTTTGTGGGGGGAACCTCAAAGAGAAAATCTATAGACAACGGTCATTTAGGGATATCGAACATTTGGAGGATACAATAAGAAATTGCTGACTAATGATCAACCCGCAAATGCTCAGAAATGAACACTACGAAATGCATAGAAGAACACCATTAGGTGCATTCAAAATGAAGGACGACACATGGTGTGATACAATAGGAGCTCCTTTTTTATAATGTTTAGTATGGAGTTTGCTTTCTAGATATTCGTTCATTAAAAGTGAATTATAAGGATGAAGTTGTTCTGAGTTGCCTTCTAATCTTCACAGATAATATAGTCATATTTACAATTGTTACGACCTGTCTTTTCACGTTCGTTGTAACACAGTTGGATTGCTTTCAATTGATTTTGAACTGCAGATGTCATTTGTTGTAGCTGATTTCAAAAAATACTTGTTTTTTTCTGAATGACCACAAGAAACAAGGTTTTGCCAGCACCAAGTACGATTAATGCAATTTTCTAGATGACAGTTGAGCGAAATTTGAGTTTATCTGGTCGTCTAGATAATATTGAATGATGAGTCTACTTTGATATTACAAATCCTCATGATACATAGGGTGATTAGGATGAAAACTTGTTTTTGGAATAGCAGGCTGTGAATTCAAATTTGGAACACTCTCTAAATTATAAGTCACTGCTTCAAATAACTTTTGTATTTTTTGAAAAATGGAGGTACTGTACTCTTGAGCCACATTCAATATTTTTCACCTCCCTAAAAGATAAGATTTTCTGTAAAATTGAAATAAATTTTTTTCCCATAAATCTGCCGGTCACTGTATATGCACAAGTTTTTGTTAATGGATATATTATTGTAATGTGCGAAATACCTATTTCGCACACTGCATGTAAACTATATGGAATTTTCATATTCTAACCTATACTCCTCAATCAAGCAAAAATTCAAGAAATCATTTATTTTTAACTTTATGGTCCTCATCCATCGAAAATCCAAGAAATCATTTATTTCTAAATGTTCAACAATAATTAAATAAGGCTTTTTTTAACACTTTTCAAATTGTGACAAAATTTTATATCACCTATTTTTTTTGACGTTTGTAGAAAAAAATTGGTTTGCATCTCGTGCGCGAAATACTTTGGTGATCGGGAGCCGAGTTAAAAAAAATAGTCGAGATAGTCGAGCATTTCGCGCACTAGATACAAAAATAACTATTGTTTTTATTATTATCGTTAATTTTATCCTTTATGGACTGACAACTACAAAATAGTTTAGTAATTATTGATTTGATAGTTCATGGTTATTTATATGGTGCAAAAAGTGGTGAAGGTATAATGAAAGACTCGGAGAAAACCCAATGTGTGGATATATTGTTCAATTATTTTTGGACTTGCCACAACTTGATGAGAAAGTACTTGCAAAAAGTACTCTTAGAATTCGAGTACTTTTACTCGGAGTAATGTACTCGAGAGCATGTGTAATGATTAAAGTACTTGGTACTCTGTACTCGTTCATCAATTATTGGAAGTACCAGGTACCCAGTGCTCGAGTACAATTTATCAGTACCCGGCCCAGGTCTACACTGTACAACGTCTTTTGGGGTTTCTTTTAATGCAGAAACGATTAGTCATATCGATATTTGTCAAAATTTATTAAAACATTTTTTTTCCATACGATGCGTACTTTCTGTCGGCCACTGTATTTTATCAATTAGGCTACAAGTTTGGTGTTTTAGGATATCGGAAATGTATATAAACTCATATCCTGAAAAACGAAAACGTTAATAGCGGAAGGTCAGGTAGCTCCGGACGACGCCTAGCTCCGGACGACGCGTAGCCCCGGACGTTTCTATTAAGAAAAAATTAAACATTTTAGAAAAATCGTGACGGTCTCGAAAAACCCAAAAAGTCGAGATCCTCGACGCCATTTAGATAGACATTTTTTTGTTGTCAAAGAGTAGTTTATGAACAACCACTTGACAGAAAAAATCGAATCCGTTCAAAAGTTAACAGACTGTATACTAAAGCTTTTCTCTCACGAAATGGCTTTTTCTTTCAGAACATTACAGGCAAGCTGACACTCTTTCTTATTTCTTTAGATCATTTTCATGAATATTATCAATTTTTTCACCCTCAACAGTTTTATTGAGATTGATTCGATGAATGCACCCCCTCCTCCTCCCAAAAAATCATTTGGGATCGAAATTTTCCACCAGCCAAGAAAATTATCCAGTACAAAAAACCTCAAATCAGATTCATCATACTAGAAATGCCCCTAAAAATTCATTCGACATTTTTTGGTGATAATTCCTATACTTTTAATCGAAATTCGAAGGAACAAATCATTCATAATAGTTCACCGTTCTTCAAAAGCTACCAACAAACGTATACCGGAACGCTAGTAAAACAGTCGGTAATGACAATCCGATAAGGGGTGGGTGATTCAACACCCCTTCGTATCCAAGGAGACGGCACACGCACGCTTCAGTTTTCCATTGCCATATCTGATATGTTTGTGTAAAGATTTTGTACCAATTATAGTAAGGTTTGCGAAAGCGCTTTTTTATTGATGGGAATAGAGTGGCCCTCATCATCAACGATTTTCAGTCCTCACGACACAGGGGGATTTTTCAATCTGAATGAATTTCAAGTTGTAATAATAATTCGATATGTTGTTTCCTTGCCAATAATTACAATAAATATTCAATGTACACGAATCTGTTCATTGAAAAGACACAATGTGAAAATTTACGCGTGAAGAGATTTCTTACCCAAAAAGTTTCAAGGTAATTTAGGTCAAACTGCGTGAAAAAAATTGGAGGAGAATTCAAACACTACCCATTTTCGCGCGAACTTTTGCCGGTATTTCATTGGACGAATATAGATGACGTCAAAGTCTCTCCATATATTGCACGTCTTGAATCAAAACAAAGTTTGCCTTCCCATTAAATTCAACTGAATAGCTTCGAAAGAACTTCAATCGGGTGTTCCTACACTGTGATTCAAACTGGGAACAACTCTCTTCTCGCGCAGAAAACATTCACTGAGGACTCAAGGACAAACATTTGTAAAACAATACTGATGACGTCTGCCCGCGAAAGTATGGCGTGTAAATCTATATCAATTTGGAATAGTTTTGAAGTGAATTGTAGTCGAGATGAAACAGATTCGTTGTGAGATTTCACATGCATCGTATATACAGATACATTTGTCACAAATAAAACGTCATTTTTTATTACAGTGTAATTCCCTATTACAATTATTCATAGGTCGATAAAAGTTGAGATTTGGATACCTTTTTGAATGCTATAAAAAAACCTGAGATTAGATTTTGTATCTTACAATCAATTATTTTAATTATACAAGGTGTATCTTAAATGATGTCATTAATTTTGGGTGGTGATTCCTTGTCACATTTTATTAAAAAAAGTTCATATAAACTTCAAATCATACGGAAATGGCATAGTTTCATAGTTTCAGGGCAAGAACTAGAGGCAAATATGGAAGCTGACTTTCTTTTAATCAAAAGCTGGCTACAACATACGCTATCAACTGTGCTTTGTTTCCGAGTAACGGGATTTCAAATTTTCAATAAAAAATCAGTATTTCATGAATTACTCAAAATTCTTTACGCCGATTCTGATTAAACTTCGTGTGTTTGTTAGTAATAACAAGGAGCTTCTTTTCATCAAATTAGACTTTAAATTTTGATGCCAGTGGCGTCGCAGTTGATACCCCGTTTCTCGGAAACGAAGCAAGTTAGGACACATGTTTATATAAACTCTTTTTCATAAAATGTGACAATTAATCACAATAATCACATCCTGAAATTAATGACATCATTTAAGATACACCCTATATATTTTCGACCTTGGAAACGGCTTTATCGATTTGCATGAAATTTTGAATGTTTATCTATATAGGACGATTTCACTAATAATAATAATGATGTGAATTTTTGGATCTCGAAAACAGCTTCAACGATTTGGATAAAATTTTGTATTTAGATGTGGTATTGCTTCTTAAGTTCACCCCCTTGGAATCATCAGAATAATCTGAAATTTGGCACACATTTCAAGGACAGGCGAGAATTTAAGAATTCTATAATATTTATATGACAATATATTTCCTTGCTTAACAACCAATCAGTGGATTTCAAATTTTGAAATTCAGCCAATAGAATCAGAACTACAGTGAAAATATAGCTTGTCGCTGTATTTTCACGGTGATAAACCTGCTTAGTTTTTGTTTTACCATCTGTCAAGTGAAAATGATTTAAATTATAAACGTCAAATTTATGTGTTTTGACTAGTTCTCTTTATTTATCAATATGAGCGATCGTTGGGGACAAATGTCCATTGGTATCACAGATGAGGCCGTGGAAAAGAGTATTCCGTTGAATACGGCTAGAAGTAAAGCATCAATTACCAGGTGACACGATTTTTCTTTATTTCAAATCGATATATTGTCGTCCTAAATACAATTCGTGGTATGATTAAAAACCTATAATTTTTTGGAATATCAATTCATTGGCAATCCCAATGCAAGAAAATACAACTCGTCCTGCGGACTCGTTGTATTTTCAGCTTTGGGATTGCAATTCATTAATATTCCAAAAAATTATCGGTAATAATCATACCACTTATTATATTACCCCTGATAATAAAGGTTTTGGAGGAATTTACAAATGCTACTTTTACGTCCGCTATTTAAATGATTACAGCTCATATTAGATTTGAAAACGACCACTTTCCAAAATCTTACTCTTTTTCCAGTTATCAAACAATTCATAGTACTTTTCTCACCGGTGTCTGACTCTATGGGTAACAAACTTAGAGAAACATTGTTAGCTTCTTCTTGCAAGTCTGGAGTCTGGTGGAGAAAGTATGGTTGCTACTAGGGCCGTTTAGTGTGAGTTTTGAGCTATCTAGTTCTTCAATGAGGAGCCCACCTAAATATTCACATGTCCGCTATCACATGAATTTCAACAAAACATTCATGATCTTCGAACCCAAATACCCTACATACACATAACAATTTTGAAGGGAATCAGACCATGATCACAAAACTCGTCCGCCATCTTGGAACCGCCATATTGAATTTATGAATTTTGTCAAAAAAAAATTTAATCTGTGACCACGAAAACTCTCATACCAATTTAAAATCGAATCGGTACATAATCACAAAAATTATCAACCAATTTGAAGCCGCCACCTTGAATTTTCCAATTTTGACGAAAAAATCACAATTTCCGACCCCGAAAACCCCCAGATACCAATTTTGAATAGAATCGGATCATAATTACAAAACTCGTCCACCATATTAGAGCCGCCATCTTGAGTTTTTCAATATTGACAGAAAAATCATAATTGCTGACCCCAAAAACCTCCAAAAACCAATTTTGAATAGTTACAAAACTCATCCGCCATTTTGAAGCCGCTATTTTGTTTTTTCTCTAACAAAAATTTCATGATGCATTGTCACCAGAATTATGTACACCTGCCAAATTTCAAATCAATCGAACGATTTGAAGTGTGTCATATTTAACTTGCAAGATTTGATTACAGACACATACACAGACACCGGGACTAAATAAAAGCTTGTAAAAGTTACAAAATCGTGTTGTTATGAATTTCTACGCCTACCAAATATGAAAATGAATCATATAAATCCTAAATATATGTGACCGAAAATAATGTTAATCCTCCCTTGGGCTGCATAACAATACGATTTTGTAGTTTTTTACTATTTAGACACCTTTGACTTCGACTGTCACTTGCGTACTTTGACGTTTCACATATACAGGGTCTCCCACGACGATTAAGACAGGGAATATCTCGGAACTCGAGAGTAGTAGTAGTAGTACGTAGTTGTTCTTCCATTTGAATCGAACAATGTTGGCTTCAAGATTACGAGAGCATTACAAAGTAGTTCTTATAAAAAACTTTGCTGAGAATCCAACGAATATACCGGATGACCCGGAACCAATTTACCCCCGGTATCTTCGTTGTTATTTTGTATGGATATTTCAAATTTTTGTTACATGTATTCTACTGATATATTTGAAATTTTATTTAAAAAAAATTACTTTTTATATTCCCCTCGTAATGGAACATTTTCATGAAAGTGTGCTATGGAAGATGAAACAGTAGCATGTAAGTACAAAAGCGTCTGAGGGCCACATACTTTATTTTTTATTTTTCCGACTTCAAACACGGAATTTCCGACTATAAAGTCGAAATTTTATTTTTCCGACTTTGAAGTCGGAAATTTCGACTTTAAACTCGGAATTTCCGACTTCGAAGTCGGAAAAATTTAAAAAAAACTATGTGGCCCTTAGGCGCTTTTGTACGTAAGTAACTATTTTCCCAATTTTTGTTTTTGTTTGTCTTTCAACATCAATAAACTCATTTCTTTTAAATGCTAACATAGGATTCTTTGTGCAGGTTAGAAACTCCTATCTATATTGAAAAACAAAACGTGAAAAGAACTGCTTATTATTTTCCTTTTTATTTTTTTCCATATTGAACAAACAAAAATCTGACATAGCAATTAGCTTGAACACAAACATAATCCCCTCAAAAGTGTCCAATAACTCGCAATTTCTGAAGAAGACATTCCTTTCTTGGAAAAATCGGCTATTAAACTTCAACTAAGTCTATCAGAGTTGACTTCACCCTATTCACAAGTGAACACACAGCGTATTATAACAATACCAATTATTCTCATGATTTTCCCATATACCGCATGTTCTTCGTTCACGTGTCAATGAAAGCGAATAATTGCAGGTTGAGCTAGTACAAAGTCATATGCCAAGCCACATGGGAGCTCCTAATGACGGACGCTCCCCATTGTTGTCGAGAGCGGCGCTACGTATTGTTAACTCATCACACTCGTCTGACTTTCACTCAACTAAACTAAACCAATTACACCCGAGGATATCATTTGCTTCTTTGCAGTGATCCTATTATTGTTATTCATAATTCTGCTGATAAATAGGAAGTTCATTATTTGTCCTCTAAAAATTTCTCACCTACAATACTGAAGGACACAATTCCAAGTTCAAATATTTGAATTCGGATACCAAGACTACATACACATGGGTTTCTTCCAAGAAATAAGGGCAACATTTGGTGAACAGATCTCTAAAAAATTTGGCTGATAAATAGGAAGTTCATTATTTGTCCTCTAAGGACAATTTCTTTATCACCTACAATACTGAAGGACACAATTCCAAGTTCAAATATTTAAATTCGGATCGCAAGACTAAATACACATGGATTTCTTCCAAGAAATAAGGGCAACATTTGGTGAACAGGTCTCTAAAAAATTTGGCTGATAAATAGGAAGTTCATTATTTGTCCTCCAACGACAATTTCTCTATCACTTACAATACTGAAGGACACAATTCCAAGTTCAAATATTTAAATTCGGATACCAAGACTACATACACATGGATTTCTTACAAGAAATAAGGGCAACATTTGGTGAACAGTTCTATAAAAAATTGGCTGATGAATAGGAAGTTCATTATTTGTCCTCTAACGACAATTTCTTTATCACCTACAATACTGAAGGACACAATTCCAAGTTCAAAAGTTATTCATAATTTTTGGAAAATTTTAATTTAACTAACATCTCGTGTAATTTTGTTTTATTGTATTAGCTTCGGCTAGTGCTTGCTTGGAGTGCGCACCAAACACTCATTGGTGCTGTGGATTTTCCGGGATTTCATACAGCTGAGTAGTGGATACGCCACAAAAATCACAAATCTCCCCGAAGCACCACGGCAACTTATAATTGAATATTCCCGAATAACATAGGTACTTCCTCTGAACTAATTTTTACCAGGGACGTCCCACGGACATCCCCTGGCCACCAAAAAAGACATATATGGGATTTCACATGATATATTCGATACCCAGGACATCCCTGGGTTGTCCCAAGGATGTACCAGCTTCGGCATCCACCGTAAATCTCCTGCGGGACATCCGTGGTGAATCCCAAACATGTCCTTGTACCGACGGGGCACTTTGGTACGTAACAGGGACGTACCTGGGATGTATCTGTGTTGTTAAGGTTATATTTGCTTTGTATGAAATAATTCTTATAAATCTATTTTGGACCCTTTTGGTAATGTTTTACCATGAGACTATATTATTGAACTATATTCAAGTTTCAACCCAAATAATTTTTTCATTTTATTTAATTTTATTAGAAAACAACCAACAATTACATTATTCGTTAACAAATAAAATGGCGCTGGTATTACCTGATTGAACTCAATAGAATCATAGATGATGTGGTGTTGCAGGGTTTTCCAGGTTTCCTCGCTGCTGTGAAAGCGATTGCACCTCAGAATTCATGCAAGCTGCGCCAAATAATTATTTTTATGTTGTTACTTTTCAATTTGTTAATACATTACTTTGCAGATATTCAGTTTAATTTTCCTTAGTGGTAGTTTTATTTTATTTTTTATTATTTATTTTCAAGGGTCATTAATCAACGATTAACCTTATATATTATATATGTTTGGTGTTCTGGGTTTGTAATTTAATTGTTTCGTGATATTTATTTTGGGAGAAGCTGCGATTTGGTTTAACGATGAAATTGAAAGTACGTGTTGATAATTTTTTAAATTTTAATATGGAAAATCTGATAACAGTATGTCACACATCACAAGTCACTACCTCGAGAAAAACGACTGCAATACCTCACATTTTTACGCATAACTTACTACATCGACATAGCGCCAATGTATTATTCGCATTCTGCGCAAAGGGTGCGACATCTATAATTATTTGGTTGAACTGATAAAAAGTAGATCACATGTTTCTTGCCATAAGCGGTAGTGTACATATTTCGATTGTTTTCTCATTATAAATCGATTTTTGTAAAATAAATTGGGTTTAGTGATATTCGTTAATGTCCATAGTTTTAGAATAAGTCAACGTGAAATGGTGGTAGAAGTCAAAAGTTCCATTACTGAGCGTATTTGCTCAGTGCCGCAATGCTGAATGTACTCTCAATGGTACCAAAGACAAAGTTTCTTCACATTATTATGGGACTGAAATTAAACACTATGGTCTCTTATGGAATTTAGCAGCTGATCACCATTATATTGTTTCGCGCCTAAATTTTTACCGCCACCTAGCGGGAACGCATTGTGCGAAAATCTCTCTATTCTGTACCTTTTATTAACCTGTGAATGAAAATATACACCTATCTTTCAAACTCGTTTCTGTGGCAAATGGATTATCGGATGCCAACTCTCTTTTTCACACACACACATGCTGTCAAACTTTCTGTTCGTAGATTTTGTGACCAACATTTTTAATTTGGTGGTTTTTTTACACGATCTTGGATTAATTACCGGAAATTTTTCCTTGAAAACAATTTTTTAACTCCAACGAGATATTACAAGTGAAATATCTCTTCAGCCTGATGATCAGTTGTGATTTTCATGCAGCTAACTAACAGATAAATATGTGTGGAGTCTCATTATATAGCTACAATTCATCAAGATCGTGAAAAATTCTATTCGATTGAATCATTTATTTTGTGGAAATTCATGTTGAATCAATAAATAAAGAAAACTACAACTTTCACCAAGAAGCTAGTCTAACAATTGATGGTGTGAAAGCTGAAACCGGACCTAACCGGTAAACCAAGTGGGATTAAACAAAATCTGTCTTTTTTTAAATTATTTCATCATGAAATGATTTCAAATTTCAAAATTCCCCGCTCATTTCCTTATCGGTAAAGATAATTTCTCGTTGTACTCGGGTAACTTACTAACTCATTACAGTTGTTAAATATACCTATTTTAGTTCTGATTTCAACCACTTTATGTCAGTGGCGTAATACGATTCATCGCTTGGAAGTTACAGTACGCACATACCACGTTTCGCATCTAAACTTGTTTATGTATTCTGTGCAAGTGACACGAGACACGCAAAACGAAAATGTAGGTCAAGGTCATTGGGTCAATTTGTAACTAAATATTGAAAATGAAAACTTAACTTATCTTCGAGACCTTCGAGTTCGAATGTCCTCATCTACTGATTAAAGTTATACATCAACATTGACTATAGCCACATTTTACCGTGCAGTGTGTGTTGATGGACCGACAATTTACAGGAGTATCACTTTTAAATTAAAAAATGGCCCTAAGAAACTTTGCAAGGTGTAGTTCAGTTCTTTCAAGAAATTTTAAAATTGTTCGACCACAAATAATCGCAAGATTATTCTCCAACGAACAGCCAGCTTTGGACAGAAAAGAGTAAGAAAAAATACAGAGATTAGATAGATCTTTTTTAAAATTCAAGAATTTCAGGGTGGAAGTTACGTTCATAAGAAACAGTGGAGAGCGAATCAAAGTTAAAGGAAAGGTTGGCGATTCACTTCTTGATGTAGTAGTCAATAATAGTATAGACTTGGATGGATTTGGTGCATGTGAAGGTACTTTAACTTGTTCCACATGTCAATTGATATTCAAACCAGAGGATTACGATTCTCTGCCCGAAAAGCCAACAGATGAAGAGTTAGATATGCTTGATTTAGCTTATGATATTACAGAAACATCCAGACTAGGTTGTCAAATTATTTTAAGTGAAAAATTAAATGGTTTAGAAGTCAAGGTTCCAGCATCAGTCAAGGATGTAAGAAGCAGCTAACATCCTATAGTTAATTCAATAAATTATAAAGTACAACACAGTTTATTCTTCATAACAAAGAGTTATATAAGTGCATAAGTTTTCTTTAGTTTTGAAAAGCCCCTCTTGATGTAAATTTGAATACCAAGCCCAACTTGAATAGTATGAATATCATCCGTAATTAAAATGTTCTGGCAGAAGTTTAATTGAGTACTACTTACAACAGACTGCTTAAGATGGAGTTTCTGGAAGTAATGTGGTGATAACATAGTTTATTGCATTCTGGGGTAGATAATTTCAAATAGTAGACTCTGTATACTGTTCTTATGAATGATAACAATGTTATTATTGAAATAACTCAAATAGAAATACTAAAAATAAAGAAATGATTATTTAAAATGTGATAATTCCTTTGATAATAAATAAAAAAGTTGCTGTTAAATATTCTTCACATATGTGTACTTTGTGTAATTGTTCTCCAAATAGTATCCCTTATCCCTTACCTAACGGAGACTGGCTAAAAAATAAAACATGCCCTAGGATTGATGAAATTTTACTGTAGTTGCTGAAAATTATATTATTTTGTTAACCCATTTCCTACCGAGGTTAGAAATTATTCCGAAAAGTGACTAAAACCCAATGCATAGTCATCAGAACTCTTTAATGAAAATATTACCAAAATAATCACCCCTCAAGGAAAGTCACAAAAAAAATATGAGATGGTTCATGAAAGAACGACTGGGAAGAAAAATGAAATTGATACATTGTGAAAGTATATCATACACCACATTTTTCTCACGTAAATGAACTTTTAATTTCTTACAAATATATAATCTAAGATTTACACACTACATCTCCTTCGGGCTTTATTAGCATGCAGGATGGGACTATGTTATGGTCTTGTCTATCTTATCACACCTCATTTATAGGTTCGGAAACTTTCTCCTGTACATGAACTCTATCTGTTTGTAAAAGACGCAGTGCAATAACTTGAATACGAGTAGGGATATTATATTTTCATTCACAACATTAAACATTTTCCAAGCTTTCATCACTGTGCTCTACAAAGTATAACAAACAATGGGCCACCACCATTTTTTACCTGTAAGTCTAAATCTATAATTGGCCATGTCATTATCATCGAGATCAACACCCCCCCCATATATTTATTTTATTGGAATATTACATCTGGTTGAGAAACTTGTACATATTTCTTCTCCTTCTGGCTATATCTCCTGACTTGATGTAGTGTTGAACCCCAAGAACATTACTGTCTGTAGTCACAACTGAATTGTTATTCCATCATACAAAAGAAGTTTTGGATTTTCTATCATAGGCAGCATCATACACACCCCTTTCTTTTTTTGAAAACAATTTACAATGGGGTAAAGGGCACTTACTCGTTCTGTTTTCTCGTATATTTCTTACAGCAAAAAATCATTTTCTTTCAAATGACAAAATAATTTGAAAGAGGAAAAATGTTTAAAAAATGATGAGCAAAACGTTCCTCTGTTTATAACTTCATCAAGGTGAACCAGTAAGAAGGTTCACCTTTTAAAAACCGTTATAAATATAATAATTGATAAACTTACCAAAAAATGAACCAGAAAAGTTATTCACTGAAAGATAAAAAAATGATAATATAGTGGTGCGCAAACAAACCACTGGTAGTTAATGATTAACAAGCCTATTCAATTCATGTCTAGCAGAAGTATAATTTTCCAACCTAATAAAAACCCCACTACTGTTCCCCCTCCACAACAAAGGTTACAAACAAATATTAGATAACTACCGCAATATGATCTTTTGACTAAATGTTCAAATGTGAACACTGTGTATACAATATACAGGGTGTTTCAAAATATAATACAAATAAGTATCCCCAACTGCTTTATTTCAGAGATACAATATCTCTAAAACTTTGACTTGAAAATTGACTTTTTTTCTCAATTTTGGTACGTGCAAAGTAGCCATAAAAATACATTTTTCCATGATGAAAGTTTTCCTAATTTTCATCAGTGGCGTCCCTGTGAACATACCCTGTTATATTTTTAATCAAAATAATGATAGGATACTGTTATTTTGCCAAGTAAGTATTATTTTTATAATTGTCTTCTATTTTCAGTAGTACTACTATAAGTACTTTAAAATACTCGGTTATACATCGATAACTTGTTGCATAATTTCAAAAAGTGTCATTTTAACAGAAACTGACATGAAAATATATTGAAGTACAAATTGTATTTGATGCGATTATTTTTTGAGTGACACAATCATTAGATAAACGTCAAAACTTTGCCACACGCTTTGTTTCTAAATTGGTGAAGCTACTCTATGTATAATCAGGTGTTATCGAAATTATACGAGGTAACCTAACTCAACTGGACTCAACCGTCCGACGGACGGTTTTCGATTTAAAATATAAAAGATCTTCATTTGCTTGTACCTATGCGATTTTTGTTAGCCTCAATGAAATGCATTTTGTTTTTTGAAAGGAAATCTCTTTGCCGCACAAAACAATCATAGATACCATATTTAAACTTAGCTTTTCTAAACTAGTTTTTTAATATACTATTTTACTTACAACTTACATGTTTGAACAACTATGGAAATATTATAGCAAACAATGCCATTTGGAAAACATATAATAACTATAGCAATTTTCTATGCCCTAAAGTGCTATATATACTAAGGGCAAGTTTTTAAATTCATCTATGGATCGATCCATCGAAGAGCATTGCATACTTCATCCTTATTTAACTAATGGAAAACGACAATGACAGCACGAATGCGCATTATCCATCGATGAATTTGAAAACTCGTCCTAAGTATTCAAAGGGCGCCAAAATATTCCCGGCACGCGGGCGGCGATAACCCTTGCGTGGGCCCTGCCTGCCGGTGAATTACTGAGCTACTTGCTCGACTTTAGTAATGTACAAATTGTATGACTAATAACCTATGGAGTAAGTAACATGTCTTTCTGTGAAGCATTTGTAGGCTTTTACATATTTTTGTTTTCTAGGATTAAATTGACACATGCTTTCACATTGATCGATTAATTATTGAATGTATTAAAGCATTTGATTTCATTTTCGTTATTTGAAATACTTGTCCATGCATTCACAGTTCTCGAGCCCATAATACCTACAAAATTAATATCTCTAAAAGTCTCTCTGAATGATTTCATTAATGTCAAGTCGGACAATTTTTTTATTTAAATTTTTTTCAAATGATATACGAAGACCTAACAAATTTTGTTTTGTTATGTGATGGTCATCTATTAGCAGCACTGCTTCTCTCCGGCAGTTGTTGACAGCACTGCTTCTCTCCAACAGTTTACAGCCATGTCAACTGCGTTGAACACATTATACAGTCGAGAATTGATCAGAATCAGAAACTCACGTGCGCGTTTACTATAAGTGATTCTACGCTTATGAGTATACGATACAGTGAAAGGTTCTACGAGCATAGGAAAATCCTCTACAGTGCTAGTCTAAAGTCCGTTCCCCCCTACTAATTTTTGAACCACCTGGTATATCGCAACGAAATTTAGAAGGCTCAATTAGGAGATAAAAACCTACTTTTTCATGAGAAAATTCCAGCTAAAAGTTTCAAAATGGCAGCTGAGCGCCATCTTCAATAATTTTTTTAAATAGAACACCCGGTATATCATTGCATGATCGGTTAGGGACGATCATAAGGAATCCAACAACACCAAGTTTGATGCTATTATCTCCAAAGACTATGGAGATATCACCTATTATTTTCTCCATAACCCGAATGAGTGTCAGAGAGAATTTATTGTATGTATTTAACATGTTATTCTAATATGTAAAATAAAGAAGTTGCGAGAAGGGCGACGGACTTCGGGTCCTCAATGTGATACATCCCAGATAAATCCCGGGTGCGTCCTTTTCATGTCCCAAAGTGTCCCGTCGGTAGAAGTACATGTTTGGGACTTTCCACGGATGTCCCGCAGCAGTGGCGCAGCCAAGATTTCATTTTGGGGGTGGACGGGGCTGAACATACAATTTATCAGTTACAAGAGCTTTTTATTAATTTTTTTTCGTCATCCGGATGTTTTGAATAACGTTCTAATTTGGTGGCTTGGGTGACATCCAATATTAGTCTTTTTTAATGGCCAGCTGATGTCTGTGGGACATCCCTGGTAAAAATTAGGAACGTCCTCGGGATATACCTG
The DNA here is from genome assembly GCA_958298965.1 of Chrysolina haemoptera. Lineage (NCBI taxonomy): Eukaryota > Metazoa > Arthropoda > Insecta > Coleoptera > Chrysomelidae > Chrysolina > Chrysolina haemoptera. Next base: position 5,189,766 of record OY282591.1, read on the forward strand.
TGATATTGGGGATAGCATTTCCCTATGTTATGAAATCACTTCACCGTGATAGGTATTTTCGTATGGTCTGAGTAAAATCCCGATATTTCCCAGCGAAAACTACAAATGTTATTTTTAAGCAGGTTGGGAAAACATTTTCGGCGATGAGGATGAGATAGTTGATAGCTCCCAAGTGGATTAAGAAATTTTGACAGAGGAAATTCAGGTGAACATTTTAACGCGAACAATACCTGGAGTTGTGAGGCTTACCAAGCAAGAATCGATTTCAACCTGACGGCAAATGATACTTATTAACAATGAGAAAGAGATAGCAGTAATGTAGCGGGTTCGCTACTTATGCGATACTGCATTCTTCAATTGTACGGGCCGAACTCGATGATAAGCAATTTGAAGAACTTGCAAAAACATTACTGGATGATTTTATTCAGAGACGTAGAAAACTCCCCAAACACCAAAACTACGAGCTTACAGCGATGATCATAAATAACTTTGTTGGCGAAACGTGCGTCGAATGAAATTGTAGTTTTCATCGTCATTGATATGTATTCACACCAAAGGTTCTCGAATATTCATATACAGTATAGAAAAGTTATCATCTTGAGTATGGTGGTTTCATGAGAGCGTAAAAAATAGCTTGCTATACAGTATCAGAAACTTTTCATCTGAGCAACAAGGAACGCAATAATATGATCACTACACTACAGTCCGACGAATTGACAACTCACGTCGATATCCCTCCTCGAGCGAGTAGAGGAGAAATTGTAATGCTCTCTCAACATATAGCAAGATTTTCTTTACGCTCTCATGAAACCACCATACCCCAGATGAAAACTTTCCGATACTGTATGTTGAGAGAGCATTACAATTTCTCCTCTACTCGCTCGAGAAAGGGATATCGACGTGCGCTGTTATCGGTGTGTCGCATTGCCACGTGGCCCGTTAATGCGTCGGATGGGGTAACAGGAGAGTGCGTCTCTCTTGTTTATGTGGTATTATCATATCATTGCGTTCCTTATTGCTCCTGTAGATTTCTGTCTATACCCCAGATACAAAATTTCCGATACTGTATGAGATCATTTTATATATAGTACATGAAGATTTGTGTACCGGGTGAAAGTTTGTGTACATCAAATAATTACAGTGGTTTACAAAATATACAGTTTTACAGACGTGTACGCGCTGTTTCGTTATCGAGTCGTTAAGATGGCTCAATTCCTGCCTTCCTAGAAAGCTCTATTAATCTCGAAAACGCAGTAAAATCCAATATTTCCTAAAAATAACCCCTTACCTTTGGCCCTAGTCGTGGCGATTGCAAACAGGCCTGGGGTGTAATTCTGTGTACCATAGAATTCTATTGTGGATAGAAAAAGTGAGATGATATGGTTGAATTCATGGGAGAGAAAGAGACAAAGCTGTCGACAATATAATTTTATGGTACACAGAATCCCACCCCTGCATCTCTACTGGAAAGATTATGTGCTTTGGAGGGAGACAGTAATCGAGTGTCTTCTAATGCATTTTAAATTTTTATTTTCCTTAGTTCACTTTTCAATCTTCCGAAATGAGAATTGCGGCACGGACACCGAACTAATTTTGCATCGAGAGCGCGTAAGCATCAAGCCGCGAGAGTGGTCGAGCCCGTCCACTGACCACAAGTCGACTGCAGTGCCGATCTTTTTACAAGAGCCACGTGCAATGCAGCCACTTTCTTGTCCTTAGGGACATTACTCGAGATGGAATCGTTTGACACGGATACGTTTTCTTGCCGAAATACAGGCAGAACCTGCAATTTGGGGCTATTAAAATGATGTATTACAACAATCGAATTCAAAAGACAAAAGAATAGAGCGTATGAAATTGTTCAAATGAAGCCGAGCTCTAGAAATGGAATGGGTCCAGTCTAGATTTCCTTTTCCGCTTACGTCTTCGTTGAAGCACCAAAAGCAAAAGAGAATCTTCGTCGGAATCCCTGTTAACTTCTGCTGAAAATTCCACGCCACTATGGACCACCTTGTGAAGTTGGCGCAACTACAGAAAGTGGCTGGGCGGGACCACTTCAGAGGTCGAAACGGCTACAAACGAACCGCTTTTTGTTGTCGATGTCAACTTCAAAAAGCGGCCCGTGGAAACACGTCGTTAATGTGAATTACTGCTACTGTGCTACCTCAGTAAGAGCGGTATACTAAAAAGGCTTATACCTCCAAAGAAAAGAGCAAAAACACCGAAAAATCACGTTATGATTTATCAATAATCGCAATAATTGTGCTCTAGCATTTTTACTCTATTTATTTGCTGCGATTGTACTTTTTTTACATTTGTGGTTTGAGAAATTGATAATTATTGTAAAAAATATATATATACATGTATTCGGATATGGGTATTAACTCACCTTAAGGGTGTGTTTTTTTTCTCCAGTGGCGCGCAGAACAAGAGCTAGAATTCGCCTGTGTCAGACTCAGGACATTAAGGAAACCGTTAAATTTAACATGCTATGTTATGGTGGATTCATAAACTCAACTAAACCAAGAATTAAATCAACAACTAAGAGCTGAGAAAGATGAATACAAGAAAACACCATTAGGGTTTATACAAGGTGGTTCCGAAATTGGATCGATTAAGAAAATGGGTTGTTATATGGAACATAATGTAACAGTAAATGGCAAGAATTTTCGTTTTTGAAGCAATTAATAATTTTCGAATTTTCGGCCACAGCGTGTCTGCCCGCTGGCACTGTTTAAGCGCGGTTTGCGCAGGATGCAAACCTCTGATCAGTGATTACCAAACAAAATTTGAAAACTTCAATATTTCCCAAATAATTTTCATTTTTCGACAAACATTTTTTCTTTCATTTCGTTTTGTTTTGTCATCTTCTACGTCCCTCTTCATTTATCGCTCCAATTTCGGAAACACCCTGTATAATTTCATCTGTCAATCTGGCCATCTTTCATCTTTTCAACTTAGAATTTGTCCTAATCGAAAATGGAAGTGGACATCGCAAAATCGGCGAAATAAATTAAAATTTGTCTATATTCTGGGTGTTATCTCTGAATTTGTTCTTGCAATAAAAATATAATGGATCGTGAAGAATTGTTGAGCACGATGGCTCTTCTTAAGCCGGGAATCCACCAAACTGGGCTAGCACAGCGGCACAACCCGCCGGCTGTTGCCGAAGAAAAATTAATAATAAACCTCTCGAGGCCGCTAGCATCGGCCGCCGGCACAATTTTGCTAGTGGGCAATGTCGGTAAAGATCAAAGATTTCACCCGGCTACGCGGGCAGGCTCTTTCTGAACCAGTGCAAACATGTGATTTCAGTCAGTGTTGAATATTTTTATCAAACGGTACGTTGTTTACATACTCATACTAACAAAATTCTTATATGAGCTTCTGATAGTATGACCAGGCACTAAACCACAATCATCATTTCTTAAATCACTCAATAGTTTACTTTCAGTTTTGTAAAGATTTTTGTTTAAACTAGGTCGTACCCAATAGCTGTGTTCCTCTCATTTTTTTTTTCTTGGTAAACATTTTTGGGGCCATATACCCTAACAACAAAATTTCGTCGTCAAACATTTTCGGATGACGAACAAGACCTCTCTGCAAGCCGACATATCTCCCAGTTTGGTGGAGTCGATTTAAAGTCCGCGGTAAAACCGCCCCATGCCACGGCATTTTGTGCCGGCGGCAAGTATCCCCCTGCTCATGGGAACAAATCCGAAATATATAAATTCATCCTTTTTATAACTTATATGATACTCACGTAATATTTTCATATATTTGGAAAAATTTCATTCAATTTTGCGATATTCCACCTCCGTGATGGCGCTGCAGTCTAGACGCAAGTACCATATGGTAATAGTTGTTAAAAATTTTAACCAGACAAGTAAGTTCAATTATCAACCCCAATATTCAATGTGAAAAACATTATCATTTCACAAATTGTTTATTTCAATCAAACGTAAACGTACATTGAATTGTGAAGTGAACAATTTCCATTGCTCAACTAATCTTTAGGCTTATAATTTTTTATAATAAGAAATAACGAATATTTAATTGTAACGCTGTCTCTTCTGGCAGTGAATAATAACCTCAGGAATTGTTCTTCTATTGGTATTATTCTTGACATGGTCACGATATTGTTCTTGTTGGTAAGAGCTTATTTCATACTCACTTCTGTAATCTGCCATTCTCCACTGCTCCTGAAAAGGAGTGACATGGATATTTCTAATTAAAAATTCAAATGTAGACATCAGGTACAGATTGGCTTTCGGCGATAACTAAAAATGTAGAAACGTTGAAACATTATTGAAATATTATTTGTGGAACATCGAAAATATTTTTTTTAAGTTCTGGTTCCCACAAAAAGGAAAATCCTGTGAAGTTCACGGAACATCGTGACAGCCGAAAAAAAGGAGGTAGGAATTGATGTGCTTGAATTTCTGCAAGCTGTATTTCTCAGGTGTCCACCTCTCGAGGCAGTGAGTTCCTGGGGAAGAGATGTTCGGCATTAATACGAAGTGACCACAAATGGGTGTAATGATTGAGCTCGACAGGTCAGTCTCGATGGGATCGGTAACGGTCGATGGAACGATTGATGATATTTCAGAAGGGCATCGTCCATAAAAGTATTATAAAACAGACAGATCGCCAACCTTTCTACGATATTCCATAAAAGTGTACGAGCTTATTGTAAGCAAAGCATCACCGATAAAACGAATTTTTATACACAATCAGTTGAAAGGGACTGAAATAGCTCTTAGCACGAAACAGAAAATCACGTTTTTGAGAGGAACTTTCGGCAATGAACATCACATGGGTTTTCCATGAAAGGGTATGCTGCTGATGGTAATCGAAAATTGAAATAATATAAATATAATATAAAAGACATGCCTGGGTTTTGTTCGCATTGAATTTTACCAAGTTGTTGGATTCCCATTCTAGAATTTTGGCTGAGTTCATATTTAAATCGTCAACGTTCCTCCGTCTTTAATTTCTAATTTTACGGACCGATATATCGGAGGTTTGGAAGAGAAAGTGGTATGACTATCACGTTTGACCAAAGATGTGCACTAGACATGATAAGGTAGCTCCCAACAAAACATTGATGTGAAGAAGAAACAGTGTTGGTGCTAGAATGGATCTCTGCGAAGTACCAGCACTTATAGGTAGAATGTCGTATGAAACTCCATCAGTTACCACGTAGAGAGATCAGAGATCGGTCTGAGAGAGCTAGACAACAAGTGGTACTTGTTATTTAACTGGTGGGGCAATAATAAAAGCCATTACATGGAGGCTTAGCAAAGTGCCAAACGCGATCAAACACCTTGGAGATATCATCTAATACAAAGGTCGGAGTATCACCATATTTAAAGACTGCTGCCATATACCGAACGGTGAATCGCTCTAAGAATATTGGGAAATCCTGTGTATTTATTTACACGAACAAATTAAGTTCAGATTAGTACTATCGAGATCCCAGAAGATTGGGGCAGCCGCAGCATAGTGTGTATTATCGATCAAAATCTCAGACTATCAATTGGGGTGATGAACTGAGGTTGTTTTTCCAATGAATCCAGTGTAGAATTTGCAGCAATTATGTAAGCAAAAATATTGGCTTTTAGCTGGGCGTTCGTTAGTTAGTGGAGAAACTGAGCTGAAACTGAAATTCCTTCCACAGCTTTGGCAAATGACCGAAACGAGCGGATCTTGGCCTTTTAAGAATCTTTCGGCTACTCTATTGTCTCCTTGCCTATGCTTCTAGCTTCAACATATTGCAATCTGATCTCAGGGTCCTGATTTTTGTACCATCGATGGTATGCTGTCTGCTTGAAGGCGACAGCTTTGGAGGTTAGTTTTAGAGAAAACGCAAATACCACCTTTGAACCGATTGCGCTTAACTAGGTTACCGAAGAAACAAACTACATAAAGCAATAGTATTTAATGAGTCTCATCACAAATCAATGTCAAATTTCTGATTTAATTCCGTTATCAAGGTAAATTGGTAAACGGATTGACACTGGACCTTAAAATGTTTGTGCCATTCAACATCATCAGAAGCGAGAAAAAGTTATATATCATTTACTTGAAAACCAAAAAGAAAGAGTCTGAGACGTCAGAAATTCGTGAATGGAAAAAACATCCGATAAGAGTTATAATATCAGTGCAATGAAATTCAAAACATCCGATAAGATATGTTGAATAAACATGAAGAAGCACATTTCACAAGTCGAATTAAGTATTTGGATAATATAACTAATGTTAGTCTTTTATACCAATGAATAAAAAATCCATCCGCACCTTCAGTGACTCAGATGAAACAACTGAGTCATCGACAATTTGGGTCTTGACCCATTCAGAGAAAAAAAACTAAAGACGAAAACAAGCTCTATCGCAGTTATATATTTTTAGTCTTAGGCTTTACACAAAAGAAAACACTTTAATACGATTAAAGGACATCGTAATTAAGAATCAAGAATGAAAAAGAAAAGCAGGTATATAGGCATTGCTCTTCTTTTTGGAGGATGTAAACTTCGGGTTCGTTGAAAAAAGAAGTATTGATGATGAGATGTTCGCTAACGATATAGGTGGGGATACTCAATTCGTTGGGTCGATCTCGGTAAAACTACTAAATGTATTTCGGGGGTGCATTCGACCATAGAAATATTGATGAAGGATAAAGGAGAAACCTCACCAATTTTTCAGCAGTGTATCAGTACGTTCTTAAGCGACGTTACACCAATGAGACGAAATGCTTTCTTCTGGATGGAATCTAAGAATGTTGCTGCATCCATTCACATTCAATATCCAGTGATTTCATTGCTGCCTGGATAAAGTGCGCAATGACTTATCCTAACTGCCACAGGAAGGTTCGTGCCATTTCATTTTTAACTAGCACTAGTAAACCAACCTTCAACAACTCATGTGAGATTCCATTATACCCGGTTTACAATTAAACCAAGTACTTTTGATGCCACCTCCTCCTGTAATAATCCTGGGAATAATCCTAGATAAAAAGCTGAACTGGAACTCGCATTTGGAAAAGACTATCCGAAACTATCCGACTATCATTATGGACATGCCGCAGAATATGTGGCAAAACATGGGGCATGTCACCAAAACAAGTTTACTGGCTGTACGTGACCGTCATACGACCAATGATCACGAATGGCTCTGTAATCTGGTGGAACAAAGGCCAACAAAAAATGGCCCAGGTTAAACTTAACGGACTACAGAGACAAGCGTGCCTGGCGATTACTGGGGCCATTCGCTCCACGCCAACGGCAGCAATGGAAGCTCTTCTTGGACTACTTCCTCTCCACATAGTTCTGGAGAGAGGCAAGATGGGCAACATACAGACTCTACCAAGCGGTCATTAGTCTACCGCATGTGTCATGAGAGGCAGCAGCATGCTGGAAGGCATAATAGCTCACAACATTCTGGGAATGCCCTCAGACATCATGCCTAAAACCACTAACCTCAACATGTCCTACACCGTGGTCTTCCCTGAAAGAGAAGACTGGGTTCGGAATGAAACTGACCTATGCAGAGCAAATGAAAGGTGGTTCACCGATGGTTCCAAAACTTTGGAAGGTGTCGGAGCCGGAATATATGGTATGAACCCAGTAGTGAAACGCTCATTCAGTTTGGGTAAATTAGCTACGATATTCCAGGCAGAGGTATATGCCATTGAAATGTGTGCAAGGGAGCTGGAAAACCGACACCTCACACGAAAAACAATAAAAATATTTTCAGATAGTCAAGCAGCATTGAAAGCGCTTGAATCCAACTGCTTTAAATCCAGAGCAGTATGGAACTGCAGAGACACCTTGAACCGACTAGCACAAGGCAACAACGTTACCCTAGTTTGGATACCAGGTCACACGGGCCTAGAAGGAAACGAAATAGCGGACGCCCTAACAAAAGGGGGGGCCGAAACAACGTTCACTGGGCCAGAACCGGTCATCGGTTTAGCATATAGCACTGCCAAGAATGCTACAACCGCCTGGGCAGACAATAAAAGACTTGAGTATTGGCTCAGTCTACCAGGACTAGCCCATTCGAAAGCATTTATTGCTTTTACAAGGAAAAAACAGGACTCTGACAAACTTCTAGAACCTAGTAGAGCACATCTCAGAGTTATAGTAGGTTTGCTCACTGGCCACTGCAAACTCAAACACCACATGCATAAAATCGGACTTGCACAGGATGCAGAGTGCCGTCTATGCATGGAGGATGATGAAACGGCTAAACACATCCTGTGTACATGCCCTGCAGCGGCCAGAACCAGATTTTCAATATTTGGCAATACAAAAGTAAGGCCAGAAGATCTGGTAAACTATTCTCCCAATATGTTACTCAATTTCGTTAAGAGATTGGATATACTGGGAGAAATATAACCATAGGGTGAGCCACAATAGGCCATTGGCCGCAGTGGAGGGCCTGATATAGGCTCACTCACCTAACCTCTTGTAATGTCTAACCTAACCTAACCTCTCTTGTAATGTTGCGTCATTGCTTGGAGCCTTTTTTCCTCAGTCGGTTACCACTTATCAGGCTCATATTATAGGTAATGACTCTTCTTCCGGTAGGGCGGTTACCGCTCGTCCAATTAGAAAATATGCAGGCGTGTGAGAGGATAAATCGTTCGGATCGTTCAACACGGGGCAGAGAGGACGGGAGTTGAGATATACCTTCAATTCGTGACAGCACGGTAGCGAATTCCTCCAAGATTAAAACAATATTTCCCATGACTCTTTTCATGACATGATTGGTGCTTCTCATTCCGGCTTCCCATATTCCTCCGAAATTGGGAGAGCGAGCAGGAATAAAATGCCATTTAATAATTTCTGCAATTTATTGATTTCATTTTGGGCACCAGTGAAATTGGAATCGTTGTTCGATTATATGTTCAGTGGTCTACCTCTTTTACTAACAAACCGGTCTACGATAAAGGTCACAATTGTTAATTCTGAGAAAATCTCTAAATGCATAGCCTCGGTAGGGATGTATACAAAAAGGAAAATTAGTATATCCCTGGTAATCTTGACACTGTCGATTAGTCTTATACCAAAAAGGTGCCCCATAATCCTCACCTACATTTTTGAGAAAGAAGCATAATCGTTTACTCTGAATTCTGGTAGATCATCCATTTTTTATTGTTAATCGCGAGGTTTCGCTCTTCAACAAGTTAAGCACAATTTTTTAAATGCATTTTTTCCTGAAAGTTGCCAATATTCATGTTGCGTTCAACGAAGTAATTGGTAAATTACACAATGCATAAGCCTTTCATGGTCATACCTTATAATAATTGAGGTAATATGTGACTTTTCTTGTGAATTCCAATCACTTTCATCAGTGCAAAACCATTCGGGACCTTTTCAATTCAATTCAAACCTACACATCTCAGGTTTCAATCCACGAGATACCAGGGTTATGTTCCAATTTTACTTGATATCAGTTATTCACGTCCGTAATATCTTGAATCTCACTGACCCGATTAACTAAAAACGTTTTGATGTTACTTGGTTCACCTCTAATCCAAGCCAAGGTTATCATGGTGTCTGCCCAAAAATATATTTTATGGAACTACCTACGTGGTCCGTGCCACGGGATTCTAGTGTTTTTTGCTAAACGTGCAATCAACAGTGCTCCACATAACTCTAACTGGGGTAAGCTCATTTGTTTCAGCGGTGCATATTATCGACTTAGCAGTAGGTATATTTGAAAACTTGCCCTTATTTATTACCTTACATCGGATATAAGCAAAACCATAAGCCTTGATAGAGGCATCCGAGAAGCAATGCATTTAAATGACAACATATCTGCTGGACTCGACAATACATGAGTCAGTTGAGACCCAGTTAATCCACTATTTTAATTAACGAAAGACCAATGCTCTTCACAGCATGATTTATTTTTGTTAACTCTAGTATCAATGTTTTGCAAATATTTTCAGAAATGAAATGAACATAGTGCACTACATACCAAAACCTTGTTACCTAGTCTTAACCTAATTAAGGTTGTTGATAATAAAAGTACAGCATTTTCTCCATAGAAACTTTACTACAGTGTTTGCCAGTCATGACACAGTTTCATAACCAATACGGTTTCCATATCTCTGCTATCTCTGATGCAGTGATGTAATTTCTTGTTACTACAGGGGGTAGATAATTGCACAAATGGAACATAAGAGCACTTTAAACAATTCAAACATAATTATCGTTTATTAATTTCAACCACTTTTTGTTCTACTGGTAAATTTAAAAATAAACGAAACTATAAAACGGAAATAATATCTAGTCAGTTACGCTTGGCAAATCTAGCAATGAATTTCGATAATGGTATGAGATGCGCGAATTTAGAATGAGAATGTATTCGGACGATAAATAGGGTAGTATAATTTTACATTCAGTAATCAAACAATCACTCAACTTCACAGGGCACTTTGCGATGCTAGAACTGACCAGTTGCAACTCATACTTGTTTATCGGAATGTTCTGAGCTCTTCTGCTACCGCGCATCGATAGGCTGTCGATTTCACATTGATTGATAGATTTGCCAAGATGTAGCCTACTTAGGCCACATCGTTAAGAAAGACCTTCTCAGTTGAATTAAATTCAAAATACGCTTCATTATCAAGTAGACAAAAATTGTTGGGCATAGAATACTATTAAATAAAATCTATAAAATAACCATACAAATTATCAACATAAAATCGTTAAAAAAGCATTCCAAGTTATTTAAATATTAAAACATTATGCTTTTAACATCTATTTTGCCAAATTTCTTAAATAAGTCCTTACTAGAGTCTTTGCCTTCGCCTTAGACATACAGTATCGGAAAGTTTTCATATGGGGTATGGTGGTTCTATGAGAGCGTTAAGAAAACCTTGCTATATGTTGAGAGAGCATTACAATTTCTCCTCTACTCGCTCGAGGAAGGGATATCGACGTGAGGCGCGCAGTAGTGCGTCTCTCTTATTTATGTGGTATTATCATATCATTGCTTTCTTTGTTTTCTAGATTTCTGTCTATACCAGAGATGACAAGTTTCCGATACTGTATACCTCTACAATCGACTCTAGATTTGAAGGATGGATATTAGCAGGTAGAACTGGCTCCCAGAAAATCGAAGACAGCTCTCACCATTGGCTCAGGATTGTGGTAGTTCACCGTTATGTCATTCGCGATCTGTAATGATCCACCCACATAGAGAGCTTGATGGAGTCGGTTCTGACATGACTCTCTTGGAAGACATGTCTAGTGTACCTCGATGACCTACTAATTGTAGTTGGCAGATCGTTCGGGAATCACATAAAAGAACCTGAAGGAGGTATTTCTGCGACTGATGAGCTCCGCATAGAAACTGAGTCGCAAGAAATGCTATCTGTTCCATAAAGAAATATGATTCTCGGCCAGGTTGTTTCGGGGAAAGGAGGGGAAAGGAGTAGCAGTAGACGGATAGAAGATCAAGGCAGTAAGGGAATGGCCCATTCCAAAACCCATTCCAAAAGACACTCACCATCTTCGTAGTTTTCTGAGTTTCTGTATCTACTATCGCCGATATGTGCTGAGGTTTGTCAACATTGCTAAACCACTAGCCAGGCTAACGGAAGGCAAACTCAGTTCCAGTGATCGGACGAATGCCAAAATTCGTTAAGGAATCTGAAATGAGCTTTGGTCAACGCACCAAGTCTGAAGTACCCCCTGCTTATCGGAAAATTCATTTTAGACGCGGATGCCAGTAACGTGGGGCTTGGACAACAGATCATTGGATATTTCAGGAAGACCCTTAGTAAACCGGAGTGCAATTACTGTGCCACCAGACGGGAGCTGTTTGCTGTTGTTTCCATCAACCGGCTGCCCCCTTACGAGCAATCCTCAGAAGTCTTCGAGAGACTTGTGCGAGCTAGGAAAGATGCAGCCCTTACCTTTTAACGTGTGATGTCATACACGAGGCCCGTGACGGCGCGGCGATTCGAACCTTGGCATAGCAAGGCAGAACGCTACCTGCGCGCCACCAAGACCCATCTTTTATATTTATCTTCGGAAGTGGATAATTTCAAATAAATTTCGAAAATCACAATTTCATTATTGATCACAATCTTAGGTGGCATATGAGTGTATTTGATGGTAGAGCTCATAATAACACAGCTAAAAAAAAATTATAAAATTTCAGGTAAAGTGATTGAAAAATATTCAATTCAATTTTTTATTCCCAAGAAACATACAGTTTATAATAGGGAAAAAACAGAATTTAAATAATTTCACATAATATAAGTAACAATATTAAAAATTAATTTAAATATAATGAAATCAGAATTGGAATGGATTCAAGGGAGTAAATATTTTTTTACGTTATTCTTGAATCACAATTTACCATAAGTTTTTAAATAATTTGGAAGTTCATTGTAAAATTTCACACCATCGAAATAAATTGATTTCTTTCCAATATTCGTCTTGATTTTGTTGACATATAAATTTTGGGCTTGTCTGGTCAAGTGATTATGTTGGTCATTATTAATTTTGAAACTTAAAGTGGAATGTTTCATGTTATTTTTAATTTGTATAGGGAATGTATATCCAGTAGCTTTCTTGGTTTTAAGTTCACAGTTGGTTCTTGATATTTTTTAACGTTCTTCAATGAATGCATTCAGGAACGTTTTCTTTTCATTACAGAAAATGTATCTGATGAAAAATGAAGAAAAATAAAATGAAAATGGAAAAAGTGAATTATATACTGAAGTTGAGCAAATATTCGTAAGAAAATGTCGACAATGTTAATTGATGAAATTTTAGAAAATTATGGATTAACGGTGGAATTGGTATGAGGACGGTCTATGTAGAGTTCTTTATTTATGTTATGTCCATGTCCATTATTATTATTATTGTATTTAACATTAAATTACTTTGTTTTGTACCATGAACGTCTACAATAAATTATTTTTGAAAACCTATACCTATTTTTATTTAATTTAACAGTTCAATGTAATTTTACAATTTGCTTAAAAGGGAATTGAAACTATAACTGCTTACATCAATCAATAGAGCATGAAATAAGTGACTGTGCGATCACATGAGGAACAGTCCGTAGTTATATTCTGCTATGATTTGGACACGCAACTGTCATTTATTAATTTGTTATAAACAATTAAATAAAAAAAAAGTGTTTTTCTTTAGCGTTTCGCTTATAAAATGAAAACTAATACATCAATCTGGCTGCTCCAATGAGATGAATTGTAGAGAATTGAAATACGAACGGAATGAAATTTGGTACGACCCGATCGGATCATTAGTAACGGAGAAAAACGCAAAAAAATTGCGAATTTTCAAAAATTTAACAACTCCGCCATTTTTCAATTTGTAGGGTTGCCACTTTTCATAAAAGTAGTGAATTACAAGTACCTAATTTATATGTTAAACAGGTGCGGTCGGACCATTAGTTTTGGCACGATTGCAATTTGATTTTTTTTTGCACTATCTTGCAGCTGGTTTGGTGTAATTTATTCGACAGCATTTGTTCGACGGAAATTTGTTCGACAGCATTTGTTCGAACGGAAATTTGGCAACCTGGTAATTTGTTCGAGAGGAAAGATAATCGATTCGCATTTATTCGAACATAAATTTGTTCGACAAATTTTTAAATATGTGAAAAAAATAAACAGCTAGATACTAGAAAATACTTTTAATGTTTTTATGTAAGTAATTGTCAAAAAATATAAAATGATTTCTGGGTTATAATGTGTAATATATAATATTAATCACAGTCTACTAAATATTATTGAATACAATATACACACACAGTACCTACATATAGTATTACAAATTTTATTTCATTTATTAGTAGCTAATATTGTGCGCCACGCCACGTAAATAATCTGCTACGTCAACATTAGGTTCAAAAGTACTCACAACGCCTGCCAGTCTCTCGGCGCAGTACTTATATTTTTTGCTTCCAGCAGGAGGTTCCTGTCCACTGATATATTGCTCTATGCGAAGCTCGTTCAAACTTTGTTCCCTCTTAATTGCGTTAATGAATTTCTATATATTTGGATGCTCAGCTGAAATTTGATTTTGATCTCTACATATTGTAACATGTATTATTATAACTTTTCTCTAGTTTGGGCATTTAAATTAAAATTTTTAAACTTTCGACGAAATGTAGGTCGAACAAATTTCCGTTCGAACAAACTTCCGCTCGTACAAATATTTTACGAACAAATGCTGTCGAACAAATTTCTGTCGAACAAATGTTGTCGAACAAATATCCGCACACCCTTGCAGCTTGCTTGGATGGTCTAGTGATGCTCCTGTTTCAATTTCTCAAATAGATTTTGAAAGCAGAAGTATAGTTCTAAACGTATATTCTCATTTTTCGCTAAAATGCCTAGAAATGCGTGAAAAATGCTTGCAAACATGACTGAAAACGGCCGAGCCCGCCTTAGCGATGGTGTAGAAGGAGAAACCGTGAGGTGAAGGGAGGCGTATTGTAAAGGGATTATCACCACCTCCCCTTCTTCTTCTAAGCGACCACTGAGGTGGGCTCGGCCGATTTCAGTTATGATTGCAAGCATTTTTCACCCATTTCGCGGCATTGTAGCGAGAAATAAGAATTTACGTTTTGTAGTACTATACTTCTACTTTCAAAATCTATTCGAGAAATTCAAATCGAACCACTAGAGCATCCAGGCACGCTGCAAGATAGTGCAAAAAAAAATTCAAATTGTAATCGTGCCAAAACTAATGGTCCGACCGTACCTGTTTCTTGTTTCTACAAATTTCCTGGGTTTGGTGCCAAATTTCCTCGCCTACCTACTGAATCTTTGAACAAACTCAGCTTGTCGAGCTAATTCGATAGGAAAACATAAAAAATTGGTAAAATTACATTGTTTATTTATCAAAGATCATTATCACTTTCAAATATCAAATAAAACCACTTCTACCGACACCCGCCAGCTATAATATGATAAATGCTGAAAGATTTTTCTTCAAAACAGTTATTAGTTTATGATTTTTTGACCAAAAACATGGGAGATACCGAGATTTTATTCGAGCGTCGGGGTAAATCTTATTGTATCCAGAGTTGTTCGCACGGGAATCTGATAATATCAGTTAAAGCTCATTATCTCTCATAGGAAGCTATTTAAAAAATATATATTATTATTTTATATTATAATTATAAAAATATGTGAGGTACTTTCGCATGAAGATTTTCACTCTCTACAAGTTTGTTTCTGTACATTATATCAAATTTTCAACCCCTTCTTAGTTATTGATGGAAAAGCGATTTTCCGAGTTTTCCAGGGAATTTTCCAGACTTTCCATAGGTGTTCGCATGCTGAACAATTTTTTTTCTAGTACTCCTCAAGAACTGCCTGTGTGTCAAAAATTATTTCTATTGGATTTAGTATCAGGTTAAAACCCCTGGATCTTGTGCTACATGAGAATATTAGCAGAGCTCCGACGGATATAACAACGACCACTTGTAGACTAGTTTCGAGTTACATGCCTTTCATCAGTGCAGAGTATAGGGGTTACTTGGTACAAGAAGCACTTACAGTATTCTTTTTGGGATATTTGCTAGAAATATGTCGAAATCAGTTCAATATCCGACGTGGTATCAGCCAGGGTAGAAGTCGGATGTCTGCCATACCATTAAGAAGAAAAAAGGCTTCTTTAATTTACTTGAAACTGGAAAATGTGCCAAAAAAATTGAAAACTTTTGAAATGTCGCACATATCGACCTATAACAATATTCTTCAAAACGAACCAAATATTTCCAACTGATTCAATCGTTAGTAAATAAGTTGTTTCTTCTCGTACAGATCTAATGTATTTTAACTCGTAGTTGTATTCCCCAATAACGAAGTTGGCATTAACCGGATTACATTGAAGTAAACGAGATCATCCCGTGTCGATTTAAAGTTTTTCCCGTGCACATGTTGAACAGAGCCATTCGACGCTTGGCCGCTCTGGCAGGCCGGTAACTCTCGCCGGCAGTTTCAGGCTCATTTGAAAGGTAATCCATGTGTTTGTGAAAACTGGACTACTGGACTTCTGAAATATATTTGCCTCATATCTTTTGTTGTAGTATTATTGGGTAGAAGTCAAAAGGAATTGTAATTTAGTGTAACACTCAATGAAAGAGGATACTAATTTTGTTTGAAAGTATCGAGGAAGACACTGTTTTTATGATGTTGGGACATTGGGATGGAAAAAATGGTTGCTTTTACTCATATCGATGAGATATATATAAACACATTGCATTTATGACAATGAAAAGGCAAAACGTGGGGTAAAGATATCGATAAAAGTTTTTTTTATTTGAAAAAGTTGCTCAGAATTGAATTTTATACACACATACCGAGTTTGATAAGATAATGAGAGAAAATTTAAAATAGTTATTTTTTTTTATATTTTCCTAGCTGTATAAAAATATCAAATTATTATCTTATGAATAGCTTTTGACCATACTGAAACATTTGTATTTCAGTGATAATGACAAACTATCTCATTTTCTCCACACCAGTGAGCACAAAATTGAAAAAATTGGATTTTATCAAAAACGTGGCTGTTACATTGGTTCGTATTTAACAGTTATTATATCAGAATTCCACAACCATTGTGATGACATGACACTCCAGAAACATAGTGTTTTCCAGATTATAATCAATTTTAGATGAAAATCGTGCCAGAGCGTTTCACTTCACATGCAATGTTGAAAATTATAAGCCTCTTTAATTTGACGCACTATTTTCTGGTGTGGGGAAAATGAGAGAGTTTTGTTATTATCATTGCAATACAAATGTTTCAGCGTGGTGGAGCTATTCATAAGAAAATAATTTGATATTTTTATACAACCAGAAAAATTCTCAAAAAAATTTTAATTCTCTCACATTTTCTTTTCAAACTTTGCATATGTGACTAAAATTGAATTCATAGCAATTTTTTCAAATAACTTTTTTCGATATCTTGCCATTTCATCCCACTTTTTGCCTTTTCATAATAATTTTTTTCAATTTGCCGAAATACCAGCGATCACGTGACATGTGTCAAAATCGATTTTTAGGTTATCGGACATGCACAAAATTTTCCCAAGAATCTTTTTTCCAATAAGCTATAATAAACTTTTTTTCCCATATGGTACATACATTTTGGCGGTCACTGTATATAAATTATGGAATAAATTAATTATTTCTAAATAAAAAGATATTTTTGAAAAAAATTCGGATAGGTCGATTTTCTTTTCCGATGGGCCAATTTTTGAACCACACCCAAAATATATAGGGTTATCCGCATTTAAGTAAGAATGACGTCGGTAATATTTTTAAATGGGACACCCAGTATATTTTTCCATATTTGGTTAGGGATCGTCATTACAAATCCAATGATACCAGGTTTGATGGGATTATGTCAAACGGCTGCGGAGATATGGGCAAAAATCTTCCTTGGATGTATAATGAGTATGACTGAGACTCCACACGATTCAGAAGGTTGAAAGTCTCTGTCACACTCATTGGGCATATAGAGAAGTTTTTGCCCATATTTGCGCAGCCGTTTGACATAATCCCATCCAACGTGGTATCACTGGATTTGTAATGACGATCCCTAACCAAATACGGAAAAATATACTGGGCGTTCCATTTGAAAATATCTCCAAAGTCATTTTTACTCAAATGCGGATAACCCTATATCTTTTGGGTGAGGTTCAAAAATTGGCACATCGGAAAAGAAAATCGACCTAACCGAGGATTTTTCCAAAATTTCTTTACATTCAGAAATAATGAATTCACTCCATAATTTAGCACCGGACTGTATATTTATATATATATATATATATGTTATATCCAACATCCAAAGTAACCTTCGACGTTTATTGACGTCTTCTTCATGGCTAAAAATACAGATGATATTTTAACATAAATGTTCAAACTTTTATATAAATATAGAAAAATAATACTAAAATCAATATACCTGATAATAGGTACGTATTGTATATTATTTTTTATTTATTTATTCAATTTTCTAATTAATTTTAACCATTTTACCATTTCAACTGTTACTGTTTATAAATGTGTGTAATGCAGGTTAGATACCTATCTTATAATATTGATTTTAGTATTATTTTTCGATATTTATATAAAAGTTTGGATCCCACATCTAAATATGATATGTATTATTAGCCATGAAGAAGACGTCACTGAACGTCGAAACGTCGGCAATTTCATAAGTTCAAATAATTTTTCCTTGTCCTAGTTCCTGCGATTCCAGCCTCTTCTTAAAATTCTGAGACTTAAGACTTAAGATACTGATGGTCTGTCATGTGTGAAAGCACCTGTAAAATCTGAGAGTTTTCCACGATGGTTTAAGCAATTTTTTTGTATGATGACAACCTCCATAGAAACGCCACTGAATTATAGGAGTTGGAAACACCGATTTCTTTCGCACAACTGTTACGATCGCCGTGTGTAGAATAAAAGAGAATCAATGATGGTTTGTTGTTCAGTTTTTCCTTATTTTTCTTGGTTATATACCCATTGCACAACAAATACTCACCGAGTGTTTAGATACAAAGAAAATCATTCTATGACATAACCTGTCTCCTCCAAATAATTCCATTGAGAACCCTGATCATCCATGGTACCGACATTGGATAAATACTGGCAATCGTACGCATCTACATGTCACCCGTCAGATATATGCTATTTTTATAACATCAAGTAATTTTTATTGATTGCAAGTTGAATATTGTGATATGATTAAATCATTCGACACCAACAGTCGAATATTTACTTCAACTTTCATAATGTAGTGTTGCGTTAAAAAACTTGGTGTCCAATCACTTTTTGCTCTAAGCGTAACTGTGTAGAAGGTACGAGACTTTGTTTATGAAGACATTCTTACTTAGGCCAACCGTTATCAAAATATATATAACTGAAAAATCAAAAAAAGGAACACATTTTGCTATGCCTTTAATTAGCTCCTATTAGTCACCAGGATTTTTGGTATATTCATTTTCGAACACCTCGGACACAGCCCTAAAATTAAAAAAGTGCGCACAGGATTGTGTCTAGAAACCGTTCCTTGATTGAACAATTTTTTTTTCCATTCCATACTTATATTTGATATACGCAAGGCAATTTTTTCGGTTACACAGGGGCGGCGCGTTCCAACACTAATAAAAAAGGTTTTTTTTTTGGACCACATTTCCATAAGTTTCACTTCGTTTTCCACTTCTTTTGGTGTGGAGATAACACTATAATTTTTGGTAATTTTGTGATAGTTCACCCTATATTATATATCTCAGTATTATCTCTTCGAGTATTAAAATACTATCCTATGCTGATGATAAAATGATCTAGTGAGAGAGAGAGTTTTATTCTCTTTTATTGTGAAATGGTCAGAATAAAATCAATTGAGCCTTGATATTGATAAACTGTATTCATGAAATTTATTATATTAAACAGAGCAATGAAGACTTCACTATTTTTAGTAATAATGATCAGATAAATTCCTCCATTGCATGACTGTGTGAAGATGTTAGGTATTATTATTGATTACTGGCTCATGTGGGAAGCCCATATAAATGATCTCTGGAATTAGCTCTCTAAAGAATTATTATACATTGAAGCTATTTGATATCCACTTTTTTTTCGACTTTTTGCCACACGTTTTCCTTTGAGATTTTATCAGTTTTCTGTTTGAGTTTGATTAACTTACATGGTCATATTATTTCTCAATTAATAGCTAAGAACAATTCTATATTTCAAGGTCAACTACGCGGAATTTGGTTATATTTATAGAGTTTTTAGTAAAAACCCTATAATTAATTTGGTTATATTTATAGAGTTTTTAGTAAAAACCCTATAATTTATGTTGGTAGCAGGGCATTTGTGATTGTGAATCACTACTTTTTGTACACGTAGATACATAAAAATGTCAAAGAGTTGCAAAAACACTGCCAGGTAAATTTGATAACAATTATGCAGACAGGAAAAATTTAATTTTGTTGAAAAGAATATCATAATTTTCAAGACATAACCTTACAAATTGCAAATGTCAAAACAAGCTTGCTAAAGTTGTAACAATTGTTGCGACAATAGCGATATTCTTTTTACCAATTTTAACTGAGATCAAGATTCTCAGCACAGCCCAATTGCTCAGTATATGACAGTTATCAGTCTTAAGTAAATGTAACATGTCATTAACTGAGCTATTGAGCTGTTCTGAGAATCTTACTTGATCTCAGTTAAAAAGAATACTACTATTAATGTACGACATACGATTCAGATTTTTGCTGGCAATTCGGAGTTGCTAGCAATATAGACTTGCAGTGATAAGGCTGAAATGTACGAGCGGTTTAAGATGAAATCATGCCAAATATTTTTAAAATTATTGAAATGAAAATTGAATTGATTAATGGCCGTGGATAAAGGTCCGCACCTGCGGAACTTTATAATAATTTGCTAAATATAATATGAAGAATTTTGAAAATACCAATTTAGAATCTGATATGTCTGAGGAACAGGAAACCTCAGAAAATTTAATGTGTGGATTATTTGAAACAGAAGAAGGAAAAGAAATTGATAGTTTCAAACATAAAAGGTTTTATAATAAACTGATGAGGAAGGGGGAAATTGCTTGCTGTTTCCCAAACCCCACAGTAGGTTTTTTTTCACAATTTCCCTTCCTCATCAGTTTTTTTTTTATAAAACTTTTATGTTTGAAACTATTAATTTCTTTTCTTTCTGTTTCAAATAATTCACACATTAAATTTTCTGAGGTTTCCTCTGTTCCTCAGACATATTGAATTTTCCAGGTGCGGACCTTTTTAGCAAATTATGATAAAGTTCCGCAGGTGCGGAACCACGTCCTCGATTAATTTGATGCACTTTCTCAACTTTGTGAAATATAATTAACTCTTAACTACTTTTCTGGATCTCAACAACTTATCGCAATTATTATGATTTGAATGAATATATTGCATGGTTCAGTTCTGAACTGTAATGGCTATGTAATTCAATAAAATTTGAAGTCACTTTTTCAAATAGTTCTGAAATTTCAATAAAATAGGTCAGAAAAAAATCAGTAAAGAATACCTGTATATTCCTCTCTTCGGTGTCCAATATTTCATTGAGTTGTGTGGCCTGCATAAACAAATCGGGGGATTTAAATTCCATTTTGGATCCTTCTTCTATCAAATGAGAATCTCGCGAGGTCTGTCTGACTTGATCATCCAATTTTTTACAGAATCTGTCCTTTTCTAGTTCCCTCTGCCGTATCATTTCTTTCAGGCGTTCAGTTTCATCATCATATTGTGCACGCATCATGTCAAGTTCCAGTTTTTGCTCTTCAGCTTCCTGTTCAGATTTGATCATATCCATTTTCAAGCTATATCTGGCCCACAGATCTTTGAAACGTTCGGCATATTGATATTGAAATGAGCCAGGTATAGCAAATCTAGGACCCATTTCTCTTTCTTCATAAAACTCTCGTGATTTACGAATCTGTAGAAAACATATGAAGAAATTATTATTTTTTATTAGATAATGATATATCCCAAAAATATCAAATTTGTCTTAAGTCAACACCATTGTTTTGGCAGTATCCCAATAAGAATGTAAATCTTCTTACAGATAGACAGAATGTATTGCTCTTTATGTTACAATATTATGTGCACTAGACAACAGACATAATTTGTTTAGACACGTTAAAAAGTAGTCCACATACATAACATTACATATAACAAATACAGTATCGGAAAGTTTTCATCTTTGGTATATTGAGAGAGCATTACAATTTCTCCTCTACTCGCTCGAGGAAGGGATCGTGAGCTGTTATTTGTGTCTCGTGTTGCCACGTGTTCCGTTAATGCTTCGGGTGGAGTAACAGGAGAGGCGCACAGTAGTGCGTCTCTCTTATTTATGTAGTATTATTATATCATTGCGTTCTTTGTTGCTCGTGTAGATTCATGTCTATACCCCAGATGAAAAGTTTCCGATACTGTATAAGTAAACTAAATACATTAATTACGCATTCTTCAAATCCATCTCAAAACGAATAAATTCGTTGGCTCATAAGTGCTTGCGTCACCACATTTTTTTTTTATTGTAAATGTTTCCATTTTTTGGGAAAAGTATCATATATTTTGCCATATAATGCTTCGTTTAGTTTTTCAGTATGTGAGTATTAGTTTCATTTCAGCTGTTCTAATGACAATTTTTCTTCTAGTATTGCAATTATGTACCGTACAGTGAATCGCTCTAAGAACAGGGAAATCCTATGTATCTACGTACATAAGCAATTAGGTTCAGAATGAAACTATCGAGATCCCAGAAGAGTAGGCCACCGCAGCACAGCGTTATTGAATAATATATTACCGCTGTTGTCTGTGCGCTAACCTGCACAGAATTGCCAAATATTATATAAATAAATAATAACAAAAAAATATAGCATTTCCCTTTCTCATGAAAATGCATCACCGTACGGTATATCATGTAACTCAAAGGAACTGTTAGTACCTTCATTGAAAGAAGAGTAGAATGAGTGATCTGCTAGAATTCCTTGTCTGAATGATGTTTTTTGAAGCTGTAAGAAACCAAATGCATTAATCAAGAATGTATAATCGATATCATTATTGGGTAGAGAGAACTCAATATTACCACACTCTCATTTAACTAAAAAGCATTTTCATTTTTACTGTGCAGTTGAATTCCCACACATCATTCAATACTTTATTTTCTTTTCTCAGAAAAGAATCATGAGATTATTTTGATAGTCATAATTTTATCAAACATGGCAGTTTTGTCCAGACTCCAAAGCTTAATTACAACTAGATTATATAGAAAAAGTCTCTCCTAAATGAATATGATGTTTTTGTTGAAGTGTTTCTACAATTAGGAATCATTTTCTTTTGAATACTTTGTTCACAATGGTGATATTCTATTTAATTTCGAACGGAAACTTGGCAAAAACCAAAGTGTTTTATCTATACCATTCGTTAATAAGAAATAGGAGCTATATGAATGGAGATATAATAAGATATTTCTTTGACAAAATATTTTATAATTATCTCAAAATATAATGCAAATAGAGTCCTCAAATTTTGATAACAAAGACATGTATAGTGCTGAAATGTCAACGTTGTTTAAAAAAAGATAAGTATTACTTTAGTTATTTTGAACTTATTTTTTGAGATAGGCAAATTGAGAATAATAAGGTAATGAAAAAATAAAATCATATTTCAAGACAACAGTCTTGTAAATGTAGTAAAACTTATTGAGGCAAATAGATTAATTGCCCACCTACAAAATCTCAAAAAATCATGACAATAAATTAAAAAAATACTTTGATTACAATGTTAGAAACTAGGTTTTAATACCTAATACTTTTTATTTTTTTTGTGAGCGGTATCAGAAATTCTTACTGTTTCTTCTGGAATTCCGTCAGAGTCTGGTGGGAATATATAGTCTTCAACAGTTACTGGTTTCAGGCAGGATGTTATAAAATACACTTTTTCTGTGCAATGCTTTTTAGCTGCTAATGCAGAACTTTTCTTTACAAAATCAACTACGCCTTCTCCAACCGACTTTCCACGTTTATCGGTAACAATGAAGCAAAATTCTATCTCTCCAAATATAGAAAATGCCAGGTGAAGCAGTTCATTTGAAACAAATGAAGACAAGTGTTTCACCACAATGCTAGCTTGTGGAGAAAAAGTTATGTATATTTTACGGTCTTTCAAAAGAGTACCATGTAACTCTTTCTTGGCTCTGAGTGCGTTATGATGGTAATCCATTCTCACAAAGCCAAAATTTTTATTCGATTGAAGAAATACATCATTCACTTCTCCAAAGGGTTTGAAGGTATTTTCCAAATCATCCTTTGTTACAGAATTGGATATATTACTGATATACAACCGATAACGCCCCAAAAACTTTTTTTCATACTGAATTGGATTCAAGTCAATAAGTGGAGGATGAAATGCTCGTAGTTTCTCATTGATGATCTCAAATTCGCCCCTGCTAGCTCTACTCCCTTCAGATCTTTTATTCCTTATTTTGTGAAATCTTTGAATTTGGTTTGTTGTACTACTGCAAGTTTCAGCAACTTCGACATTTTCATTATCCATTTCTATAAGCTATACAAATTCAAACAATGGTTCGTTTTTGTATTTTCAAACATTGACGCTCAAACAAGCGCTCAAAAATGAAAATCAAACTAACAGATATTCACTTGTTGAAAATTTTCAAAGGGGCAGATATCTAGACAAACTGACAAAGTATTCAATACACATAAATATTTATCATTTTTATGTTAATACATTTCTTCCGTTCGGCTAGTTGGGCCCACTGAGGTACTCAATCTTATTTTATTTTTTGTAATGGAGTATCTATCTATCGGCGGTATCGCGGTATCGGTAAAAAACATCACAGTTTTAGATTTAAGACACTTTGAAACTCCCGCCTTTTACGTATAAACTTCAATAATTTAGGTACTTTCGTTTGCATGGAGGTGTAGCTGTAGCACTTTTCTACACTAGTGTAATTTACACTTTATTGAAGTTATTCATTTGCCGATTGGATTCACATAGATTGAGAGAAAACGTGACTCGTTGGTTTCGTTCAGCCGTGCTCAACAGTTGCGTGATAATGCTTAGTACAGATGACAGCTTTTCGCGTTTCAGCTGATATCATTTCGGATTCTGATTGGTTCATTGGTTGCAGTGACAGAAAGTTCGTTTCAAGGTCAATAAGCGAAAAGTTCAAAGTGTTAGAACATTTAAGGAAAAAAAGCTGATTCTTGTCAAGAATATAAACCTACAAATATTAGAGTTCCTTGTTTTGTAATTTGTTACTTTTTAAAATGGAAAATCTGTTTTATATGGAGGTTAATGGGATTGCAGTGTCTTTCTCTGTAACATTATTAGCGTTTTCAACAACAAAAACTATGAAGCCAATTGCCACATCACAGTCTGCTCTGAATTTATTTTTCGCGTGTGAACAGTTTCCGCCGATTTTTGCTGTAAGCTATAAGCTGTCATCTGTACTCACCATAAGTCAACTTGTTTGGCTGAACGGTCCGTTGCACCAGCGATCACGCTCGTTGAGTCGCTAAAGAAGAGCAGACTCAGCAAGTTGAGTGATTATTCTCAATGGTTGAGTACGGTTGAACAAATCCATTTACCCTTTACTCTCTTTGGAGTGGGACTCTGTAACTTGTTTTGCGAAGTGAAGCGAAACGGAGTTAAACGAAGCACATGCCACACTTTCTGGTGTACCGGAAAGAGATAGCGATTGTTTCGCTTCGCTATGCGATATAACTGATATAAGTTACACTTACAGAGTCCCCTGGATTGGATTGACAAATTCCTTTGTGATAACTACACTAATTTACACTCAATTCAAAATGTGGTGTATTATTACTCTACACCACCTACACCTCTCAGCTGACGAAAGGACCTTTTGTGTTCAGAGAATAAAACACACAGAACTCATAATTATATGTATATAATGAAACACAAAGAACAAATGTTCTGTGATGTTTAGGGCCGGTTTTTCGATATCCCGTTGCTGTAAGTGTAGTTTGACTGACAGCCAAATTTGACGTATGGTTAGAATGTGGGTTCAAAGTAACATACCCAGAATTGTAAAGTTTTATGTTTCCATTTTTCTGATTCGCAATTCATTGAAAATGCCAAGTTTTTCGTCTCTTGGGACAACTAGCGACTCTACTGATGAATGCATATATCGTTACTTCACACAGTTCAAACTTTCACTGTTAGAGGCCTTATTGTCATAGAAAAATATTGCCCAAACAGTAAACATTTATGGAAACAGCCATAAGGAGCACCGGTGTTTGTTTTGAGCTCGGAGTAGAAAAGGACATAGAAAGGTTTCCATCCTTGACTGAAAGCAACATAACTTTGTTCACAAGCGAGGGCCTTACAGGGGTGGGATTCTGTGTACCATAGAATTCTATTGTTGACAGTTTCCCATGAATTCAACCGTAATGTACTCTCACTTTTTCTATAGACAATAGAATTCTATGGTACACAGAATCCCACCACAGGTCTGTTAGCACTCGTTAACGAACGATAAGTTAGATTATGATAAACCTACCTTTATCATGTTGGCAATACTGTAATGACAAAACTTGATCCTGTGATCTCGGCGAGCTCGGTGAGTTGTAAGACTGGTCGATTGCGTCTGAGAAGGAAGCAAGGACCAAAAAAACATAGAGAGTGAGAGGGACAGAAATAGACATGGCATGGCAATCACAGAATTCTGTGATGGCAATCATGGCATCACGGCATATTTATTAGATTATTTTCAAATTTGAGCAATTTTTTTAAAGGATTATTCAAAAAATTTCTGTGATATTTGCTTTACAAAATTGAAAATGTTTGTTTTATGCACTGGACTCAGTAAATTAACCAGGTTTGGTTAGTTACCAGTTCTCATTTTGAATATTTGAGTTCTAGACTTTGATTTTTAAGGTTTGCTAAGAAGATTCTGTACGAAGGCAGCAAAATCAAGAGTAGAAAGTGCTAGCATACCTAAAAAAATTGTAGGTCAACCAACAAGTGAAACACATCCGCACCTTTTAAGTGAAGATGAAGTCACACCAATGATAACAAAATGTGAATACCAGAACAGAAGAGCTAGTTTGGTTGAATCAATCTTGAAATATGTTTCTGGAACTGGGCTAACTCAGAAGAATCATATGGTGTGTCCTATTGACAAATCATATTTCTCGTTCATTCCATATAACTATCCAATTATTTTAGATAGTTATTCCTGCTGCTTCTAAACAATACATGTCTGATAAGATCCCTTATGTCTTCCGCCAAAACACAGAATTTTTATATTTGACAGGTTGTCAGGAACCCGACTGCTGTGTTGTGATAACGGTTGAAGATTCTGGAAATCATTGCACAACTTTGTTCACAAGGGATAGGGATGAACATGCCGAGCTATGGGATGGACCAAGAACACACCCTGAAGATGCAGTTTCCTTCTTTGGGGTAGACTGGAGCCTACCAATTAGTGAACTAGAAACATTTCTTGCGTCTTATAGAAAATCACATAAAAATTCAGGTTTATGGTGAGTATATTATGAGCTCTTGGAACCACAACCATTTACATAATTTTTGCCAATTGGCCGGCGTTTGTTGTATTTTGTCAATAAAACATAGCAAAAAAATTCATAGGCTGGGAACATAGTCATCATAGTAAGATGGAAATTAAAATGGATGTTATATCTTGAATAGAATAATATGTGAACTAGATAGAAGCAACAATGCATACTTGTTGAAAAACCTACTGGTTATTGTATAGCTCTGCAAACTCAACATTGGACATAAAGAATTAGTAAAGTATATATTAGTCTAAAAGCCGTTTGAGCAAATTTGAGTATTAGGTATAATTTGTGGGTACTAATTTTTCTGCTAACACAGTTTATTGTATGAGGATAAAAAAACTATGATTGCCATCTCATAAAAATGACAGCTAAAAGATAGCTGATGTTGAAATGGTAAAGGTCACATCTCTGAAAGAAATTGACCAATTGATAATTTCTTTCCCTTATATGGAGGGTTACATTGTGCATCATAATTAAGGTTCTGTACAGTTATTACAGGAATATTTTAAAGTAGTTTTATCTGCAAGCATCGAACAAAAAATAATCCAACAGCCCCATGTGACTACCGAAACCAATAAAACTATATTATAAGAAATTTGTGACAGGGTGGATTTTTATTTATCTATTTCCATTTTGCCATATACATATATAACATTACAAAAATTGTTCACTATGAAGTAATTAGTGTTGAATACCTTCAGAAAAATCTGAAATATTTTTACAAAGTGAGGTATTATTGAAGTTGGTCTATGATTAGAAATATGGGTAACAGAACCTTTCTTGATAATCAGTTGACCGGAAGCGAAATATTTCTTGGCGCGAAACAGAAAACCAAGTTTTTCAGAGGCACTCTTGGCAATGGACCTTGCATGGTTCTTCCATGAAAGGGTACTGTTGAGCATTGAATGGAAGATTTCATTGGTATGGATACTCTTGACATAGTTTGGTATATAAACTAGTTTTTTCTTTCAGAAAAAAAGTTCATATTCCCCAGAGAAAAATATACAAAATTGGGAGTCAATTCAGTTAAAAATGCTGATAAAATTCCTGAACAAGTTGAGTTGTATAAAATTCCAAACAAAGCTAAAAAGGATGCTTTGTCAGATGTCTCTCTCTCTCTCCAATATTGTGGTCCTTGCTTCCAATGGCGCATTTGACCAGCTTGAACTTGGGGAGGGGGCTACTTAGTCTGAAATGTCTTCATGTAGACCCCCATTACCCTTATTTTACAGATTCTTGTGTTATTTATGTTCTATCATATCTTCTTTTCTCAGTACTTATCTTCTTGGTGTTTGAGGTGTTAGTAGGTGACTAATATACATGGATGGGATGGATTAATGGTGATTAGAATGAATGCGAGATTCATTAAATATGTATAGCCTGTTCATAAGCTCTTCATATTCAAATTCTAACCATATCACGGATTTTTTGCATTAAACTAGTTCAGCTTCAACTGACAGCGTTTTTATTTAAGATTTTTTAATTAAATCACCTTCGGAAAATTCGCTAAAACTCACCAACGATTTCTAGAAAATATTTCTAAATTCTCGGAGATTACCAGGAAATCTCTCGAAATCCTAACGATTTCTAGGAAATCTCTCGAAATCCTAACGATTTCTAGGAAATCTCTCGAAATTCTAACGATTTCTAGGAAATCTTTCGAAATCCTCGGAGATTTCTCGAATCGTATGGGATTTCCACGAAATCCTCGGAAATACGTGTACATTTTCTGATGAGTGGTCACCCCCTCGCCAGTGGCTAAACAACTTCATTTGCTGTACATTTATTCGTGGTAATTCCAGAATCACATTGAATACCCTCTACCAAGTCAAGGAAAACTCTTTCACCTTGTTGCTGTTCTGACATATTTCCCACTTTACCTGAATAAATTAGGAGATTCCAGGCATAATATGTTATCTCACAGTCATCTGTTACCCATATTTTGATGCCTTGCCTTGCCCAAATTGAATATGGGTCCAAGAAATATAGTGCATGAATGTCTATAATTACAATTTCCTTGAATATTTTTTCGTAGGTATGACTTGATGGCACCACCCCAGAAAAGTATCCATAGTTCCATAACTAAAGTGATGTCAGAATTTGGCCATAAGAATTGGGAAAATCCAAAACCATTCTTGCACAAATTAAGGCTATATAAGAGTCCATCCGAAATAGCGTTGATGCAGAAAGCATGCGATATAACTGCACAAGCCTTTATAGAAACGATGTCTTGTTCAAGACCAGGTATTTGTTAATTTTTTCATTCCTACTTATTAAATTTACTTTCTTCACGTAGACCTGAGATTTGAATTTATTAATCCAAATTTTTTTTTATAGTATTGGTATGCTACTGATAATTTTTTTTAAATCCTGGTTGTTGATATTCTTTAATATTTTGGTATATAGAGGAAGCCAACAAAGCTATCAGTTAACTGAGCATAGAAATAAGGAATGTATGGAAAACTTTATTTAATAACAGGTCAATTCTAGTAGAATACAGATGATAAGGGTCCCTACCCCTTACCATTATTAAGTATGGCCAATTAAGAAGATAGGTAGTTCTGTTATTTACCTAAAGACGTATAAAGTTCCTCTCATATACTCTGGTGGTAAGTACACACTTAATAACGATCGGAGATACTCAACCGATTGAATCATCGTGCTCATAGAAAAAATCCAGACAATGGAATGGAAGTTTGCAATAAAAGTAATCACGATTTATCACATCTGGGGTTAGGCAATTTTCTGACACTGATGGTCATCATACGACTTAGTATGGGAATTGGCGGAGGTTAACCCATTCCAATTCGCAAACTTACCTGATACTGAGGAGGGTGTTTTTGTAACTCCAATTAACTATTTTAACTTTGCGGAGTTATTAGTGGAGAAAATTAATTAAATATTTTCTACGGTCTCCTCATAAAAAATACCTTTTTTCTACAAACGTCAAAAAATGACAAGGTTCGCACATTGACAACAGTATGCGAAGTGGCACTTTTTTTCATTTTCCTTCGTTACCATGACACCGTGCGCGAAGTAATGTGCGAAATATATTTCGCACACTGCATGTAAACTATATGGGATTTTCAAATTCTAACCTATATATATGGTCCTCAATCAAGCAAAAAACAAGAAATCGTTTATTTATTAATGTAGAACAATAATTAAGGTTTTCAAATTGTGAGAAAATTTTACACTACCTAATTTTATTTGTTATTTACAATGTTAACATTAATGGTGCAGCCAGTGCACGAACCAATATTTATTCCTAAACCAGATAACTCAGATTCAGCTCGTGATATCGTAGTTTCGGGGGTTGGAAGACTATCCATTTTTGACTTGCAAGCAACTGCCGTAGAGGTGACAGCACTTGATCTTGAAATTTCACAGTCTAAAATTTTATTTGATATTTGAATTTTGTTATTGATAGAATCCTCCACGTATCCTTCGGCCACAGTCGAAGATTTCCATCCTCCATGTCGCTTCAAAACACATATATCGGCCCCCGTATTAGCAAGGAGTGTGGCTGATGTTCTCCGAAAACAATGACCAGTGTAGGCATCAGGATTTGGTAATTTTAGGTGTTTTGCTATTAAGCTAGGCATCTTTCCAATACTATTTATTCCAACAACTTGGTTAAAACATCTCTTATTTTGATACTTCAAAAACAATCGGCGACTGGTAGCATAACTTGGACGAAGAGCCGCATATTTTCGGTAAAAGTCAGTATAATATAAATTTGAAACTGTAAAAATTCGTTGTATATTCGTTTTTGTATCGGGTACTTTAACAATCAAAATGGAATTTTTATCTTCTATGTCATCGACCGTCATTTTAGTGAGTTCGTCACGGCGGCAAGCACCCGAAATACCCAGTATTAAAACTACCTAAAAGGAAATCAGTAATTCAAAAAACATATAAAACAATCATCAAAAATCTACCTTAACCAACAAATAGGTTTCATCATCTGCCTCTCTTATGAATTGATCAACTTCCTCTCTAGTCAATACCTTAGATTTCTTAGGATGGTTTGCAACTGACAATTTTTTCAAATATGGAACCAACTTGGTAAATTTCTTAAAATCCACGTTTTCTTTAACATTGAGTGTTGCCTTCAACATAGAATACATTGCCCATAACGTGGAAGACTTCAGCTTCTTAG
Organism: Chrysolina haemoptera; assembly: GCA_958298965.1. Taxonomy (NCBI): domain Eukaryota; kingdom Metazoa; phylum Arthropoda; class Insecta; order Coleoptera; family Chrysomelidae; genus Chrysolina; species Chrysolina haemoptera. The sequence continues at coordinate 5,221,071 of OY282591.1, forward strand.
ACTTCTGTGCAAAATATGCCAACAGCACATTTTCGGATATTTTTCTGGCTTTATTTGCTTCACACCACTCTTTAAATTGCTGATATGCATTTTCATACTGGCGCCTCGATTTCTCCGGTAAAAGGTTGGAAATAACGGAATTGGCCGCATCGATCAAGTTAGGTGGGGTACTGCTTAGTTCATCGTCGCTCGAAATTTCCATTCTTTTACAATAATAAATATCACGCACGAAATTGACGCGAATAAAAAGTCAAAAAATAATTATCGAGAACTGTCACTTTGAAATAATTGTCAACAAATGCCATTTTATTTCCATAGTTACAGTCAAGATGCATAGAAACCCTACAGTAATTACTTGATTTGGAAAAATTATTTAAGCCAGTTCAATACTATTTTTCATAGTTATTATTTATTTTAGAACAATATTTTTGACGTTTGTAGAAAAAATTTTGTTTGCATCTCATGCGCGAAATACTTTGGTAATCTCGACTATTTTTTTTAACTCGGCTGCGCCTCGTTAAAAAAAATCAGTTCTCGATCACCAAAGTAGCATTTCGCGCACTAGATACAAAAATAACTATTTATTCATCAAAATATTAACTGATTAACATCTTTGTGGAGACGACTTTGTGTTCTTTTTCCAAAAAAAAAAAAACTTGGTCTTCCACTTCGAGTATGGACTATTACCTTTTCATCTATTTTAGGTAAAAATACACAGAAATCTCCTGTTGGTGATCTATAGGTATATAATCTAACATAAACTTCTACTTTATCATATATAATTTCTTCTTTCTGAAATTTCGGAAATTGTAAGTTACCAAGAATTTGTGAAAGAGATTTGTTATTTTTATGGAAATAAATATCCTGGATCTATTGGAAGTAATGTTATGTGTCTATCTATAAGATGCAAATAAAAAGGTTGAATTTTCAAAATAGAACCATACATATCTGAATTAATGAATTGCTAAAGAAAATTATAGGGTATTCATTAATGAAAGTGTATGGTTTTTGAGCTATGTGTTCAATTGATTTTGAAGGGGAAAAATGAATACCCGAAAAATAATACTCTATATATTTCAATTTTTTATACAAGGTGAACCTCGACCAATTGCGGAAAATTATACAGTGCGATCTCCCCACCAAAAGAAGTAGAAAACAAAATTAAATTTAGAAATTTACGAAAAAAATTACCTACTTTATTTATAGGAACACGCCGCCCCTGGATGTATAACCAGTAACAACCAGAATCAGTGTTTCTCTTCCTTCATTAGAGCGGGATTGAAGATGGTGTTTTAAAATAAGGTCATAGCAGGGCAGGGCATAAGCATAATAGCATTTGCTGCAAAAACAATTATTTTTGTAGAGCACAGCACCATATGAAAGTTGAAGTAAATGTTGTTGAATGAGCTTTACATCCTTTCACAAGTTATATTCGAGCCATGCTACTTGAACAATCGATTAACGAAAATACGTCAAATTATTGTCTCGGTAAACACCGTATTGACCTAAAAATGACAGATGACGACCACAGCTGTTGTAATGTGCGTGGAACCACAAATAATCAGAAATTGAATGTCGAGGGAATCAAATCAAAACATAGGTGTGTTTGATTCAATGGCACATTTTCGGAGCTTGGCGAACACAAAAATGTTTTAAACTATCTTAGATTGCTCTAAAATTTTACAGGTTTGTTTGTACATGATAGACTAGTGCACCATTTTATTTTCCGTAATTGATCATAGTTGATCAGGCTTTGTGGTTCATATAATTAATTCCATTCAGTGTTACTAATTATTGTTCTATGTTCCTGATACAACTCAAAGAAATAACACATTCTTTTATTCTTCTTTTTGATATAAAATATTTGTGAATGATTGGAATAAAAAAATATCTGTCATATTACTTTAACCTTTGAATGAGGATTTTTTTTAAGGCATTGGAGAGAATCAGATATTTGCGAAGGTTGATTATGAGTGCCGAATGAGAGGGGCAGAATATTTAGCTTACCCTCCTGTGGTAGCTGGCGGAGAAAGAAGCACTATTATTCATTATATTAACAATAATCAATTGGTTAATGAGGACGAGTTGGTATTGATGGATGCAGGTAACTCCATTTCATTGTTTTATTTAATACATTGATTTTGTATTTGAAGTCGTAAAAACTCTGTAAGTCGTTCTGAATATTATTTCACTGCACAAAGTTCACGCCTGTTGTGGAAATACTTGTTTTCCATGAAAATCACCCATTTTGTATAATTGGTGCTGCTTTCAAACATGTCACACTTGTGTTTATTGCTCCATTAATATATCAATATTCAATTTGAGTTCAAAAAATATAAGAAAATGGACTAAAAAGAATAAAATAATTTTTCCAGATTGTTTCAAATGTTATTGTGAATTTTTAGATTTGAAACGGAAATCGTGAGGCGCATGGCGCATGCAATATACAGGGTGGCCCACGAGGTTCTGGCCAGGGAATATCTAGGAACTCGAGATCAGTAGGGAAATGAAATTTTGGGGTTGTGCAGCTTTTTCTGATATTATGTTACCCAATGAGCTTTTTGTTCTCAATCACATAACATCAGATTCAAAATTATTAATGAGACAACCTGTCTATTGTGGCATTCCTATGATCCTCCCGATAAAACGATTCCAACAAACTAGCACACTTGTCCTCTGAAACGATTAGTTTAAGAACTACAGGTACGTACTTCAATATCCTTTGTTCCTCAACATCTGACACGAGCAATTGTCAAATTAGTTAGGTTTAGGGCCACCCTGTATATTTGGGCAGTCCTATATTTTCTGTGATCATTGAACCAAGGCAAAATTATAATTATCCATATTTTATTAAAAAACGTCACAGGACAAAGGATATTGAAGTACCTGTAGTTCTCAAACTAATAGTTTTAGACCACGAGTGTGTTAGTTTGTTGGAATCGTTTTATCGGGAGGAAAATAGAGATTCCAAAATATACAGGTTGTCCCATTGATAATTTTGAATCTGATGTCACGTGACCGAGAACAAAAAGCTCATTGGGTAACATAATATCAGAAAAAGCTGCACCAGTTGCTATAATTTACAACTCCAAAATTTCAACAATGTACTTGAACTGCCATTAAACGGTAGCCTACTAAAATGCCGTTATTAGATATGACGTCATTGAAGTGACGCATCTAATGGCTTTCACTCGATGGACGTCTACTATAATTTACGCATTTTCAAATGCAATCTAGCTTGCTCAGGTTAAGTTTGTGTGTCAAACACGAGCGAAAAATTAATTCACGCATTTTCGACTCGCACGCTAGGTTAGCTTGCTCAGATTAGGTTTGTGTATCAATTACGAGCGAAAAAACAAATTCACGCATTTTCAACACAGTTTACCTTTTTTTTAGTATGCTACCGATTGACGGCAGTTTGAGCAAATCCAATAAAAAGCCGTCAGACGCGTCACTTTAATGACGTCATATCTAATAACGGCATTCTAGTAGGCTACCGTTTAACTGCAGTTTAGGTACAGCGATATTTCAAATCTTTACTACTCACGAGTTTCGAGATGTTTCCTGGCCAAAACCTCGTGGGCCACCCTGTATAATTGATGCATCAATGATTCACTCAAGTCACTAATAATTGTATTGCACTGCAAATTATATTATTATATGACAACTACTCCCCACACTCTTCACTAATATTACTATTATCTGTCACATTCGCCTCACCTTTTTCTTTTGAATCTTGCATATATTTTCATAACTATTAAAAATCTCGATCACAAATTTTCAAAACAATCTGGATAAATAATTTTTTTTCAAGTCCGAGAAAGTTCAAACTTCCAATCTTTTGTCATCAACTAGGGAGGTGTTTCCGAGCCATATAACCTCATAAATTCATGGCAGAGGTCTATAAGAAACATTCTGGACATGAAATAGCTCAATTTTTCCAATATTTTCTTTTTTGTATCTAGGTTGTGAGTACCATGGTTATGCAAGTGATGTTACAAGAACTTGGCCTGTAAACGGAAAGTTTACTCCTCAACAGCGGGAAATTTATGAAATAGTTTATAGTGTTCATGAAGAATTAATTGAAATGTGCGGGAAATGCCCCACTTTGGACTCTTTGTTTGAGTCAATGTGTTATTTATTAGGAAAACGGTTACAGGAAATTGGCTTGTTGGGCATACAACCATCTAATGCCTACTTGATGAAGGTAATTTGTTGCTTCATTATTTTCAGATTACATTATTAAAAAACATTACGATATAGAGACAATATAGACATACCCTTCCCTATTTTCCTACATAGTGAAAATTTGGAGCAGATATCTAACAGAACTACTGCCCTGGCAATGCGTTATTTACACTTTTAGCTGCGGTAAACACAGGGTCACATTCTAAGCACAATGTTTTTTTACCGCTTGTTTCGCGGCAATTGTCTGCTCATTTCTCAGCTTTTCCGATTTTTGGGTTAACTGGCAACTATGTTCCGCGAAACAAGCAGCGATAAAAATTGTGCTTGAACTACATTACTGTTAGTTGCCCGTCGGGAAAGTAGTTTTCTGTCATATATTTGCCTCAAAAATAATAATAATAAACGTTATTTATTGGTAATTACCAAAGGGCCTTCGACCGAGGTCATTCAGTGAACAAATAGTTTTACATAATATGTAAATAAAAAATACCAATAGTACATAGAAACATGTGAATGTTTACATTAAGATAAATAAAAAAAAGAAAAATTCAAAAAAGTATTCTGTCTGTGATGTTATTTCCCAAATTGTCTTTTCTGGATATTTGTAATTTAACTGGTGTCTTTCTGGTCGCTCCTTGCAAAGATAGTTCAGAATTTTACAATTGATTTCTTTCTCTGAGAATCTTTGTGTAAGATCAGCAATTCTTTCATTGATTGGTTTCACTTCAGTCGTCTCATATAAGAGGATATTTGAGTGGTTTTGGATAGAGTTGTGTGGGTGACGAATTTTTGTGGTGGATGTTTATGCCACTTTAAGGTTGTTCAGGGCTGGTCTTCGACAGCTTGAGAATATTACATGAGCATACTCTAATAGTGGTCGGCATATCACTTTATATATTCTTGTTTCTGTTTTTATATTGATGCCCTGATTTTTGTAGGTCATTTTTTGGAAATGTTTGCCTCTTGTTATGCATTTCTTGAAGTGGTTGTTGGAAGTTGAGTTTTTGATCCATATTAATACCTAGGTATTTTACTGATACTCTGCTCTCCAGGATATGGTTTTTTAGGATGGTAATGAATTTGTTGATGGATTGCGGTAGAAGGTAATGAATTGAGATTTTGTTGGATTGGGCTTCAAGTGCCAAAGATTGAACCATTGGTCCGCTTTGTCGAAATTTTTCCACCATGTGTGTCAGGGTTTTGTTACGTGAAACTAATGCGGTGTCATCTGCATATTGAAGGATGTAAAGGCTTTTATCAAATTATTTCCTATTCAAGAGGTCGTAATTATAAATGTCGTAGCAATAGATATTGTAGAGGAGTTGTGATAGTGTCCAACCTTGCTTTGGTGAACATTTTTGTAAAAAGATATTTCCAACTTTCATTGTAAATGGGGAGTACCACAAGGATCTGTGCTCGGCCCAATGCTCTTTTTGAACGATTTTAATGGCCTAGCCTCAATAAATATGGAAACGTTTACTCAGTTTGCAGATGATACTACCCTATTATGGAAATGGATTTGCATCAACAAATTAAAATGGATATTGTCTAGATAAAAACGTGTTGTGATGCAAATATGTTATCTTTAAACAGCAAAAACTAATATAATCACCTTCAAAGCTATTTGCCAGAACTTTATCTGGGTTATTAGCAGTAAGAAATCAACCGAATTCCTTGGCTTATACATTGATGATAAATTAATGTTTGAGGATCATATAAAGACACTGGGGAAAACATTGCCTCTGGGTGTTTTGCAGTAAAAACAATCCCATGGCAACTTCGTAGGAACATGGCCAGAAAAGTGTTCTTTGCGGTAATGGATTCACATCTTAGATACGGAATCTTGTAGTGGTTTTTTACTTGACATGATATTCGTTTTGCAGTAAGTTACATGAACAAATCCAAGCCCAGGGACTCTTGTAAGCCTTTATTCATAGAACAATAATCTAACCGCTACCTTGCATCTACATATTGGGAATATATAATAGATTTTACTAGATAGAGCACTCTATTCGTTGGACGAATTCTATTCTGAAAAATTCTAAATTTTTGATATCACTTAGTCTTACATTATTTCATTCTATATTAAATAATAATATTCTATATTAAATAATAATATAAATGTTGTTTATTGAATCAGAATTATAATCTCCTAATGATGTCTGTTTTCCTTATTTATAATAATACCTAAAATCTTTATTTTTAAAAGATTGACTGATGGATTGATGTTATTTGTTTTAAATTTTCATTTACGTGTAGGTATCTGTTAATATACATATAAATTTTATATTGTAAATAGTTACTATTTTCATTGTTTTTACAGTGTTTGTGACTTGAAATATTTTATATTTCATATTCTTTATTTATGGGAACAATTCAATCTATTTTAATCTTTTGCTTTGTCAATGAGAATTTTTATTCTTCCGGTAATAAAGCATATTTTGATTTTGATTTATTTTTTTAGCGTTCTATTGCTTAGAAAATTCTTGATGTTGAGGAGTAGATAATATGTGAGAATGTTCAAGTTGTAGAGTTCAAGTATATAGGATTCCGTCATGACAAACACTATAAAAAATGCTTTGTTGATGACTAAAAATAGAGCTGCTGAGTATTAGTTTGTGACTTTTGCTGTTTTGATGTTTGATGTTATGACGGATAGTGGGTGTTGTGTTCCTGTTTTTCTTGAATCCAAATTGGTAGTCCAGAATGTGGTTTTTAACATGGGAAATAACACATTGTTTTAAGTAGCTTTCATAGTTTTTATCCATTACTGAAAAAAGAGTAATTGGTCTGTAAGTTGCAGGTTTGTGTGTGATTGGAGTTAGGTTTTGAGATCTTAATTATTTTCCACTATGCAGTATTATAATATGTTGATGTATTTGCTGTTCTAGTGATCTAATGATTTTTCTTGATATCTGGTCATATCCTGGCTCCGTATTTTTTCCCTGGTTCATTATTTTGTAGTATATATCTTCACTGATTTTGTGTTGTCCGTTATTTGCCTCATATATTCTTCAAAACCGCCGGGTTGAATCAATTTTCTCATTTCAAGAAATAAATGATCTTTTCACTTATAAGATTATATCTGTGGAATTAAATCAAATGCCGTAGGATGTGATGGAATCAACATTAAATTGATTAAATTGTGTAGTCCCCATATTGTGCCTTACATCACACACATAGTGAATTTTTGTTTTACGGAGAACGTTTTCCCAACTCTGTGGGGAAGGGCAGACGTAAGAGTTCTACCGAAAAAAAATAATCCCAGTGAGTGTAAAGATCTGCGAGCGATAAGCATATTACCTACCCTGTCAAAAATGTTTGAAAGAGCAATAGAGGAACAACTCAGAAACCATCTCTCTGAATGCTCTTTACTTCCAGAAACTCAGTCTGGTTTCAGTAAAGGGTATAGCTGTACAACTGCTCTAGTACACATTGTAGATGATATTGTCAGGGCTACAGATAAAGGTTTTTGTACAATACTGGTATTGCTGGATTTCAGTCGAGCTTTCGACACAATAAATTATGATCTGCTTTTAGCAATCCTGCATTACATAGGATTATCCGATAATACCGTCGAGTTGATGAGAAATTATTTGAACAATAGACAACAAAGGGTTTGCCTAAATGGAACGTACTCTGATTACTTGAATCTGACGTCAGGAGTACCGCAAGGATCAATCTTGGGCCCCTTGCTCTTTACTATTTACTCATCAAATATTTTGAATTCCCTGAGATCTTGTAATGCACATCTATACGCCGATGACACTCAACTCTACCACAGTTTTGCTCCACATGCCGTAGAAAATGCAATTATTAATATAAACAACGATCTGCAATCTTTTGTTGACTGTGCTAGGAATCATTGTTTACTTATTAATGCTTCAAAATCAAACGTTGTTTTATTTGGAAACAAGATTAGTCGTTAAAAAATTTTGGAATTTGTGAATATTACGGTTGATGGTAACACACTTGAGGTTGTCAACGAATCTAAAAGTCTTGGAGTGATTCTTGATTCTGACCTGAGATTCGAGAAACATGTCAATAAACAAATTCAGCTTGCGTACTCTTCTCTAAAACTTTTTTATGGCAACAGGCACAAATAAAAACAACTCTTTGTGATGCGTTGGTTTTGTCACGTTTCAATTATGCGGACTCGTTGTATGGCCCATGTTTAACCAGACACTGTGTGTGAAAAATACAAAAAGTCCAGAATTCCTGTTTGAGATTTATACATGGAATTAGAAAAAAACATCGGAGAATATCATTCAAACTTCGTGAGACGGGCTGGTTGAACATGGAAAACAGGCAAAAATTCAATGCTGCCAACTTCTATAAAAAAATAATACAAACTAAAATACCACCATATTTACACAAGAAAATAACACACCGCACTGATGTACACAATTTAAATATTAGGTTTAAAGGTACCTTAACCCCACCGATTTTCAAAACTGAACAGTTCAGACGCTCATTCAGTTATAATATTTGCAATGTTATCAATCTTCTACCAAAACATCTGAAAACCGAAACTCCATCACCTTTCCGAAAAAAATTCAGATTGTTTTTGTTGGAAAATCAGTGATATCTAATTGTGTATTATATTTTATATTTTACTTTTTCCACTGTTTCATATATTATAATACAGTTATGACTCCCATGTGATTGTCTTTGGCCGCTTCATATTATTTGTAAATAATACTTTGCTGTACGAATAATCCCAACTCTTTCTTTGTCCCTTTTTTCTGTTGCTACCACTAATGCTGTCAGGTGCTTGAGAGAATATTTTTAGGTTAAGTGGAAGAGCAACTCAATAGCACTTGTGCTACATGAGTTGAACTTCACCTTTTATTTTTAGCGAAATACCTCAATCTGTTTTTTTTTATTATTTTTTCTCTTTCATATGTTATTTTTGCTGAAAATAATAAAGACAAGTTATTATTATTATTATTATTATTATTATTATCGAAATTTTCGTTTCATTTTACTTTTGATTATATAAATTTTTGAATTACAGGGTAGTGCATTTTTGCTGCCTGTTTCCAAAAATTTCAGGATAATTCCAATTCAGTCACCTCAATTTATTAGCAACAGACAACCTCTATTACTGAAATTTTTGAGTTTAAAATTTCAAAATTGTGCCAAACTAGAACTCTCAATGTCACTGAAAGTGTATGTCAGGATAAGAGTTGTCAAAGTAACCAAGAGAGCACAGAGTCAGAAAAGAGCAGGGGTGGGATTCTGTGTACCATAAAATTCTAATGTCAATAGAAAAAGTGAGATGACATTATGGTTGAATTCATGGGAGAGAAAGAGACAAAACTGTCGACAATAGAATTCGATGGTACACAGAATCCCATCCCAGTACCATAGAGAGGTAAAGAAAAAATTACTGTCATGTTTCATTTCATCAGAAAATAGAATAGTGTTCAGAATCTATATTTTTATGTTACCCATTAAGGCATACACTCTAACAAAATAAATATTACAAAAAAAAACAATCCTTTGTTTTGTAGGCTGCTTACCAGCTTTGTCCTCACCATGTGTCACACTATTTGGGAATGGATATACATGATACACCAACTATTAATAGAAATATTAAAATTGAGCCAGGAATGGTCATCACCATAGAGCCAGGTAAGGTTTCATTGTTATAAATATTAAGTAGATGTAGCAATCATTCCACGTTTTTCTTCATATAGGTTTCAAGTAATGTTGACACTTCTAAAATATTGCAAGATCAACATTCAAAATCGACTTTTTCATTTTGATTTGAGTAATATTATGATTTGCTCAATTTGGAAATCTTCTGGACGTCCTGCTTGAGGTTTGTGTCCATCAGGTTTGTCAATTATCGGGGGTAATAAAACAAGATTTAGCCGGATTTTTTGTGATTGTTTTCGAATACTTACTTTCATTGGCAATTTAACGCGAGCTACGCTCTCGTGATTTTGTCAGAACAGATCGTGTTAAATTACCTATATGGAAGTAAGTATGAGAAAACTACCATAACATTTACAATTGTCAAACTGATGCGTCGCGCAATTATTGATAACAGTAAATGATAGCGTGTAACGTAATTTATCCGATATTTCTATTTATTTATTTATTTATCGAAAATACATTTTCCATACAGAACAAGTTCTGGTATAAGGAAGATAATACATTGAATACTAATGAATATAAATGAGTTTCAAAATTTTTAAAATTAATGAAAAAATAACAAATTCAACAATTTTGAATATTTATAGATTGATGAACATCAGTATGATAGCAGATTTTCTTTGAGTTTTTTCAAGAAAATATTTATCAACTTAGATTTTTTTATATCATCTGATAATTTATTGTAAGCTTCTTTAGAACTAGATATAGGATTGTTCTTGCCTTTATTTGAATGAATGTTATTTAAATGGAAGTTTTTTGCATCTCTGATTTTATAATCATGTATTGATTTTTTTTAAATGGCTATTACTTTTTTGTAAATTATTTGTTAGTTTATATGCAAATTTTGCCTTTTCAAATATTATTGGTTTATCTGATGTAAAAGTTTTAATATCTTTGTATAATTCTGAAGAAGGTGTATACACTTACATTTCTGTTACTGCCCATGTAGCCGACAGCAAACTACGATTTTTGTACTAACAAATGGGAATTATTATACATGAGTGGGATCGTCAAAATAAAATAATGCAGCGAATATTATAATATTTAAATAGCTCACTGCGTAGACATGATAGATGTTGCATTCAGGAATTTTGTGTATATTAATTTTTAGGTTAAATGTAAAATGACAAGATTCTTGATTTAATCTGAAAAAAAATCTCCGTCAGCACTGCCATATAGTCTCTGACTATAAAGTATAAATACATTAGTATTGACCCAAGTCCCTGATCGCATATCTGAAATATTATTATATTCAGGACCATAACACCAAAGCCTAAACAAACTTCTTCAGTATACTTTTTCCCAATATATTCTATATGTGATACATGTACACTATTCCATAGTTACACAATAGCCATAAAATTATATCTGATAAATTTTTGTAATGAAAATAATTTGTGATTTCTGGTACCAGATCATCCAAAACAGTTACATATTTGTCAAAAATTGTATTCTTAACTATGGAACAGTACGTGGAAACCCTGTGACATTTTTTTATATGTTTATTCAATGGAGAACTTATATAAAATAAAATTATGTTAACTAAAGTTGAACATAATGATGACAAATAATTTTGGGTGAATTGAATAAATATAAAATAAAATATTTTTTTTTTATTGGGGGAATGGGGTTATAAATACTATTTATCGATGGAAGTAATAATTTTTAAAATAAAGCTCTGGAATAATCTCTGAAAGAGATGCTGACAAGAAATATGATGGTATTGGCTTTTTCAACTTTCTTAGTTAAGTAGGAGTTTCTCACTTAAAAACATGAGTTAAACATTTTAATTTATTATTTATTCATTGTAGTACTAGTATAAACCAATATGATCTAAAACACATCTGTTTCATTTTGATCTGAGATCGATCAATACTTTTCCTTCCTTTAATTTTCAGGAATCTATATAAGTGAAAAAAACAAGATATTACCAAAAGAGTATCATGGAATTGGAGTCAGAATAGAAGATGATATTTTGATAACTGTAAATGGACCTGTTGTACTGAGTCGAAAATGTCCTAGATCCATTGATGATATTGAAAAAATTGTAAGTCGTCAATAACGAAAGTGTTGTTTTTTATTATTTTGAAAAATGTAATCATATTTTTTTAATAAAATAAACTGTTATTATTTTTTACGTGTCAGATGAATTTTTTCCTTGTCATCATCGATTTCAACTATCTAATCTGAAATGAATCAAGAATCAGACAAATGCAAAAACTATCCCAATAATCTGAGGAAGTAAATTTTCACGACCGGTAATCTCTGAACTACCAGTGGTTTTCGGGTTTATTGGTCTTGGTCTCGAGTTAATTCTTCCTGACGTTTCGTCTACATCTGCGGTAGACATTTTCAAAGGCGATGCGGTATCGGATGAAGCGTTCGAATCGTTTGTTTGAGCCTACGAAAATGTCTACCGCAGATGTATAAACGGAAAAGAATTACCTCGAGACCAAGACCAACAAACCCGAAAACCGTCGATCCCAAAAATAATTTTTTTTGAAGAAATATAATCCAAATCTGTCGATAAAATGAAAATGACACATTTATGTTATTTTTAAAACTTGGCGCTGAGGGTAGTGTTAATTGTCCTTTTATTTTGCTCGTAAAGCTGGCAACATTGCAATAATCATTTTTCCATTTTTATAATTATGAAATGTGGAGGATAAAGTGCCAATTGTATATAGTTTAAATGAGTATGATAACGGCAGTTTACGATTTCATTGTAGATAATTTTGTGTAAGCTACTAATAGAAGAATTTATAGTAAAGTTGGCTGGAAGTGGGATTGGAATGTTTTAATCGGGTCAATTCTGTTTCTTATTAGCAAGATTGACAATTTTCAAAGCAAAATATATCTCAATTTTGTAGATATCTACATTGCTTTATTGACAGGAGATGATGTGGCAGCAACATCTACCGATATTTTTTCAAGCCTTCTACCAAATTGAGATATATATTGCTGTGAAGATTGTCTTGCTATGGTAACAATCTTGCTAATGAGAAACAGAACTGACCCGAACGTATTGGTATTCTAAGAAGTATCTACACACCTTTTATTGTGCTGTACACGAAGTGAGTCATCCTGTATATTTCAATTATAGTTCAAGTAACGTCACATTCAATACAGAAATTGACCTATCTGAGCACTTATCATAAATTTTTCGGATATTGCCTGAAATAATTGTATTCCATAAGTGGATTCAACACTGTATATAGTGTTTTTGAAAAATACGTACTTTTTCCAGCTGTTAATGTATGAAAAATGAAATCCCCCCATAGGTCAAATTTAAGCGAATGATCTGTTATAAAATGAAATAGAAAAAAAATCAGGGCACTTAAAATAAAAGTACCATAATGTGTAAGCATGCTAAGAACAGAAAAACATTCATAAGTTCTATAGCTTTTATATAAAAGATTACAAAAACATCAAATAAATATATTACAATTGTAATTTTTATACTATACTTAATATTTCATTCAAATAATATATATTTCAAATATAAAAATATCTTATTTTGATTTTCGAGAAACTGGCAGAAGGTCTGAGTAGAACAGTGAACTGGAACTTGATTGTTAGTTAACAAAAGTTTCGGAAACTACCAGTCATAATCTGAATTGGTGTTAGGAACGCCTCCTGGATAGATACCAGAGAGACAAGCTGTACAATGTCCAACTTTACTATGAGCGTTTTTTGTTTTAATGTCGGATCTAACTGCTTTTATTAGACCTTCTAGGCTAAGGTATTCCAGGCTGTCGGCTCCTGAAATATAATAATAAGTATTAGCACAAGACACAAGTAAATAAATTGAAATTGTATTCCACATAAAGAGGCAAATATATGAAATCTATGTACCCTGAAATTAAAAAAAGTCGTAATATTAAGCATTCACCTGCAATCCAGTACGATTGGGTTTTGAGACAAGAATCGATTGCAGCACCACCAAACTTGGTATGCTAGTAGTTGGAACCATGATAAACACGAAAAAAAAAAGTTTACCAAAATTCCAGGGGTGGAACATATTTTGTTTTTTCGTTTAAAAATATATAAACAGATTTTTGCTGTAATCTTAGAAAGTATATGATTTATAGGAAAAACAACTCAACGGGGTGAAAAACAATTCAATTTTCCACAAAAATTATTTCTAGTAATTTCTTATGAAATGCACTCGTTTTCTCAGAAAACGTGATTGAACGCCGACATTACATTTCAGGTTCACCCTTACCGCCGCTGAAAGTTCTTGCGGAGCCAAGTATTTGATTGATCATAACTCTGCTCAAAAAGATCGTAGAAGGATAAGAAAAAGTTCATATCGTTTCTGAAGACTCCTACCTTCTCATGCAAATATAATATATACGAGTATTTGAATACCTAAAATGTGTTTTGTCCCACTTCACAGAGATGTTCGCGGATGATCTGAAAATCATGAATAATTTAGTAAATTTGGAATTATTATACTGGAGCAGCAACCCATACCCTCTTTGGACTCTATGCAACAATTTTGAAGTAGTATGACAGGTCCCACTCATACATGCCAAAAATAACTTTGTTTTACTCCTGCCTCATTTTCAACTCACCCATAAAATCGGCATTCTTTTCACTAAATGTTGAAAATAATCGCTTAGTAATATCCTGCATATATGTTTAATAACACTATTGTGAAGCAGAAACCTCAAGCTGGAAATCACATACTTCATTTTTCATGTAGGATGTGTGAGCGATTATTTTCAACATTTACTGAAGAAATTGTCGGGATTATGTGTGAGTTGAAAACTGAGGCATGAGTAAACCCCAGTTTTTTCTTTGGCATGTATCAGTGAGACTTGTCTCACTAGTCTTAAATCGTTGCATATGGTTAAAAGAGGGTACTGATTCCTGCTTCAGTATAATTATTTCATATCAACTAAAATATTCATGACTTTTGGATCCTCCGTAAATATTGTAGAAGGTTTATGTGAAGTGGGACAAAACACATTTCAGGTACTCAGATACTCATATGTTATATTTGCTTGAGGAAGTAGAAGTCTTCAGGAACGATATGCAGTAGCCGATTAGCGCGATCATGAAATGTGACCGTCGACGTTGAATCACGTTTTCTGAGAAAACGAGCATATTTCATAAGGTATTACTGAAAATCATTCTTGTGGAGAATTGAATTATCTCTCAACCTTTTGAAATCGTTTTTTGATAAATCTTATATTATAAATAACAACAAAAAAAATTATATTTTTTTTAAATGGAACATTTTTTAGGTTCCACCCTTGATTTTTTGGTAAACAATTTTTTTTCTAATAATACATGATTTCAAGAAGTCATGTGCCGAGTTTCAGAGTGCTACAATTCATTCTTCACTTTTTGCTCGAGTTTGTCTGTCGTTACTAGATTACTGATCGACCTCCAAAGATAATATAGTGTATCAGAGTCAGATGGACAAAGCATTTTTCTTCTGGAAATATTTGAAAACCTTTTCAATATGCAAATCAAATAAAGCCAGTGGAGTACCAATTTAGATTTCATGACTGACCTGATTTACCAAAGTGTTAACGACTGACAATGGAACAGGATGTGAGATATATGGCAAGGGTCTCAGAGTGAGCCTAAGTTACTCTCTTGGACTAAACAGTACAGTATTTCACTCCAAAAGGCACGCCGTATATACTAGTCAGGGGCCACTAAAGACATCAAAAAGTGACGTTCAGAAAATACTGGCAAAACAATAGAATGAATCTCAGAAGCTAAGCTGGTATTTTGTTTCAGAAATAGCACTATCATAGAAAATATAAATATATTTATGTTATAACTTCGTGAAGTAGGACTTTTTTGTATGAGCGTAAAGTTCGTTTAATGGGGCGCAGACGAGTTTAACAAATACACAAGTACAAAAAAGCTCAGTGCGAAAGTGTATTATACATAGTTTGTTTTACGAGAGTTATTATATTGCCAAAATGTAGAAATTGTATCTTTAATTTGAATGTTTTATGTTATGAATTGTCGCTGAATTATCAAATGATGAATTCCGAGTAGAATTTGTATCAAACTACTATTTTTTTCGAGAATGTTAATGTATGAACAGTGTGTAAAATATTACTTTACTCACAGTTGATGTTTTTATGCACTGTTGATTTCTTTACATGAGAGAAAATATAATAACAAGTTCTATCAAAGTTCGTTGGCAAAAATTTTTGTACATATTTGAAAAAATATTCCTACTTCTCTCCTACTTTTTCAAAACACAAAGCATAGTGAAAAAGACTGTATAAGCATATCCTCTGAAAATACTTCAAGAGGTTAATAAACTGTAGGAGGAACTTGATCGGCTATCAGACTTCTGCTGCTAAAAAATACAGTACTTCACAACATTCCCTCTACCTTATATTTACCAAATAAACTTTGCATATTTTGTTTCAGGAAAATTCAGATTTGGGAACTCAAGTCCATTCCTACTAAACAACAAATCATATCTCTCTAGAGATAATAATAATAATAATTATTATTCAGCTCTGAGATCGTTACATTAACATCACAAAAAGTGTGTAAACATAAGACCTATTAGCCTTGTCAAAAGCAACAAAAAAATAATGTTAAACATAAAAAATGTATATAAACAAGTGTACATATTGGTTTTTATATTGGGATACACGAGACATTCACTGTTTTTGAAAAATTCATCATATGAGTAGTACGCTTTCGAAGACAAATATGCATAAAGTTTGTTTTTAAATGTAGTTTGATTTTGATCGTTTCCACATATCTTTGTGTATCTGTTGAAGCAATCAATTCCCTTGTATATATGGGAGTTCTGACCAACTGATAGTCTTGAGAATGTTTGATGGAGTGCAAATCGGTTTCTTGTATTGTAGTTATGAAAATTGTTTGTTGAGAGATAGTTTTGCTTTTTAGTATAGATAATTAGCTGATAAATGTATAAGGATGGTAGTGTAAGTATATTATATTTAATAAAATAGTTTTTGCAGCTTGTTGACTGGAAAATTCCTGCCATACATCTAATTATTTTTTTCTGTGAAGAAAAAGCGCGTTGGATGTGAGCTGAGCATCCCCAGAAGATAAGTCCATATGATATAACCGACTCGGTGAGGCCAAAATATGTCATTTTTAGGACACCAAAATTTACCGTGTTCTTGATTTGTCTTATTAAAAAGCATATGCTGCTTAGTTTGGCCGATACATGGTCAACGTGATTTTCCCAGGTTAATTTGCTGTCAATGACTAGTCCTAAAAATTTACTAGCAGTGGTTTGATTCTTGGATTGATGGTTGAGTTTGATTAGGTAGCTGAAGTCGTTTTTTAAGTTTTTTGGTAGAAATGTTATTATTTGTGATTTGTTTATGTTGACAGACAGACCGTGTGTAGTGCAGTAGTTGTAGAATTCGTTAGCGGATTGATTTGCGTTCTTTACTAATTCTGCTGTGTTATTTGCTGAAGTTAAAAATGTTGTATCGTCGGCGTATAATATTTTGGCGTGTGGAGTGGGGCATGTCAGTTCGATGTCGTTGATGAAGACTAAAAACAGAATTGGGGAGAGAATTGAGCCTTGTGGTACCCCGGCGATGACATTTCTTGTATTCGACTTGCCATTACCAAAAACAACAACCTGTTCACGGTTCTGTAGATATGCCTGTAGCCATCTGTTTGCTGTACCTATAACACCAATTCGATAAAGTTTATCTATTAGTAACTGATGGTCGATTGAATCGAATGCCCGTGTGAAATCGAAGTATAGCGCTATGTTGTATTCTCTATTGTTGAGACAGGTATATTTGAAGTTGCATAATTCTGCAATTGCGCTATTCGTCAATTTTTCTTTGCGGAAGCCATGTTGATTGCAATAATATGTAATTAATGGTTTCCTATATTCTCTTATATCACCACTCACCAACTTGTAAAGCCAACTCTCTTGGAGTTAATTTATTGGCTACGAGTTCTTCTCTTGTAGGGATGTTGATACCCATATAACAAGGGTAACGAAGAGGGGGGCTGGCTACTCTTACGTGGACTTCTCTAGCTCCTGCATTCTTGAGGAGCTTTATAATAGGCCCAATTGTATTTCCACGAACAATAGAGTCATCAATCAATATGACCTTTTTACCTTTCACGTTACCTGCCAAGGCACCTACAAACAAAATATCAGTAACTAAATTATTTTTATATACTGTGGTTTGATCTTACCGAATTTTTTTGCAATACTCAATTGCCTCAAACGATTACTTGGTTGAATGAAAGAACGACCAACATATCTGTTTTTGCAAAGAACCTCAGCAAATCTAATGCCACTCTGAAAAAAAAAGAAATTTATTAATACTGAACCTTTTGATCTACGTTATGCCAATGCCAAGTGCTTGTTCGAGTCACGCTGATATGCGCATATAATATAATATGTGATACAAAAGAAGTACTAGTACAGTAACCACAGACAAATGTAAGCCACAAGTGAAGAATAAATTGTAGCACTTTGAAACTCGGCACATGACTTCTTCACATCATTTTTTTGTAAAAAAAAAAATTGTTTACCAAAAAATCAGGGGTGGTAAAAAAATTTAAAATTTTTCTTGCTGTTGTTTCGGAAAGTATAAGATTTACCAAGAAACAATTTCAACGAGGTGAAAGATAATTCAATTCTCCACAAGAAATATACTTAGTAATTTCTCACAAAATGCGCTCGTTTTCTCAGAAAACCTGATTGAATTCCTTTATCAAATTTCAGGCTCGCATTAACCTGCCACTGCCATTTCGTTGTCATAACTTTGCTAAAAATTATAGTAGAAGGAAAAGAAAAAGTGTATATCGTTCCTGAAGACTTCTACTTCCTCGTGCAAATATTATATGTGAGTATCTGAGTACCCAAAATGTGTTTTATCCCACTTCACATAACCATAACCCTTCTACGATATTTACGGAGGATTCGAAAGTCATGGATATCTTAGTTGATATGAAATAATTATACTGACGTAGGAATCAGTACTCTCTTTGGACCATATGCAACGATTTTAGACTAGTGCACTTATACGTGCCAAAGAAAAAACTGGGTTTTACTCCTGCCTCAGTTTTAAACTCACCCGTAATCCCGGCAATTTCTTCAGTAAATGTTGAAAGTAATCGCTCATACACATCCTAGATAAAAAATTAAATATGTGATTTCCAGCTTGAGGTTTGCACTTCACAATAGTGTTGTTAAACATATATGCAGGATATGTATAAGCGATTATTTCTAACATTTACTGAAGAAAATGTAGGTTTTATGGATGAGTTGGATATGAGCCAGGAGTAAAACAATTTTTTTTGTGTGTATAAGTGGGACCTGTCACGCTACTCTAAAATTGTTGCATATAGTCCAAAGAGGGTATGGGTTGCTGCTTTATAATTCCATATTTACAAAATTATTAATGATTTTCGGATCATCCGCAAACATCTCCGTGATTTTAGGTACTCAAATACTCGCATATTTGCATGAGAAGGTAAAGAGTCTTCAGAAACGATATGAACTTTCATGTTCTTGCTCCGATCATCTTTAGGAGAGTTATGACCAATTAAATATTCGACTCCGCCAGAACTTCCAGCGGCGGATAAGCGTGAACCTGAAATTTGATGTCGGCGTTCAATCACGTTTTCTGAGAAAACGAGCGCATTCCATAAAAAATTACTGGGAATCATTTTTGTGGAGAATTAAATTTTCGTTCACCTTGTTGAGTGGTTTTTTCCGATAAATCATATACTTTCCAAGATTACAGCAAAAATCTATTTATTTATTTTTAAATAAAAAATAAAAATATGTGTCAGTTTGGTGGTGCTACAATCGATCCTCGTATCAAAACCCAATCGCACTGGATTTTACGTGAAAATATGGAAAATACTTATGCGAATAAACGCAGGAGAGAGCCACAAATGAATTTTTGTGATTTTGTTTCAATATGGCGACTTTGTTGTTTACATTTTGTATGTCAAAATGATCGGATTATTAATGTAAGTCGATTCATAAACTTTAGATTTAATTTGTTAACAAATTCAAAATTTCATCCTCTCCGCAACTTCAATATACTTTGTTTCTGCTGAAAATTTTGGAGAAATAAATTACCAAAAACTAATAAATTTGATCTAAAAACAGTCTGACGGATAATTTAGTTGTCACTTTGAGACTTAGGGACATGAAATGTTCAACAATCTTTGTTGATAATAGCAACAAAGACGAGTGCTAATCTAGTTAAAATTATCTCGAAGAAATTATTACCACGAATGTAATTCGTCTCGATTATTTTTTACCGGACATTTGTCAGTATCGTCCTGGCAACCAAGTCAATGGCTAACTTTCATATGCATTCATTTACACAAAAGATCAATCAAACAACGTTAAACAATTATTGCTGTAATTTGCTACTGACAAATTATCAGGAGTAAATACCACGAGTGATTGAATTTTCGCGATAAGTCTGTCGATTTATTTCTGAACGAAACTGAATTGCTCAAAACAATTCAGTTGAGTACAGAAATAAAAGACAGACTTATGAGATCAATTCAATCACGAGTTGAATTTTATTAGACTATTTCAGGAATAAAAGTTTCTTCATTAATATAAACACGAAGTTGTATTACGATCATAAACAAATTATTAAAATCGTCAATATTATAATGTTTTGCAAATACAGCTATATTAATTATTGATCGAACTGTCAAACGTATTCATTTCGTCATGGTTACGTCGTTGAAAATACCGAAGCTTGTCTTTGGTTTGCGATTGGTCAGATTAGGTGAGAATTTTAAGATGAGTGAAATAGTCAGTATAATTTTGATACGATTGGTCGATTTAAAATGTTTTCTCATGACAGGATCGTATAAAAAGTAATCATTATAATTACATTTTCACTACATTACGATAAGTTTAACCACTGGTACTTGGTAAACCAACGAACAAAATGTTTTGTCACATTCTACACATATTAAAGTCTATTATAAAGTTTTTCCATGAACGGTATCATTCCTTGTGGAAATGTAATGCAGTGTCAATTATATTGTAATGTAATGTAGTTATAATGAACGATGCATGTACCGGCCTTTACTCAATGGCTCCTGCAAGTTCCCGGTTTTGCAGTCTGTCTACCAAATCGTTTGTTCTTGATCTCAATATTTTACTTGGCTTTATTAGCTCCGTCAGGAGAGAAATAATCACAAAATTGATGAATCTATTATAGGTTCATTCTTGCCTTGAGAAATTGAATCCAACCAACGCCAGGTGAAAAACCTATGATATCATAGTTGCTTACCTCGCTGAACTAAACTCTGCTATGATTAGAATCAACATTTTAACAGAACGGTTTGTGTAGAGCAGTGTTTTTCAACCTTTCGGTCGCGAGCCCCAGGGGATAAGAGAAAAAGTGTTTATAGGTCTACACAAAAAAAAAAGTACAGTTTCAGTGAGTAGGCTGTGCCTGTTTATTTTTTATTAATTTGTCGAAACGTGGTTCTATTTTTGAGACACAAATAATCAATAATTCATTTTCTAATTGAAGCCTATTTCTGTTTTTAGTTTTTATGTCAATTTGTGGACTCTCGTGACTTATTTGCGCAGTACACACTTTACAAAATACCTACAATTGGTTTCTCAATCGATATTCAGTTTTCAGTAGAAAGAAAATTAAATACGTATTTTTTAAAATCAGAGACATATAATCTTATTAGGGCCCTGGGCGGGTCAATAGAATTTTTTAACTCGTGAAGGGGTCGCATATTAAAAAGAGTTGAAAAACACTGGTGTAGAACCTACCCAGATAACACAAAGACGTCCTCAGTACGTCCACAGGACATAAATCTAAGACATTCAAGACGTCCCGAAGACGTCTATTACTGGACATAAGACGTCCTTAGGATGTCCTGGGGACATCCGTTGTTACAAATTGGAACGTTCTGGGGACGTCCATTATATGTCCCTGTAAGGTCTTCCATGGACATCCCTTGGACATCGTAAGGATGTTTTTAGGATAACAATTTTCAAGGTTTTCTATAACCCATGATCCTAATCAATAGAAAGTGACATACCAACTAGAAAAAGTGAAAAGGATAATGATGGAAAGTGATTTTCGAAAAAACATTTATAAATTATTATACTGGTGACGACTGGAGAAACTCACTGAGCTAAATAAGCTCAGTGGAAAATGTATGAAATTTATGAGGAAAATCAAACCAAAACACGTTTTAAATTTTTGAAAAAGGCACAAGGCATGAACATAATATAAGTCGGTAATATGAATTTGGCCTGAGTTTGAACGTCCTGGGGATATTCGCATCGGATTTCCCAAAAACGTTCCGAGTCGTACGTCCCCAGGATATCCATATTAGGTTCTGGGATGTTCGGACCTAAATGGGACATAAAATGGACATCCTCTGGACGTCCAGTGCTATCTTGGTAATAGTTATTTAAGTAACAAGGAATGTAAAGACGTGTTAACATTCGAGGTGAGCGAGTACGAGCTGAGGCAAAGCCGAGGCTTGTCGCTTGCCGAGGATGTTAACAGTCGATGCATTCCGTGTTACTTATTACGTTTTTCCCGCTGCTTGTTGACATTTCTCAAAATTTGCCTGGATTGAAGTTTTTTTTTCTTACCCTTCCTTCATGATTATTCGTTCCGATAATTCATTCTGAGTTGCTTGTGCGCGTAACTAAGTTACCGAATAAACAGACAATAATATTCAATAAGTCTCATAACCTAAAAATTGATATCAATGAATCTGAAGGTATTACTTGTTAAAGTCAAAGTAATTATTACCCTAGGCATGTAAATGGCACTATTTACATTCCGTTTTCAAGATGAATTGGTAAACGAATGATATAGGCCATTTACCTGTTTTGTTGCTAAGCATGTATGGACTATTTACGGTGTCGGCTGCGGGAAAAATGTCTTAAATGAAAAATATGGTTACCTGTCGTGAAAATCCGTGTGCAGCAGCATTGCCAGACTCTGGTACCGCACTAACAATATCGGCTTCCACCGGGTGTTCAATAGCTAACTGCCTTCCGCACTGCATTCTCACCGCGTAAACCATTTGACCCTCGAAAATGCTGTCAGCCCGTGCAAAATAAACATATTCGAAAATACAAAAGGCTTGTAACTTATCTTCAGGCCTTTGAACAATATCAATTGTACGGATACCATATCTGGTCATTTCTATAATTTCTCCTGGAAATACTTCTCGGACGTATTGGGCTCCTATCGACAAAAATCCACATGATTCAGATGAAACGACCCATCCCACAGCTTCCCTGCTGTCATCACATTCTCCATCCAAAGCTGTAGTGTAATAATTGACATTAAATCCAGAAAAGCAGAAATGAACTCACCTTACGTTCATTGAATGGTAAAATTTTTCCCAAACATAGTGGTCTGTTTCCATAAGGATCTCTAACAGCGTATATTCGATTCTTTATCATGATAACTAGTGAATAACTTAACGGAGCCAAATTCATGAAGTGCCTTATTCTACCTGGCCAGTCTGGTTCTCCATCTGGCTCACCCTCAGGAGGATTTAAACACAAAGCTTGAGTAATAAGCTCACTATCCGAATGAGTTGAGAGTCCCACCCCATGTTCCAATACCTAAAAACAACGAAATTGTCGGTAATGTTTCAATAATTTGTAATAAACCTTTTATGAGAAAATCAACTATGGACGAGAATAATTGCATAAAATAGATATTCTATATCTTTAGGCGAATCATATATTACATTACGAGTGTGAAAAATCACTTTTGTTAAAGTAATGTACACTATTTTTCCTACGACCACGTGATAATCTTACTAAGTAATATCAATGTTATTGAAATGTGTGCAAGAACATCGAACTAAGTCTAACTGACAACCATTTCAATACATGACCTCACTTATTTTAAAAACTATTTACAAATACAAAATATTCTCTTCAAGTCATAATACCTACGGTATTAAAGGTTTATTTTTAATTAGAAATACACTACATATTCTTGTCCGGGTGTCCACGGAAAGTGGTTCGTCCCTATAACTTTTTCGATTTTACAGATATTGAAATGAAATTTGGAGGATCTGCATAATATACCCAAGTAGCATTTTGGCGACGACAACCACATAATACACCAAAATTAACTTTGTAGTTGGTGTAGAAATTAGTCATTTGTGAAACGACGCTCTCTAAACCACCGGTCAACGTTGTTTTAACGTTGAGCATGATATCAGTCAAGCTACGACGTTGTCATAACGTTTACTCAACCGACTACAAGTAGTAAATATTCTGGGAATGGGAATAACGTTCTAAAAACGTTTAAGTGACAACTTTAGTTATTTTAAACGTTTTCCCGACAGTAAAGCGACCTTGTGAGATTCACTAAGCAGTGAGTAATTTTTCAGTTAAGGTGAAAACGTTTCCCCAACTAACCTCCCTTCAAATATTTACCGCAGAGGACGTGTAGGCCAAATTTAGATAATAATTATACCTAATTTATTATATATTTTTTAATTCAGTGGCAAGAACCATTGATTGCTAAATTGTTTGACAAAAAATGTATTTATAGTAAAGGAAAAGGGAGTAGAATGATCCTAACCTAATTTACGAATCGGAAATGAAAAATTCTTACTGTCTTCTCTTACAGATAAAAAAAGTCGTGAAGAAACTTCACGGGCAAAAGCTAACATGAAGACAGACAGTTTGGAAATATTAAGTTTGATTTCTTTAGGAACAAGTGCCAACCTGAATAGAGAGATATTGAGGAAAGCAACTACTTTTTCAGAGGAACAACTGTATTATAATAGCCAGGGGAAATAACTTGATTATGACCATGTACAACAGTTCAATAATTTGAAAGAACTGAGGGAAAAACGCGAAAGAGACGGGTTACAAAATGTGGAGCGGAATGTAATCGTTAGTTGGAATTGGTTCAGTTTTTGGTCCGATAAGCAACTCCAGTCGCGCTTCGGGTATAAAGTTGGTTGTATGGCAGACTAGCGTTAAAAATTAGTATATTTTTAGTTACCTGACAACCAAGGTCGCGTTGACGACTTGTATACTCCTACGCCATATTGAAAGTGTAATTCTATTTGGAAACAAGGTCGGCCATTAAAACTTGGGATGTTAAACAAACATTTACAAAGGATTAAAAAAAAATATTCATAGGTATTCCGTATTCAGTTCACGCTTAAATCGATATCAACATTAAAAATTGTTTATGAAAATATATATTTCTTATTCTTGACATTTGAACACTTCCCAACAGATTGAAAGCCCACGTGTTTTTTAGCATGAAACAATGGTATATTTGACAGTGAAATGTAATGCGTTGGCAATTTCTGTTTCGTAATCGTTATTTTTTGGTAATATTGAGATGAAATATTTCGATATTAACTTGCGGTATATAGTAGTTGCCAGAAAGTTTTCTCTTAGTGTCCATTTTGGCATCAGTAATTATTTGGTTGATAAATCAACTATTTTCTGAACACCATAGAAAATAAACTGTCATTGCTGCTTGAGAGGGCGCTGGTATGCAGTTGTTTTTAAGTAAATTGAGCAAGGTTTAGGAAACGACCAACTGCTACCTACAGTTGCTGCAGAAGCGTTGTGAAAACCCAAAAATGATTGACCAAATTGGTGTAAAACAGGGTTGTGACAACGTTGTGTTGACGTCGCCAACTCGACTTATGTTTGGTTGCACAACTTTTTCAAACACGTTGCCGCAACGTTGAATTGCTACTTGGGTATAAAACTGCATTTTTTGATAAGTGACTCAGATTCGTGCTACTTTCGGTCTTGCCGGAACTGTTATAAACTTTTAATTTTTAAATGAGTATATTTTCACTTTTTTGTCGACATATGACATTCTGAATACAACCATGTATCACTTTTTGTGACCATGTTTTTTTCTTTTCGATATTTAATTTTTAATCTAGAGGGCTATCGATACGTTCAAGTTTCAAT
Organism: Chrysolina haemoptera; assembly: GCA_958298965.1. NCBI lineage: Eukaryota > Metazoa > Arthropoda > Insecta > Coleoptera > Chrysomelidae > Chrysolina > Chrysolina haemoptera. The sequence goes on from OY282591.1 coordinate 5,246,866, forward strand.
CAATCAATTTTGGTCCTAAAGTAGGTATTGGAAAATATACAACTTTAAGGATTTCGGTTCAAATGCATCTGCTGTGTAAAATTTAATTTTTAATTTATTATTTTATTTTCAAATGACAACATAGTGGCTGGCCGGATCAGAAAATTTTGGAGGATTGTATACGACTTGAAACTGCATTTTTTGGCAAGTAACTCAGCTTCAGCAAGTTCTAACATTATTGTGGAATATTTTTCAGCCAAAATATTTCTGCTATGTACATACAATCCAATTTTAGAATTTGTATTATCAATTTTTTTAAATGGATTGTATACGCTATTGATTGAAAAACATGTTAATAATATCGTTTATGCAAGGATATATAAGTTTTTGCATTGATGGTTTTGTTATATCATTTATGTTGGTCACAGGTTACTCGATGAATTTAAATATTATTTTAATCTCAAAAGGAAAGATCTACCGTAATATTTTTAAGTTTGTTGTTGAACGTTTCTTCGAGAATTAATAGTGTGCAGTATCAAATTAATCGTAATGAGGTGCTCTTTTTTTCTGACCCGACGATCCACTATGTTGCCTTTTGAAAAAATAAAGTAATGATAATTTTAAAATTAAACTTTTAAACAGCAGATGCATTTTATCCAAAAACCGTGAAGTTGTATTTTTCCAATTCTTTAGGACTAAAATTAATAAATTGAACGTATTAATAACCCTCTAGGTTCGAAAATGAATATTAAAAATTTTTGGTTACAGAAAGTAACAAATGATACATGGTTGTATTCAAAATGTTATATGGAGACAAAAAAAGTTAAAATAACTATACCAGGTGTCTCATTTAAAAATCGAAAGTCATTCGTCAAAAAATGCAGTTTTATGTATAATATAGATCCTCCAAATTTCATTCCAATATCTTCAAAAACAAAAAAGTTATAGGGGCCAGCCACCCTCCGTAGACACCCGGCCCAAATTGTATCGGAGAAGATGGGTTCAATTCCACGCAACGTTAAAAAAAATTATTTAAAATGATTATTTTTGTTCTTCAAATATAAATTTAACTAACTAAATTGAAACAAAAATTATGAATATGATAGCTTTGTCGTCGGTAAATCTAAATAGAAATTATGCATTTGACAGCTTATCTCGCCTCAACCGACAGTCGGATAGGCCGGATCATCGAGCCAAGTTTGTACTTAGCTACCATTTTATTACAACCAATGGTGCGGCCATAAGTGGAGTGCATACTACTGGATCTGCCCTGTCAGTTCCCGAGCAAATCAAGCGTTGCTCACCCGCCGGGGTAATCCAGCCCGTACCCTAAGAGCATACCCTCGTGGTCACAGTGTGGAAGGAGCGCCAGGGTCGTCACTCCTGACGCGTCCGGCTCCATTATTCCCCCCAGGTATCCATGTTAGCCGGATCTCTCCGACAACGTTAGATGGGTCGCCGTTTGCAGCCGTTTGTCCGACTGCTACCCATGTTGGCCTACGTTTCATGGGTAACCGTCCGTGCCACCTGGACACTACCATGTTGACTGGGCGTGGACTCCTCAGCTTGTACCAGTTGCAAGGGCCCCCGACTGGATTCACAGGGAGTACCCAGCACCCCAAGGCATGGATTCCCGTCTTTCAACCAGCCCTACGCTCCATCCCGAGGCATATGGTGGACCCCGGGGGCTGTATGTCTGTACAACAGTGATAAATACGTCAATTTTCTATGTGGTCATAGAAAAACATAATTTTATTCTCTTAGGTAAGTCACCTTTGAAAGCCACCGTCCTAATTTAAGATTACCATGATAAACTTCTTTCTTCATTTCTATACAGTATCGGAAACTTTTCATCTGGGATATAGACAGAACTCTACGCGAGCAACAAGGAACGCAATGATATGATAATACCACATGAATAAGAGAGACGCACTACTGCGCGCCTCTCCTTTCACCTCGCCCGACCGACGAATTAACAGCTCACGATGATATCCCTTGCTCGAGATAGAGAAGAAATTGTGATACTCTCTCTCAACATATAGCAAGCTTTTCTTTACGCTATCATGAAACCACATACCCAAGATAAAAACTTTCCGATACTGTATATTATATTAGCTGTATATTACGGTGTAATAGATATTTACGATATAAGTGTCGTGATTATCGATGAGTTATCAAACTCGGCCCAAAGGCCTCGTTTGACAAATGTTCCATCTCAAATCGTAATATGAAATTACGCAAATATTGTGCAATATTTTACCTACCACCAATAATGTTAATTATTTACTCAAAATTAGTCAATATTCCTGCAACAAGCAAGCGTTGCGCCCATTGTTGATTTATTTTGCGAACTGTCAACTTTGACACGTTCATTCCAACTTAGTAAAATTTCATCGACATTAGTTCAGACCATTAGAGAATAGATTCAGATATAGAATCCGCTACAAATTAAAAAATTCAAATCTTTACCTGATAAATCCCGTGATAGATACACAAATTTATAATAAATTATTTCTTGTTATTCTTTTCCATTAAATAGACTGACATTTAAAAAGAGAAACTCATATCAGTATCGTAATGACTGACATTACATATTGACAGTAGGTAAAAAATTATACTCACTTGGATGAACAAAGCTATTTAGAGCTCCAGTCAAATCTTCATACATTCTCGAGGATAATTTAATGTTTAAATTATCAAATTTATTTAGTTCTAACTAAAAAATTTATTTTTATGATCATGCTGTCATTGTAAAAAAAAATTCACATACTCTAGCTTAATTTCACCTGAAAAACCGAGACTAAACATTTGGCGGTTTAACCCTGGGTCACCCTGTACATATATACATATTTCATTCTTATGGATTTTATTACTTTGGTTACAAACCAAAACCCCCCTGAAAAACTCCCTAGATCCGCCAGTGCCTGGAGCCTTTTTTCTGTAATGTTGGAGTTGGTTTACTTTTGAAAATCTATATGTACAGAATGACTCTTTAGAAGGGTGGTTTTAATTAAAATAATTTCGATGTGCATATATGAAAACAGGGTTAACTATAATATAACCTCAGTAGTTCAAATAACATACTTGTTTCCTTAAACTATCACAGTTCACCAATTCTCCGTTATGTGCAACTGCTAATGCGCCATGAGCTGTGTGCACAACAAATGGTTGGCAATTCACTTCTTCGGATGCAGCACTAGTAGAATACCTAGTATGCCCTATGCCTATGCTTCCTTTCAGTCGTCTGATTGCCTCATCGTTGAAAATATTACTTATCATTCCCATGCCCTTTACTACATTGAATGATTTTGAGCATGTTCCTTCACTTGTCACTATCCCAGCAGACTCTTGACCCCTGAAAATATGGAATAAATTTATATAAAAAATTAGCCTGGACTGGCCTGGAATCAGCTAACTACTCCACAAATTTGGTTCCTTTATTTCAAAAAGTTTGCAAGATACTTTTTGAAACTATTTGCAGATATTACAAAAAAAAATTATATATGTTTAAAACTTTCAGAGATGATTCCACATCTCCGCAAGTCAGGTTGCATGAACTCAGAATCGGAAGGCCATAATCGAACTATACAGGGTGTCCCATATAAAACTCCGATGGCAAATATCTGGAAAATGAAATATGTTATCCTCCATATTTCGTCGAGGCAGATTATTTTGATGTCAAAGGGTCCTGTTATTCACATAGAAATCCATCACTAGGCGTCATCCGTTAGGGCATCGCGACACCGACGCCAATTTTTGTATATGGCATCCCAGATTTTTCAATGTGATTTTAGATTCTGCATCAAATTCTGAATACAGCCATATAGCACACTTGTAGTTTTCCTTGAATACTAATGAAAAATGGCAAATTTAATTCATATCATCAAAAGGGCCATGAATGAGTCAAAATAAAAAGCAATAACACGAGTTTAAAAAGCAATAACACGAGTTTGATCAAACCGATCTATCAGTTATAATTGCATAGCCTGTTCAGTTTCTTCTAGTTGTTTGTTTCTGTATACATGTTTCTGCCAATACAAACTAAAATAAATGTACCAAAAATATTTTACTGTGACCAAAACTCGATGATAGTAACAAAAAAATTAAAGTGATAAAATTAATTATTTTAATAAGTGTTCGAATTGCTTTCCTTCATTTAGAATACACATATTGTATCTTTTAATTATTTCTTGATTCGTAACAGCTAAAAGTGTCGCTCGGGAAATGGAAGCACAAACATTTGTGATACTATTTTTTAGATCCTCTACATTTTGTGGACGTCGTCTTTAATATATCCCCACAAAAAGAAATCCAGTGGAGTCATAGCTGGACTTTGAGCTGGCCATGGTGTTGGACCTTTATTTCCAATCCACTTCTCATTAAAAGTGTCATCCGAATACTGGGTAACTATTCGATTATTATGCGGAGGTGCCCCATCTTGTTGAAACCACATATTTAGTCGAGTTTGTATTGGTAAATTGTCCAATAGATTCGGCAACACATGTTGGAGGAAAAGCAAGTACCTCTCTCCATTGAGAATTCCTTCGAAAAAATGAGGCCCTATCAAATAACCATCGATGATTCCGCACCAAACATCAACCCCCCACACAGACTGATGTTTCGTTTCTTGAATCCAATGAGGGTTCACGTCAGACCAGTAGTGACAATTATGTTTATTTATTATACCGTTATTATGAAAACGGCTTTCATCACTCCATAATATTTCGTTCAGAAATTGATTATCATCATAAAAACGGATGGGCAACCATGCAATGACGTTCAATCTCCTATCAGCATCTCCTAAATATTAGAATAGACTATAGTTAGGAAAAAATAAAACAGAAATATTATTACCTGGTTGTAGTCCTTGAACCAGATAAATTTTGTCGGGATGGAATTTGTTTTTTGATGAAATACGTTGTATTGATGATTTCGAAATATCACAATCTATTGCTACTTGTCTGGTAGAACTATGTGGTTCCAGTACCATTTGACCTAGCACTGCGACAGTGTGATTCTCATCTGTAGCCGTTTTTTGTTTTTTTCGCTTCCGTTCATTAAAACATCCATTTTGTGCTAAAGATTTGGCTAGTGAATGTTTTGTCTGACGGTAATCTTCTGTAAGGATTCTTGCCTCGCCATAAATACATATCCAACTTTTCTGCATTCGAAAATTGAACCATTTTTGAATTTTACCAAAAACCAGCCCAAATCTGAATAAACTTCCGTAAAATCTGAGAGGTTTTCTGACAGATCGATGAATACTCGCATTATTGCATTTATTTTGACGCTTTCATGGCCCTCTTTATAATATGCAATAAAGTTGCTGTGGTGCATGTGTATTCCAGGGAAACTATGAGTGTGCTATATGGCTGAATTCAGAATTCGATGCAGAATCTTAAATAGCATTGAAAAATATGGGATGCCATTTAAAAAAATTGGCGTCGGTATCGCGACGCCCTAACGGATGACGCCTAGTGATGGATCTCTATGTGAATAAAAGGACTCTTTGACATCAAAATAATCTGCCTTCACGAAATATGGATAACATATTTCATTTTCCAGATATTTGCCCTCGGAGTTTTATATGGGACACCCTGTATAGGGAAAATCTTATGTTTTTTTAAAGTTCGTGGTATCGACTTTTGGTATACCCTGAATGAACAGATGACTCAAATAAATTGATGGTGAATGGACAAAACGAGTATGCATGGCCGCTTACCGAATTTCAACGTTCTAATAATAATCCAACTGCAAGTTGAAAACGTCTAAAGCACGCCATATCCTTTTTAACTCTGATTACTTTCATTGCGCACTTCCATTGTCTGGATTTTTACTATGATCGGAGATACGGAACCGATTGAAAAGTCGTGCTCATAGTAAAAATTCACAGAATGAAAGTCCGCATTAAAAGTAATCAAATTAATCATTGTCTAAAATTTGATACCTGAACTTGCAGTGGCGGGTTAGCGCGAGCATGAAATGTGACGTCGGCGTTACACAACGTTTTCTGAGAAAACGAGCGTTTTTTGTTAAATATTTAATCATTCTTGTGGAGAATTGAATTATCTCTCAACCTATCGAAATTGTTTTTTAATAAATCTTATTTTTTTCTGAGATAACAACAAAAAAAATTGTATTTTTTTAAATGAAACATTTTTTAGGTTCCACCTCTGTTTTTTTGGTAAACAATTTCTTTTCTAATAAAACATGATGTCGAGATGTCATGTGCCGAGTTTGAGAGTGCTACAATTCATTCCTCACTTTTTGCTCGAGTTTGTCTGTCGTTACTGGATTATAAATATAATAAGAAACTTGCATTCTGGTCAGTAATAAAGTATACCTACACATTTTAGACAACTAAAAAATTAATAAGTCATATCTAATAAACTTGTGTTTCAGAATTGAATATATCGGCAATATATGCCCCATGCAATATATACATTGTAGAGAATCACCAAGAAAGAGTGATAACACGTTCTTTGCGATGTTTTTGTTTTCTTGCTTATTTAATCTTACCACTCTTGTATAACAGAATATTCCATCGCTACGTCAAATCTTCACTATCAAAAGAAATAAAACTTCCATATGAATCAAAGGTTAGTCAACCGTAAATAAACATTTCAATGATGCAATAATCAGAAGATTGACAAATGATATATTACTGGTTAAGTGAATTTTGTTATCAAAGATACACACTGTAGGGTAGGAATTCACAAATGAAATATTTTTCGGTCTGCATACGCAATTTTCCACTTGAAATTTCAAATACTTTGGAAGCGGTTAGACTTGGATATAGGACATATTATACACGAAATATTTCCAGAATATGGTAATATACACAGGTTCCATTGAAAATAACGAAGTTGGGGTCCACTTCCGGTGTAACCGGAAGTGTGAACCGGAAGTGTAACTTTCTTGGAAAAATTTAAGCCGGATAGCCCCTACCAAAAAAGAATTCCATCAAATTTTCAAATTCGTACCATCTGTGGTTTTCTATATATTTATAAATGCAGTTCCCGACGGGACACCCTGTATAGCCTACATTGTGATGATGACAATAAATGTTATGCATTATGTGTTTCTTGTTGAAAGAACAAAAATTCAGGAGACTAACGGAGAACTAAAATGTGTGTTATTCCTAGATAAAAGCCAATTCTGTTGCTCTTCCGGTTTTATGGGAAATGGTCCTTAATTTGTGTCCCGAGGTGGTGCTGTATGTTTTCCGTGTTTTCCTACAGCTGAGAAGTGAATACGCCACCAAAAATCAGTAAGTCGCCCGGAGCGCCACTGAAATAATAATTGGCGTCCTCTTCCCGCACAGGCTATGCCTTTGGGTGCACTCTATGAGGAAGTATTATTATTATTATTATTTAGTTTTTCAGATGTAACACTTTGTTTATTTTCATTATTCTTTTTAATGATGATGATGTTTCATATATGCGAAACATCCTGTTCCGATTTCATGTTGTCACTGAAAATGGAATTTCATCACCACATTTTGCCACTAGCAGGGGTCTGAATTTCGAATGTGGCAAAATAACTTTTTTCTACAACTATCAAAAAAAGTCCACTTTTTTTGTGTGATTTGTGTGCGTAAAGTACCTATTACAATATTTCACTATCAACATACGATTTCATTATTAAACGGAAAAGCGTAAAAAAAGTGCACTTTTTTTAACCGCTGTTGCTAGGCAACCGACAGTTTCATGGAACAACAGTGACAGAACCGAATAATAACGAAATCCTGTCATAAAGCCAGTTCTCATTTTCTTTGGCAACTATAATAACCTATAAATATCTGATAAACAAATGTTTCACCAATAATATTCTTAGCATTCTTACTATTAAATAAGTATTAACAAAATTCCAAACTATCGCGGCGAATATATTCAAAATAATAGCAACTATATTGGACCTAATCTACACTAGGTAATCCAAGGTAGCTATGGCTGTTTGGCCGTTAGAAACTAGTTGACAACAATAACTAATGAAATTTGTGTAATTGGGCATCTATCCAGATAACGAATTCTTGATAACTATACATTTAATTTAAGTAGAAATGAAAAGTGATGAAGATTGAACGGAGAAAATCATGGATAGTGCAAATGTGAGATTTCCTTGACATAGTTCAAAGAAAGACAAAGGTATTCGTTGCTTCACGAGGATTGTTGACAGTTGTAGAAAAATACTGTTTGAAACTCGTAAAGTGTTTTTTTTAACCGTAGAAATACATTTCCTACTCGTAAAAAAAGTATCACTTTACCTACTTTTGATACATAAATTACTATTTTAAGTACCTTGTTTAATGATAAATTATTATAATATTATCAAGTGTGCGTCTGTTGACTTTGGCACACTGATATGTAATTTTTTTTGCATAGTTAGTTCTTTATAAAAGTTATTGAATAAATTACATATTTTTTTTTTGTTGGTAGGTATGTTATGAATCTCTTAGGAAAAATGTTGATCCTAACAGGTGCGCAAATTGCCTTTTCGTTCGTCCTGTATTTTCGTGCGTAATATTTTGTGCACTCGTTAGGAAAAGAACTATTTTTTAGTGATAAGATTTTTTCATATAATGCAACCTGTATGACACCATAATACCAAAATTTTAAATATCTACTAATTATTTATTTAGTTACCTATGACTATATATTCACCATGGACGTATACATTCATACGTCCATGATATTCACCATTATAAAAAGAAAATACGAAAAAAGTAGTGCGGCAGATTTTCTGGATTTGAAAAGGCAATGTTGCCCCCTTCCTCCAACTCATGACCAAAGCATTTTCTTTTGACCAATTTTGACAAATTTTCTTAGCCACACAAAAACTGCCTGTTTATTAGAGATACTACAAATTGGTGTATCATTCGATTCGCTCTTTCAAAATTATCTGTCATACCGCATAGGAATGTCATTAAAAAAAATAGATAGGTAGTTAACTAAAAAAAACCATTTTGCCATATTCATACTCCTACTGGTGGCACAGTATTATAATCAAAAGAAAAATTAATATAATGAAAAAATGAATAACCCTAGCTTCTATTATATATTTAGAATTTGGTCTACATTTGAAAAATGAGAAAATATACAGGGTGTTTCCGAAATTAATAATTAAATAATTTTTATTTGGTACTAACCTGTGCTGTAGAGCAACCAACCCCCAACATATTATTTGTGATATTTCCAAATTCGTTGGCCATTCACCACAGCCTATTGCTCCAAAAACTCCACATTCGTGTGTAAGTCCTGATGAAACCTGCCCTCTACCCTTTCTTTTACTTACTCCAACACTTTCTAATGAACATGCCAGATCTTCCTCTTCGGTTTTGTGATCGTATTGACAGAGTTTGTCCATGGACATATTCTGTAACAGTCATGTTTATTTTTGGTGAGTAATTCCATAAATGTCTACGAATAATATAGAAAATTTTTTGCTCAAGCGAAAATCCAATGAAACTAGTTAAATTTAGGTCATGTGATTGAATACAACCAATAAGAACAACATTATACTGATAACAGACCCAACGGTCTGTTTTCACCCTCAGGCACGTTGCTATGGATATACATATATTTGGATTTATATTTATTTTGATTTTGAAGTTTCAAATATTCAATAACGTCAAAATGTCAGTGATGTCATGATTTGGTTGTAATACTGACGAGAACATTGATGAAATTTTCTTATCAAATATATCAAAATAAACTGTTTACAATAACAAATTTGTATGGAAATCATTTATAGACCATTGCAATATTACAAAGTATCGGTTAGTAAAAAATTTTCTATTCGAATAACCCTCGAACATTGATAAATATAACAACTTCCTCAAGCTTGTTGCTTATAGAAATTGTTTCCAAAACAAGCTTTCGGAATCTGCTATAATTATTATCAATGTCCTTGGGTTATTGCTACTGATAATAATACTAAGAATAATACATTGTGTCTCAGTTCTCGTGGACACACCCCCGTAAACACTGTGATATTTGCAGAATCAATAGATACATTAAATATATATTCACAGTTAAGTAAAAACTTCCTGAAGTTAGGGGGTGTTTCTATAAGAAATTAAACAAATTTTAATTTTTTCAAACAAAATTTTTTTCAGGAACAAAGCAGGTTATCATTAAAATGGTTGTTCTTCTGATTACGTATTTGTATATCACTTGAAATGATCCCTTCGATGTCACTTTGTACATTTTCGGTGTAAGTATCTGTCGCTTCTAGAAAATTCAGAATTCTACGACAAAAGTAACGGAAGTTACGGGGGTGTTTCCATCAGAAGTGATACACACTGTATAATAATAGTGCAAAACTGTTCCTAAACAGACCAAATGTATTTATACATGTTTAATAAAATTCGTTATCGTTATGTAATATATCTATCTGCTTCAAGTCAATTAATTTGGTATTATAGGCGAGTACCTACCTTTATAGTTTAAATGCCACTTAATTTTGAACAACAATTGTGGTTTTATGATGTATGCAACAAGCAAGTGCATCAATAAGGGCGTTTTATTATTGTAAATATTAATATTCGAAATTGTACAATTCCTGAAACTAAAGGAAGGACTTGATGAATTTATTTATATAAAATCATTCATTAATACAGGTCATTAATAAGCGAATTTGAGTGCGTTGAAATACATCATAAATGGACGGAAAAGAACATTTTAATACCGGTTAATTGTGTAGGAAGTTTCTACACCGGTCATCGATTCTACCATGAATAGTATCAAAATAATGATATCTTGTCATACCTACATATCATATATATGGTCATTTTATGATATAATATAAATCATTTCATCTGGCCGCGATAATCATAATAATAAACGATCAAACATTCATTGGTATCACGCGTCATCAAACTTTAGAAAAAAAATATTGCTTTAATTTCCAGTTAGAATATATGTGCATGATGTTCCATTTCAAAATACCTACAAAGTCAGTATCACACCCAAGGGGGTGCTTTGGGTTCTGAAGCATTATTCCAACTGAGCCATTTTTCGAAAATTAAAATCAATGATTGTTTTAAACTGTTTCCTGTATATCCTGGAGCACCTTCCCTAATTAGTTTCTGAGTACGTCAGTTAACTAGGTAGGTAACTACTATATCAATTATTTCAATCTTTGCTAAATTTTTGGGGGAATTTGTTAAAATTATATGTATATATTTATATTATATTTTTTATATATTTTACCATCTAAAAATGATAGGTACCTAGGTAGGCACCTACCTCTATATTTCTCAAAGTATGTATGCAACACTGTAGATAAAAAATATTAATACCATTTCAGTACCGTGATCTTTGAGACGAATTAAACTGAACATTTGACGATTTAGAGCAATTTTTTTTCACCATAGTATTAATAAAAATCGGTCCTAATTTCTATGGTATCTATAGTTAAATAAAAGGCAAAGAAATTTAGCGAATCATAGGCAAGCCTATGAACTGATTGGCTGCGCATCGTTAAAAAAAAATTGTCAAAAAAAAATAGGTACCTGGTAAAAAATTTTGTCACAATTTGAAACGTGTTCAAAAGCCTTATTTAATTATTGTTACACATTCAGAAATAAATAATTTCTTGGATTTTTCGCACATTACTTCGCGCACGGTGTCATGGTAACGAAGGAAAATGAAAAAAGTGTCACTTCGCATATTGTTGTCAATGCGCAAACCTTGTCATTTTTTAACGTTTGTAGAAAAAGTATATTCTTTTTATGTATTTATTAAAATGTCACTATAGCGTCGCGACATAGGAATCTACCCTGTGTATTACAAAAGTGTGTTTGTAAAGATTTCAAAAAATTATTGAATATTTCTTACCTTTCAATAAATTACTTTCAGAATTTTCGTATAACAAATGTTTCGGAACTTCGTGTTACAATTATTTATAATCATTGAAATAAACAACATGCTTTCGCTTTTATATCAACACGTGTTTCCTACCCCTCGCCCCTCCATTTATATTTTGATAAAACATGTTCGAGCGTCACTATATAGCGCATCATTTAATCAAACTTGTGCAATATCGAAATGCCCTAATACTCATTTATCGCAAAGAAAATAATCTGTTTTCAAGAAGAATAATAAACTGAAATTAATAAGTAAACAGACAACATATTTCCATTATTTCAAAACTTGTACCAGAGTTCATATTTCAAATAAAATAGTACGCATGCGCAAAGCGTTAATATAAGAAATTCGTTCTGGGGGATCGTTGAATGTGAATGAGTCGTTCTTGTACAGGTTAGGTTGGTGTAATTAATCACGTGTGAAGGTGTATGTAATTGTGTACTGTGTAAAATTTTATGTACGGTGTAAACATTACTTATATTTCATTCGATATTTTTAACCTTTCACTACAGAAAATTCATTAACCATGGCTGGGGTAAAAGAAGGTAAGTAAAGACCCAAAATTGAAATAATATGTCTTTATTTATTTTGAATCAACAAGAAATTAGCAGAATGAATGAGGTTACAAAAATTGGTTGGAGGTTACAAAAATTGGTTGGTTAACTATCTCTGACAATGTTCTTACCAGATATGAAATTTGCTATATACATGAAATAATTTAAAAATCTAAACTGAATGTGTTATAGAGCTCAAAAACAGTAAACTCTAGGGGTCAACTATTCGGTTTGGAGCACATCACACATCTATGTTGTTGAAGGTATAGAGACCTTTAAAACCTGACTCAGCTGGGCTGTCTTGCAAATGAGGACATTCTTCATAGTAATTTTGTTTATTCAGCTAAGAGTAGATGTGACTGCATGCCATGATTGCTCATCACAGTTTACAATCAATGAAGTTCTCGAACATATCAAAAAATTTAAATTGCAGATCCTAGTGGAATTCAGCTGAGGCCCAAACTTGTGATTTCTCCAAAGAACACAATCATAGAATCATATTTTTAGCCTGGGATACCTATTTCTGGTTTACTAATTTCCATAGTCTTCATTGTTGGTTCTTGGGATGAATATCAGTAATAGAAAAATGTATTTTTCCCTTTCACGCAAACACAATTTCATTTCATCAGTTTGGAACCCAAAAATACTCTGAAGTTTCTACTCTTTATTCTGAGAAGAGTCCCACTTCTGGTTTCAGATGTTGCTCTGTTCTATTCATTGGGAACATCGTAGAAAAGTTGAAGGTTTGTCGTGTACTGACAAGTACTACCTATTTTCCATCTTAAAAATGTTACTACAAGCTCAAATTTGAACAAATTAAGTTGATTTTTCTTAATATTTTCTGTTTATCTGAGTAATTAATCATTGTGACAGATAATTTCTTAGGCATATCGCCAAAGTTTTTGACCATATTCCTATTTTTTTGGGTAAAACCCCAATCCTCATCAAATATGATATCAGATCAGCTGTGGTATGATGAACCAGTGTGCTCTGGCACATTAAATGAAATGTTCAGTGCCAAATATTTCTTTACAATAAGCAAAATAATCTTTTAATTTTTGGATAACATTTTGTATAATCTTTGGGCTGATTTAAATTTTTTTACTTTACTCAGAGCATTATAACAAAATTTAATAATATTCTCAAAAATAAAACACTTACAATAATATGAACATATGTAACACCTTTAAGTACATGAAATTAACGTCCCTTATCAACTTTATACATATGTAAAGAGGATTAAAAGTGGGAATTACCTTCCAAAAAATATATATATATTTATATATATACAAATTTATAAAAAAAGTAACCCATTGAAAATATATAAATCCGTCTCCTGGTATTAATTCTTCATTTTTTTAAATTTTTTTTATTAAGGCGCCAAATGTTCCACAGTGTTACTTTCCAAATTGTCATTATGATCATATTGTACATTACTGAACGAAATTCATTTGAAATGAGATGATTGGTTGCATATAAGGCGTCAAAAATGAAATGAATACAGGACATTTATTTTTTGAATTAAAACTTGTTCTGTAAATTTCAAGTTTGCAGGATTTTGGGGTGTTGATTTTAGTCCTTCATCACCTTTGCAAATGACGAAATTGATACAGGACATTCAATTCATGTATACAAACGTGTTCTATGAATTTCAAATTGGCACGTTTTTCGTGAAGGCTTTTGTCTATTTAATTTCTTTTGGCAGGTTGATTTTAGCCCCTTTGCAAATGGTTGAAGTTGATATATGACGTTCATTTCATGTATACCAACGTGTTCAATGAATTTCCAATTGGCGGGTTTTGTCTGAAGGCTTTTGTCTACATATTTTATTTCTCGTAGGAAGTTGATTTTAGCCCTTTCTCCACTTTGCAAATGGATGAAATACCAAATACCATAGTTTCACTCGCCTATATGGAGATGTAAAAGTTAAATTATAAAGTTCAATCAAAATTAAATAACTGAATAATATTCATATAAAATATTATGGTGAGCTTTGAGTCTCTGAACTATCTCTTGAATGTATTTCTTCCTAATTCGTATGGCTGATTAGATAGTCAATATCCGTTTTATATGAGCTGCTCTATTAAGAGGGGGCTGAAGACATTGAGATGACTTTAAAGTGACATTGCGAGAAATCAAAAACTACAAGATTTTCAGGATTAGACAAATACATTGAATGAACCCAAAAATCAACAGAATATATCAGAAGATGAATCACCAAACCAAATGAGTGATCTTGCAAGATCCATTACTAATATGGTAACTAGACAAACTATCGGAAGTCATGGATCCTCATGCCAAAAGTGGCCTATTTTTTATTCAGAATACAAGCATTCTAAAATAGAGATTTTTGTATTTGTGGTACAAATTCAGATATCAGCTCTAAATTCCACCAGCTTGTGAAATCCTGATATTGTAAAAATGTTTTATTATACACTTTGGAATTGTTGTGATGAAAAAGGAGCTTCGAGAATAGAATTAACGTAAAGGATGCTAACATCTCTAAGAGTGAAAAAAAATTCTGATCTTGATTTTTTATTTGCTTTTACTTTTTCATGATTTACTTTTTTTGATAACTTATTTTTCAGTAGGAGGATATAAATTGGGAAATTTGATAATTGAAGGAAAAACCAAACAAGTGTATGATGTTCCTTCAGTTCCTGGGCATTGTATATTACTGAGTAAAGATAGAATAACAGCAGGAGATGGAGTAAAAGCACATGATTTGGCAGGAAAATCGATTATCTCAAACAAGACAACATGCAAAGTATTTGAAATTCTAAATGAAGTAGGTAAGTTTCGACGATCAAGTTGAGCATATTGAAAAATTTACTACTATTTTAATTTTACGAGTTAAACATGACAATATTTACAAGTTTGTCAGGTATAGGTACTTCCTTCATATAACACCAAACCTCTTTTTATAAAAAACTCATTGTAAATTTCATTCAGTACAAAAATTATTCATGCATTTCACAAAAAATTGTCAAAAATACTTAACTCTAAACTTCTAATAGGTCATTCAATAAAATTGTGAATTATATGAATCATTCCTTGAACTTCTACTCAGTTGCCTAAAGCTCACACCTCCAAAAATTGATACAAAAACACCAACTCCCGAATATAAAAAATCATATGAACAAAAAGCAGTACCTCTTCTAATTTGAGATATTCCTCATTTTCATTATTTGCAATATCAATCAAATTTCTAAATCAGTATTGTTGAATCTATTCTAGAATTCATTTACATATATTCCGATACCAGCTTTTTAATTTGTACAGGTGAAACTATATTTTTTGAAATAATGAATTATTAAAATTCTTTAAGAGTGTAGATTGCCATAGGATATACATCTAGGTTATAACACTATTAATCATGTTAAAAAGAGAAACATTCTCCATGAAAATTGCAAAATGAAAAATGTGATTTTTTTGTAATATCTAACAGAAAACACTACTTCCCGGCTAAAGCCATGCTAGACATCTGATAGATATGGTAAAAAGACTCTAACTGAAAAGTGAAAATTCGCATTTTCATTCAGATAGTTTATTTTTAAATTATCTCTAGTTTTCATTGAAAATTCATTAAATGAATTAGATAGGAATCGTTCATTTCATTAAAGCAAGATTCGCTTCCCTCGCATTTAATCCCCAATACATTTTTGTCGACGAAAATCTATTTGCCAAGCTCATCAGGGAGATTGTAAGAATTGGAAAGCAGGCTCTTCAGAAGCAATTATATACATCAAGGATGGAAATCTTTCTTCTGCGGTAACACTTTGAAAGTTATTTTTTGTCATAAACCTGTCATGGACATTACATTTTGATTTTTGTTCGAAAATATGAATAGAATATTCATAAAATCTGTTTGGAATCATCTGCGGCTGAAAGACAAACTTTAGTCGCTATTTTCCATAGCTATTTCCATAGCTATTTCCATAGCGACTAAAGTTTTTCTTTCAGCCCCAGATGATTTCACAACAGATTTTATGAATTTTCTATTCATATTTTCAAACAAAAATCAGAACACTATTAATCTATTCCACGCAAGTTGTGTATATTCCTGATAAAAATTGTCATTGTCATCAACAGCAATTTATTTACATTTTTTTAGGAGTGAATACTTCATTTGTCAAAATGGTGTCGGACAATGCATTCCTATCAAAAAAATGCGAAATGATTCCAATTGAATGGGTTACTCGTCGGTTAGCAACTGGATCGTTTTTGAAGCGTCATCCAGGAGTGAAGGAAGGTTATCGTTTCTCTCCTCCCAAACATGAGACATTCTTTAAAGATGATGCAAATCACGATCCCCAGTGGTCTGAGGAGCAAATCATATCAGCAGAGTTCAAGGTCAATGGAGTAGTTATAGGTATGATAAGATATTTTTTAACTTATTTATATCAAAAAGCAGGGGGTATTGAAATGAACATTTCAACATACATCTGATGTAATAGTTTGGTTCAGTAAATTAATATGTATAAACCGGTGACCACGAGGTGAAGTTCCCTCAATTTTTCTATAGCTTTGAAGATACAGATTTTAAATTTGGTATGACGCGAAATACTTGAATACGCATATTTTGACGCCACTACTGAAAATTCACCACTTCCTGTTTAACCGGAAGTGACACCAAACTTTTGTTTTCAAATGATGATGAAATATCAGATTTCTCGTGTGGAAAGTACAAGATGTTTTATCATGAGTGTTCTCAAAATTAGATGTTCTTCAACGAAGGCGGCCATAAGCATAAAAAAGCGAAACAAAAGAGCAGCATTGTTTAAATAAGTAGAACAAACTGTGACTCCATTGAAATAAAATGAGCTTTTGTGTATTGCTTTCTAAATTATGTTCTAAGCCACCTACGTTGAAGAACATTCAATTTTAGAAACCCTCATCATGAAACTTGATTTTATCTTCGATTTCTTTAGGAATTCTCCAAAACTTTTCACACTAGTAAACTGATAATTCATAATTTTTCATCATGACAAAGTGAAAAGTACTTGTTGCCATTTGAGATATGGCAGTTGTGACCATTTCTTTATGGGTATTATTCCGTTTTTAGGTAATTTTTGATAATTGTTGAAATATATGCGAGCTGCAATTTCATGAGAACTTCAATTTTCAACTGTATCGCACTTTGAAGCTTCCTCTGGTAACTTCTGATATCGTTTGTCAGTTGTTATGATTTATGTTTGAATTTCATGGCCAACTTTGTTCGATTGAACAATCAACTTTGAATATCAGTGTTATCACAAATTGCGTGCTCTTCCGGATAATGAAAAAAATTGTACAGTGTGTCATTTGAAAAAAAAAAGTTTTGGATCACTTCCGGTTAAACCGAAAGTGGTGAATTTTCAGTAGTAGAGTCAAAATATGCGTATTAAAGTAATATAGCTACATACCGAATTTGAAATCTGTATCTTCAAAACTAGAAAAATTGGAGGATACACCTCACCTTGTAGTCACCCGGTATGTATCAATGAGATTCTATTGAGGCAATGTACGGATCTAATTTCTCATTATGCATTTGAAAAGAATTTTTTATTGCTAATTTAATGTTGTAGAATTTTCATTATGAATTTTTCAGAGTAGATTTGTTTTCTAGTGAGTGATCTGCCCAACCTTCAATATTCATGATTCAAAGTTTTCAAAAAAAAACGCAAACAGTGTAATAACATAATTTTAAAACAGATAAAAGTAAAAATAAAAAAATATAAAAATATGCCAATAGATAAAATAAAATACTATTACAGGTTGTTAAAATGTCAATAGATAAACTAAAATATAATCACAGGTTTTTAAAAATACAAAATACAATCACAATATACAAATATATCAATCTTAAGGAGCCATTACTTTTTAATTCTATTAGAAAAACAATACTCACAATTTCCCTATAAATATTCAACAAAATATCAACAGCTCATCTATTGGATTTCATCCCCCCTAACTTCTTTATTTTACATATTACAAAATAATGTTAAATACATAAGATGTAGCGTTTCATTTGATCTCTTTAATGGTTTAAGTTTCATTTATATAGAGTGTCTCAAAAAGGCGCAGCGACTTAGAAGTTTATTTTGTGTATCATTGCATGATCGGTTAGGGATGATCATAAGGAATCCAACAATACCCAGTTTGATGCTGTTATCTTCCAAGACTACGAAGATATCGCCTGTTACTTTATTCATAAGCTCAATGATTACAGTAGCCTGGGATTGGCATTAAGAAACTGAAAGTTTGAACCTGCATTCAGAATCATATTTGTATAATTGTAACAAAGACTAAAGTCAAAATAATTGAATAAATGATCCCTTTGTGATGAAAAGAGAAACAATAGGATTAAAACAAAATTATATATATATGTGTTTCAAAAATACAATTTCTCATTGCAAAAGTCACTGAATGATATATTAATTATTTCGACCTTCTGCTGCTATAACTGATATTTTATTGTGGTCAGTCAACATTAATATTTTATAAATATTTTATTGCAGGAAAACAAGAAGTAGGTATTATGACCAGAATGTCCACATTGGTATTTGAGATCTTAGAAAAAGTATGGCAAACAAGAGACTGTGCTCTTATTGATATGAAAATTGAATTTGGAGTAGATACAACAGGTGAGTCCATACTCTTTTTGAAACATTTCATCATATAACTTAAGCTACTTCATATCTCAGTTGGAGATTTAGAAATCCTTGTTTCCTTCAGTATTTTGGGGCTTGGTATCTCCATTTCATTGTTAAAAAATTTTTAGATAAACGAGAAAAACAGCTTCGGTGTCGTAATTTTCATAGCCTATCTCATCCTATACTTTTTGGAAATATTCGCTCTTTCTCAGTATTTGTAAAGGCCTTGTCTTACTTTTGCAAATTATTGCCTTGTAATTGCATCCAGTTGAAAACCTTAAATGATGTGCAAAATTATTCTCAAAGCTCTTCTTACAACGCCGACACATTGGTTACTGGTTGCTTGTCATAAACTCCAGACTGAATCCAAATGTTTTATCTTGTACATTATTTGGTAACTCGTTCACGACAACTACACACGAAAAAACCTCTATAAAAGTGCACATGAATAAAACGCAGTTTCGCAGACTAATAACGTAATTTCTTTTTGTTGATATTTATTTATTTATTAATTTACGGGCAAGCCCATTTAAAGTATAAATTACAATTTTAAATTATAATTAAAATAAAATGTGTAAGGTGCTGAAATAAGAATTACAACTAAAAATGAGTTTGAAGGGGTTAATTTAAAATTTAAAGGGGTTAATTTAGAATTTAAAAACGGCAAGAAATAATAAGCATCAATAAAACATGCTATTATACATTGAAACATTACAACATTAAAACATTAAAATATTGAAACATTATTTTATTTATTTATTTAGTCATTTATTCAGTCTTCTTAAGTACATACACATAAAATACAAATTCAAAATAAAATAAAAATATAAAATAAAATATGATGATGGTTAATAATGAAACATTGTTAGTACCTAAGACAGCTGAAAAGGGTTATAGTTAGTTCCATTGTATCAGATACAATGAACCCAATCTTCCCTATAACCCTTGATTAAAGCTCTGTATTCCGTAATTGAGTTTTGAAATGATGCAAGGTGTTAAACATCTCAAGATCATTCTTACTATTGGCTAATTGTAAAGTTCTTGGAATGCAGCTGTTGAATGTGTGGTTTAAACGATAAAATAGTACATGAAATGTTTGTTGCTGTTGAGTTGAGCAGTTTTGAACATGGAGATTGATTTTTCAAAACTGTATTTGCCTTTGATAATATTGAAAAGTGGTGTCAGGTCTCTCTGTTTCCTTCTAGTTTCCAAAATTTCCGGAGCCGCTGTAACAATTCATAATCGCAAAGAACTCCGAATTTATTTATTTATTTATTTATTTATAAACGGGGAAAACCCATTTACATATAATGTTACTAGTAAACAGAGCTAAAGTAAGTTAAAATTTAATTTACAACACAAGTGTTTATGAACGAATACAAACAAAAGCATAGAGCTAAATATGATCACATGACTAGGTCTTTTAATTGGCGTAGAAAACTATTACGGGTATCAAAAAAGTCTGTACTGATTTGCTAAATTGGTCGAACGAGCAACAAATGTGTTCCGTCCATAGTTAGTCCTAAGAATTTATATGCTATGTATCTGAGAAAGTTATGTTGGACATTTTCGATGTTCCTGATGTATCTTATATAATGTGGAGACCAGACAGAAGAACAATACTCAAGGTGTGGGCGAACCAGTGAGCAATAAAGGACTTTGATAGTAGTTGGGTCAGTGAAGTCATGGGGTAGCCATTTGATAAACCCAAAAATTTTCATGGCTTTATGGATATCCGTAGGTATGTGTTGGTTGAAGCTTAAGGTGGGGTCTAGAATAACTCCAAGGTCTTTAATTTGATTAACAGCCTCCAATACATAACCATTTAAGTTGTAATCAAAGGTGGTAGTAGGTACACCATATCTGTTGAGCTTTTGAAGTAAGAGAGTATGTTTAGCCCTGTCAAAAACCTTAGAGAAGTCAGTGTACACAGAATCAATCTGGCAACCCTTCTCCAAAGCTTCCGACAGAAAGTCAACATAGATAACTAGATTTAATTCAGTCGATTTCCCAGCACAAAAACCATATTGTTGTCAGTTACGAGTCCTGAGCAGTCATAGGTAAAGTAATCTGTTATAATGTTCTCAAATACCTTGGGAATTGTACTGAGGATTTTAACTTTTGACTTACTACCTGATTTGTATATTGGGGTGTCATAAGATTGTTTCCAGTAATCTGGAAACTCACCTGTCTGGATAGATTTATTGAAAATATAGAAGAGAGGGAAATTTTTTATAGTTTTATTGCCTTTAACATAATAATCAGTCTAATATAAATTAATTCACATTGGCATATTTAATAAACTTTATTATTTTATTATTATTTTAGCGTTTGCTTTTGATACCCGTCTGCTTCGGTTTTATCCATGAATTTTTTGTCTGCCATTTTGGGTATTTTCGATATATAAATATAACATTACATTTTTCGGCATGCATGTTTCTCATCGATAATATTATGCTACTTTCGTCTGTCGACACTTTCGCCACTAGCAAAATATCTGCCAACAATTTTTCGTGTTACTTTAGAATAATCAAAAGCCATAATGACAATACATGTATCTTATAACATTTTGAATGTCCAATTATTTGACCATCCTCTGCCACTTCAAGACACGGGATTGCGCCAGCACATCAGACAAATTGAACTTGGCTACAGAAAATGATCCGTTGAAAATGGGAATCGGTCATGCAGCAGTAAATCATCATTGGAATTGTGGCTAATTGAGGGAATTAATTTTGATGCGAGGTGTACTGTAATACTGTAGATTAGAATTGTACACATTGCATAAATATTTTTCAACAAAAGCTCTTAGTTCATTTCATTGAAGTTTCATCATTCATTTCTGAAAAGTTATTTACAAATAGCAGGATGAAATTTTAAATATAGATGTTTCTGACGTAATTCAATGGAATAATTAAGTACTGTAGTGGTTCAAAGGGTCATAGATTATACATGTATCAATATCTTTTCTATATAAATATGAAGAAATATGTATTTATTGATAATGAAATATTTTTTGAGATATATCAAACAATAAAATATTTTCTAGCATTAATTTGTATTGAAGATAATTAAAATTGGTAAATATATATTATAATCTGGTATTTAATTTTGCAACTGAGAGTTATGTCCATTTTTTCGTTGAATAACCAATGGAATCTTCACTATTTCTGAACCAAATTTCATGTTTCAGCTAATCCAAGTTCTCTAGCAATATTGCTGTATGGCAACCTGTAGCAAATTTATTATATACTTCCCATAGGTCAGTTTTCCATCAGTGTGTACACCTAAGAATTTCGTACATGGTTTGTTGCTTATAATCTCATTGTTGAGTTGTCATTGTTGATTTTGAAAGGCAAGATGTTAGATTTGGTTGCATAAAAACAGAGCAGGACGAGAACGAATCACACCAGATTTCAATTCTCCCAGATCATGGAAAATACTATATGCCAAAATCTCTGAAACTGGAAGCTAAATATAAAAGAAAAAAATTTGGTGCAAGAATCGACTTCTGAAACACTTCAATCAATTTTTGAAGGTTCTTACATATCAACAAAAAATAAACAGTGACTGCTAAAAAGTATGTACCATATGGGAAAAAACTTTATTATTAGAGAATTGGAAAAAAATGTTTGGGAAAAGTTTGTGTATTTTGGTAGAAACCTGGCTGTTACATTGGTTTAAATCTAACAGTTATATCAGAATTCTGCTTATAATGTACCCACTTATTACAAACTTTTGTTTAAAACGAACCAATCTCTAGAGTACGAACTAATGTATTACATTTATCTTTTATAACAAACTTCGCTTATAGCGATCCGTTTTTGGTTGGTCCCTTGAGGTTCGCTATAAGCGGACACTACTGTATATATATATAATAATAATAATAATAATAATAAATGATTTTATTGAGTAGACATACAGAGCATAATACATAAATGAAATTATGTCGATATGACACTCAAATGGCAGAGTTCAATTCCACGATTAGATCGCTTATTGCTCTTCCACTCAACCATGAAAAGGAGCTCATTCTTTGTGAGGAATGGGCTCCAACTTGAGTATAGATCGCACACTTACAAGACTAAACATTAAATATACATATGTACATGAACTAGTAATATATATATATATTTTTTTGGTTTGTATACACAAGACAAAACACCCGCAGAGTAAATTCATCTCAAACCCTGAAACATGTTATATTATTATATAGGTAATGGACAGGTAACAAACACATTTTGGTAAACAAATCCGATATGATGGATTATTTATTTGTGTTTATTCAACATTTGGAGTAGAATTTGAAGAGGCGTTTTCTCAAATGTTTTTTCTGGGTTTGTTTGCTCTTTTGCAGTTATATCCTCTTCATTCTGTTGTACTGGAATAGGTTGATTATTATTTTCTCCTCTCAGAACATTTACTTTATCATCAACCAATGAACGAGTCTGGTTCAGTAGTTGATATTCATTTTGTTTGTTTTAAATCATGAATGTTTTGGGAATGGATTTAGTTTGGAGAAAATAATATATTATCTATGACTCGACCTTTATTCATTTCTAATTAATTTCCCTAACTATAATGTGCAATGTGCATGCGGTTTTTGTGAAAAAGTTGTTCATCCGAATAAATCAACATGGGTATAGGAACGATTTTCACGAGTTAATAAGTGGGAATTAATCGAGTTTATGAACAGATAGGATGAAAGTTGGAGTATTGAAATGCGCCCCTAGAGTTGATTTATCGAAAATGAAATTTTCTGGGAAACCAATGATAACAAATCTTTCCATATGCTGCGAACTTTTTGCAGGATACTTTATAACTGAAAGCACCTATTTCAAAATATGTCTTACTCGTTCAGCTTAGTTAGGCTTTGTGATCCCTCAAGATAAGACAAATCAGTACATATTTTTAAGATATGTACATTTTTCAACAGGTTGTTGAAGAGCTTAATAAACGAAAAGTTGTGGCATGTCAACCGAAAAACATTGTTTTGGATTGACGTGACCGTTACTTGATGGAAATCCATAGTACTAAGGTGAAACACGATTAAAATTTCCACAAAATTTGTTGTCTTTGCGATATGTTTTGATACACAGTTTCTTTTTCAAGCGAATATAGTGCATTGAATTATTCTTCATTGAAGACTACTTAAATACTTTTCTTATCAATCAACATAATTAAGGACTACCTATAATTATTGCTAGTTCCTAGACTCATATAACTTATAAAATTGACAATAACAATGTACCTACCTGGAAATTCAATCAGGAGTTTATAAATTGAATTGTGGATCTTGCTCCAAAGTATATATAGGCTAGATAGGTAGACCATTTAAAAGCCGCATACGTGAACACCGTATGAATTATGAAAAGAAGAAAACACACTCATATTTTGGAGGAAGGCCATGACTTCGATGAAAACTTAGAAATTCTTCATGTGAAAAATAAGGGCATTATTTAGAATTTTTGAAAATTAATAAATTGAAAAATTCATCTTGTTTATTAAATGATCAATTGGACCTTGAACAGTTCCCCTTTATTAAATTTATTCAATTAAGTAGTAGCTATGTTTTGAGATTTCAAAGTAGGTACATGTTATTGTCAATTTTATAAGTTATATGAGTATAGGAATTAGCAATAATTATAGGTAGCCCCTAATTATGTTGGTGGATAAGAAAGGTATTTAAGTATTTTTCAATGAAGAAAAATATACTACATACGCTTGAAAAAAGATAGTGTGTATAGAAACATGCCGCAAAGACAATACATTTTGTGGAAATTTTAATCGTGTTTCACCTTAGTGTCACGAAAAACATTGCCTGTGCTTTTAGTTTAAGAAGTGCAATTTTTAGTTACTAGTTGTCAGTCCCTTCGTATAATTGAAATAAATTTCCATTTCAGGTGAAATTTTGGTGGCTGATGTTATTGACTCTGATAGTTGGCGGTTGTGGCCTTCAGGAGATAAAAGATTGATGGTGGATAAGCAAGTTTACAGAAATCTATCCACTGTTACTGACAAAGACTTGGATACGGTAAAAAGAAACTTTGAATGGGTGGCCGACCAACTGGACCATTTAATTCCTCCGAATAAGCATATAGTAGTGATAGTAATGGGTAGTACATCTGATAAAGCTCACTGCAATAAAATTAAGACATACTGCGAAGATCTTGGACTGAATACGGAAATCAGAGTATCTTCCGCACATAAAACTACTGACTATACGTTAGACATTATCAGCCAATATGAAGGTCTGAACATTCCTGTAGTATTTATTGCAGTAGCTGGTAGGTCGAATGGACTAGGACCTGTTATTTCCGGTAACACTGATTTTCCCGTAATTAACTGTCCTCCAGGTTCCAAGGATGATTTATCGAGAGACATTTGGTCAAGTTTGAATGTCCCTTCTGGCTTGGGCTGTGGTACTGTTGTGTACCCAGAAGCAGCAGCATTATTTGCTGCACAAACAATTGCTCTTAGCAATTATGTTATCTGGAGTAAATTACGGGTGAAACGTTTGGGTTTTTTAAAGAGTCTACCAAAGTCTGATAAAGAAATCAGAAATGATAAATGAGAAATAGTGTAACTTATATTTGTTTTTATTTTCATAGTTATAAATTTGTATAAAAAAATTAAAAAATTACTGACTCTTATTTTGCTGTTTAACCCTTACGCCCATGAACTGGTAATCTATTTGTCCTGAATTGAATATTACTGTGGTCTCAGCCATATATTTGAAACGATTCTGAAGTAGATTGAAGGCAAACATAAACTGAAGAATCCCTCAAGATTCAAGTATTGAAATTTATTATTACTAGCTTTGGAACAGCAAGCAGAAATCTGATGAGACTGTTCTTAAAATTCAGATAATTTTTTTTGAATATTAATTAAGAATCGAAATTTACAATATGACCTGTTCACTAAATACAAATACTGAAAATATTCAAAAAGGAAAAGTAGTTTGCCCAGAAAACTTTGTTTTAAATTTCATAATACTGTATGGAGTACAATGGGTAAATATTGAAAAAATATGTTTAAGATGCAAAAAAAATCGGTTTAGTCATCCTCTGACTCGTCTGAACTTGCAATTAGGCACTTAGTTTATCTTGATTATCACTAGCCCAATTAAAAGAGTTTCGGTGATCATCAAAATACAAATTATTCCGATTTTGAGAAAAAAATAATTATGTTAGGTTAGGTTACGCTACGGCCTACTACTCAATTCAACCTGGAACGTTAAATCAAGCATTTTAGTTCTGAAACTATGCAACTAACAAAACAATACCATGTATGCTGGTATAATGCCATCAAAAATTACATTTTGAGTTATTTTCATTGAAATTTTGTTTCAGTGATTGTAATAACATGTATCTAGAATTTGTGGTAAATTGTGAAGTTTGTAGGAATTCGTAGTGAGTGTTTATCACGTTTTTGGTCAAAGTTTAGTATTTTGTCATAGCAGCTTGCTGGTGGTGAGTCATTGTTTTATGAAACAGCCAATGAGGAATTGAACTACAAAGTCGAAAACACATGTAGAGGGTGTTAATTAAGTACATTGACAAACTTTAGGAGGTGATTCTTTGAAAGGTTTCAGGACGAAAAGTTCATATAAATATATGACCTAAACGGCTTGGTTTTCGAGATACAGGGAGATAAAAATACATTTTTTTTTCAAGATTTTTTGGAAATAACTTTGACATTTTCGACAATAATCAGTTCAAATCAGGCAAGTACAATCCATTCAATAGTACGCATGATACAAAATAATTCATTTCTCAAATAATTCACAGGGTCCTCCTTTTTTCAGAGTCAAGCCTTGTTCAACCCTTTAGAATTATTTTTCCGCCGTTACTGACATATTATGAGACAAGAATAATTAATGTTGTTTCATTTAACATCTTTTTGTTTTCTTGTAGTTTTTCAATTACTTGTAGGGTTCAGGAACTACAATGAAAATATTAATGCGAACATTTTCCTACTGGAAAATGTACTTACGATACTTCGCATAACACAAGAAATTTGAGAAGCAAATATTCTCACAAACTTCGAAAGGTGATTATTTGAAAGTTTTCAGAACGAAAAATTCATATAAACATATGTCCCAAACGGCTTGGTTTTCGAGATACAGGGTGATAAAAATAAACATTTTTCAAGATTTTGTGAAGTAGACTTCGACATTTTCGACAATAATCAATTCAAATTAGGCAAGTTTAATCCATTCAATAGTACACACGATACAAAATGATTCACAGGGTCCGACTTTTTTCAGAGTCAAGAATTGTTCAACACTTCAGAATTTTTTTTCTGCCACCACTGAGAGATTGTGAGAGAAGAATAATCATTGCTGTTTCATTCAACATCTTTTTGTTTTCTTGAAGTTTTCATTTACTTGTACGGTTCAGGAGCTGAAACAAAAATATTAATACAAACATTTCCCAGTGCCCCAAAAATTTGGAAATAAAACATTCTCAATTATTTAAATTGGAAAAAATATTTTTTAAGAATTAGAAAAATCTACATTGAATAAGAATTGTAAAATAATAAATACAAAGACAAGCTTTTATACAAATGCACTGAAAATTAAATAATAATTTTGTTGTTGTTTGATATAGGAGGTTATTCTGTGGGTATTAGATTCAATATCTTCCTGTACTGGATTACCTATTTTGTATCCACGGGAGCTTTTGAATTTGTTACTCACAAAATAACCAATTCTGAAAAAATATTTCTTCCAATTCACAATAATTGAGAATATTTTATTTTCAAATTTTCTAATGTTGTGGGACACTGGAAAAGGTTACTCCAAAAAAATTTGAAAATAATTTATATCACCCAGTATATCGAAAACCAAGCCTTTTGGGACATATGTTTATATAAACTTTTCGCCCTGAAACCTTTCAAAGAATCACTTCCTGAAGTTTGTCAACGTACTTAATTAACACCCTGTAGGTATCCAATAGCCATGTTTCCGATTATCAACAAAAAAATTTCGTTCTATCAAATTACGCGTATTTTACGATAAGTGCGATAATCATTGGCGTTTTCGGATGGCGAAATAGGCAATAAAAATAAAGCCTCAGAACAATTACACTCTTGGGGAAATTTGGTATGGACTGACAGCTGCCACTAATTTCATTAACATAAAGCAGAGATCAGTTGAAATGAAATAAATATTGAAAAGGAACATTCTCCATGAGTGTGAAAGCGGTAGCAAACCTAGAGCTCAGTCGAGTTGATCTTGGAGGTAAATAATGATTTTTACCAAACTCAATTACTGCTTTTAAGACACTACACTCATACTCACCTTCACTACTGAATATCAAATTGTAAAATATTTATACGTACTGAGGAATATAATTTATGTTTTCTTGTAGAATATTCTGCAGTTTTCTGACTGACCACCATTGTTTTCTTGATCGAGACTATTGAGTATATTCATATAATTGTCAGATTCCGAATTTCCTTCCCAATTCTGATGAATCTCAATCAACAATCAAGATGTATCAGTACATTCTTAAACATCTTTAATGAGGTGAACCTTTTGTCTGATTACCATCAACACATTTACACAAAGAGGGTCAAATAAAAAAATAACTGGATTCTACAATAAGGTTTATTATTAAAAATACATTTGTCCAAAATAAGGCGAACTTTTCATAATTTTGTAAAAATACATAGTGAAAGCTATTTGTAATTTTAAACCTTGAATGCATGCTAAGGCAATTTACCGCCTGAAGAAATAATCTGTGCAACAGACTATAAAAATTGTAATGCTGTTGCAGACAGTATGGTGATGAATATTTCACCAAATTTCGTAAGCATATCCGGAAAATTTTCATTACTCTGTCGAGAATATGAGAAAACTACCAGGCAAGCTTTTTAACGGCAAATGCTATTAAACTGACAAACAGACAAACCGTGCATCGACAGGATTTAAAAAACATTTTTCATACGGCAAATTTTACTGAGACACTTGAGCAAGTCTACAAAAGCAATTAATTTGTAATATCTGAATGTTATAGACACTGCTTGGTTGTTTGCATCATATCTGAGTACAATGGTTACAGATTGGATATGGACATTTATTGAAGCAGTAAGAAGCAGGTTGGTTTTAGACTTTAAAAAAAATTTAGTTTGAATAATTCTTGATGTGATGCCAGTGCAATCATCAATACATCTAGATTTGAGACTGTTGGAATGGTACTGGCAGTATGACTTTAGATCACAGATTCATCAAGACATTTGTATATAAACTCGTCTGCAAGAAATCACTGCTTGACACTTTAATTCTGTTGAATATAATTGTATAATATGTGAATAATGTTTCTTATTGGAAAGTATTGCCTTTTAATTTTTCAGAAATTACTTGTTTAGAATTCAATACATACTATCATTTTTGAGTGTCATCTGGAATAAAACATTTGAATTGAGGGACTACATAATGTTCGTATAAGCACATAATGTCAACATAGACATTTCTTTATCGATTTTTGATACTATTCTATATCGTGTATAATTATAATTACAAATAATACTGATTTTGTGCGCTTTTCGTAAGAACAAAAAGTTTAAAAGTAATAATATTTTTATTCTAGAATGTTCCACATTGCACTGATTAGAACTGATAAGAACAATTATTAATAACAAAAATATGAGTTGATAACAAAATATAATATTCTAAAATTTTTGTTTTCATTTCTCAACTGAATTGAATAAGTTAATAACAAAAAATTGATATTTTGAATAATTAATCTCAGACATGTCCAGTTTTTCTGGGTATTCTGCTTGTTTCACCAAAATGTCTTTAGACAATGAGGATCTAATGAATAATGATGTCATATAAATTATAAGATATTTTCCTAAAATTATTTTAAGATAAAACAAACAATTCGATTACAAAAATATATAAAATATATCTTAAATTTTCATTACAAAAATTATCACAACAGAAATTCCTAGGATTAAAAAATATGGGTAACACTACAAAAACTTAATAAAATAAGTGGGTATTTGTAAAAATAATGTACAAAGTGATGTATAAAAATAGAGAAATGAACAAATTAAATCCAAACTCACTTATTAAGTAATCTTTTTACTTGTTCTTCAAGTTCTTTTACACGCTGTTCACTATTTGAAAGTTGTTTCTTCAGCTTTCGGATTTCCTCATTCTGAGATTGGTAGGCCCTTCTCAGCTGTTGAATGGAACAAAATAAAATTAGCCCGGAAAATAATGAATGGGATGGATAAAATCATAGGTATGTTACTAACTTATCCCAATTAATTCCCATTATCAAAATGAAAGTTCATAAATGGTGAAAAATCAGCATTTTTAAAACTGTTTTTGATAGAAAGATAGATCTTTTTTGAATAGCAATCCTAATTTATACATTCATTACCAATAAGTGTTTAGAGAAACAAAATTTGAACATGGAAGGATGAGCAACATCATCAAATGTATAATTCTTGGCAAAGGATTTAATAAGGTTTTCCTCGGAGAAAGAAATATAGCAAAAATCTCGTTTTAAAAAACTCGGTTCCTTATATTTTGAATCATCCTCAAATTCTATTGAAATTTGTACAACTAATAGTTATTTATTAAGTGTTTTGGATAACATTTTATCCATACAAGAATGTT
The DNA here is from genome assembly GCA_958298965.1 of Chrysolina haemoptera. Classification (NCBI taxonomy): domain Eukaryota; kingdom Metazoa; phylum Arthropoda; class Insecta; order Coleoptera; family Chrysomelidae; genus Chrysolina; species Chrysolina haemoptera. The sequence goes on from OY282591.1 coordinate 5,277,539, forward strand.
TAATGTAATTTTATTTGTATGTATAATTGTATAATTTTGTTAATGTTACCCTTTTGAAAATACAGTTTACAGCATTGAAAAACCTATCACTGTTCATTTGTTCCCTCTGGACAGTGTTGGTTAATGTCACCAGGTACACCATGTGATACTAGGTAAATACCAGTCACATAATCAAAAATGATTGAATATTATCCAATGCAAATCTATACATATACAGCGAGTTTCAAAAAGTTTGCACCATATGGGAACTTTTTTATTATGCATTTGTCAGGAAATTTTGTGCATTGCGGTGTAATGTATAATATAAGTTAGGTTCTATGAGCCCTGGCCTTGTGTTAAGTTGGCACCACTGATAGAATAAGGATGATGTTTCATGACTTGATAGCTATATGTGGTTATGTTGTGATATGTCAAAAAGCTGATACTTAACATGCGGAAAACTTTTATTTGAATTATCAAAATTCTGAATTTCTAAACGGTGTTCAGGAGAGAATAAAAAGTAGAAATTTTGATCAAGAGTAAATTACCTTTATTTTCGATTTTGTCAAAGAAGTTCAGTTAGGAAAATTGTTTAGAATCAAAAACAATATTCAGCCACCTACGCAACGAAAGAATTGTTTCACAATGTTTTATGGTTTTAGCCTCATAAAGAGTACTAGTATCTCATATGCACCTTGGGCGCCTCCCTCATATTCCTAAAAGGATATTTTAATGCAACATTTGGTCCAATTTATCATTTGTACTAGAATATTGACGTTTGTAGGAAATTGTTCAAAGTTTTACTAGTTTTTTTGTGCAAATTTGATATTTCACTCTGTAGGTATGTCTATAATAACTATCAGTATGATTTTATTAAAGAAAATTATTGAATAAATCAATTAATTATTAGTAAACGATTAAATGATACAAATCTACAACTTTACGATAACTTTAATCACAAAAAATTTTTGTGATTTTTTTATTTGTTCTCCATGTATGGTTGTGATTCCAAATTTGAATGTTGGTTTCTATTCAAAACAATTTTTCTAAATATTTTTTTTATTTCAAAAATAAGGGTAGTTTACTCAAAGTTGAGCTAGTTATGAAAAAAGGGTAAGTGCCCGTGAAGTGGATTATGATTTCTTGCTTTGTGCCAAGTTGCACGATCATATGAATAAGTTGGAAACAAATTCATACTTACATCATTTTCTGTTGATATATTGTCCCCAATGCTATTGATACCCCTGGTTAGAGGAATGTCTTTATTATCGACTTCTTTGTGACTGAAACGTTGCTGTAACTGCTGAAACTTGGTCGTTTGGTTATTTGAAGTTTTTTGACTTTTTTCAGTTATTAATTCCTTTGGTCTATAATCAGGTACAGTTTCCATAGAAAGAAAAGCAAACTTTCTTTTATTGTTGTCAATAACTGGTGTGTTTGCCTTATCGTAGTTACCCTGTTTTATAGATGTTATGTTGAGGGTCAGACTCTCTCCTGAAAATAATTAAATAAAAATGAACAAGTGGTTGAATGGAGATTAAGGTTCATATAAAGTCAAATATTTCACGTGTCTGAACTGTAAGACGGCACTGATAAGATATGTTTTTCATACCATAGTGACAGCGATCTTTTATAATATTTCCAAATAAATTACATTTTTCTGCTGGAATATCTACCGAATATCCAACGGTCAATCCTACTGCTACTGCATTGTTACCAAATCTCAACATTAATCGAAGTACTTCGAAATAGCACACAGGATGATTATTATCAGCTGGTATTAATTGTGGTAATGTGGTTCAATGCATTATGTAGCTATATTACGGATAGCTGGATTACTAATAATAGTAATTATTATTACATTTCTTGTTCGTTGTGTTCGTTGTTTTTCTGCTATTCGGGGTTGCAGTGCCCATGGTTTTGTTATAGATATAATCAGTCCGTGCTTGATTTTGCTTCCTAGATTAGATTTGCTTTTAGCACGAACAGAAAATTGTTGGTAACATTCAAAAAGAGCAGCTAATATGAACAACTCACTATAATTTATTTTTATCAATATTTTTCAACTTTGTAAGCTGAACTCCGCCTATTATGTTGTTATTTTTTATGTATATAAGTTATTATTATTCAAAAACAACTGGAATGGACAATAAATATTCTATTATGATTGTTATTATTATTTTTCAATTCTGTTTTGCATCCTGTTTTATTTCCAAAACTGATATTTTAGTATATAAGTATAAATATGACTAGATATATAAGTATAAAAACATGACAAAATGGGAACTTCAATACAATTTTCCACAATGCATTTATTATATTTGGTGCACCTCAGTTTATTTGGGATATGAAGTATTCATTAATAATGTTCATTGAGGAAGTATTTCAACTGTTTTTTGAAAATGATTACATTTGGCGAGAAATTCACTATGTAATGCTCTAGATTTCATAATTTTCATTCATTCAAAAGCTGTCTGCACAGTGCTGAAGAGATCCATATAGTTCAAAACAGCTGTCCACTGTTTGACGTTTTGGTGAGTTTTTAGGTTGTATGTATTATGGAAATCATGACTGCAGGAAAGTTTATGATAAAAAGTGTTATTGAAAATATTACAGATTTGTTTATGATTCAGAAGGTCGTAGAAAAAGTATAGTGTACAATATACTATTTTCTACATTCCTTATTTGCTTCGTTCCCTAAACACCTGACCGAATGTGCCCACTATGGCAAAAACATTTATTCATATATGATAAGACCAAGGCCAAGTAGCTCAGTGGTTGAGACTGTCGCGTTCAAAACCATCGACTGCTGGTCGGCTAGGTCCGAATCCTAGCGACTACAGATTTTTATCTGATGTCCCGAGAAAGTGCTAGGAATCGCACGTTAAAAGGTAAGACCTCGTTAATCCTTGGCTTGCACAAATTTCGACTTTTGATGGCTGCCGTTCGTTCATAAGGGGACGACAGTAACGGAAAAAACAATCTTGACAATTTTTTTTAAAACAAAGTTTATATTACCTGTTTTCATCGATATGAGTATAGGCATTGCATTTGATCCTCTGATCCACTCTTGAGCTGAGAGTGCAGGCTTAGAACTAACTGTATCAGGATACAAATCTTCATGGAACTGGTCGCTTTTACGAGGTACAATCATGCTAATGGGTTCGCACAAACCCTTGGTTGCGTGAAGTTTGTAGAAACGAAAGATTTCACACTGAGTAGTTTTGAGACCCCTTTTAGGCATACAACCCAAACTTCTCTGAAAAATTGAAAATGAATAAAATTTTCATATCATAATTATGTTTACAAAAATATTTTTTTAAATGGATTATCTATTTTCATAAAAATTAAAAAACACTCATGTGCAGTCACTTCTTTGCTACTAATATTTTCAGTATTTGGAATTGATTTCTTAAGTAAAGAAACTTTTTATAGATAAAATTTGTTCCGAGTAAATCGGACATGAATATCTGTATAAAACAGGTATTTTTATTGAAAAATCTTACCTGAGGATTTCCAGACAAAAACTGATTCAAAAAATGTATGTACGGTGGCTCATCTGTGATTTCATAATATCTTATATTGCCGTCGCCTTTTCCTGCTAAATATACCATGTTGGTATCCACGTCAAAATAAGGAGTGACAACGCCAGAAGAACTGTCGATGGTGTCAGTGACTAGAGGTTTAGCAAGATTATTTTCATCCCAGACAGAATACTGTCGATCAGAATGTCGCGAAAATCCAGTAGTCAACAGGCGTCCTGAGGAACCCAAATAAACAACTTTGCTTGCTTTTGGACCAGCATGACAAAGGCCTTCCTAGAGAAAAAAGTATAGATCCTTTATAACATTGGCCATAGATAATTTTTGTTTTTTTTATTCTTCTTTTTTAGGCCATAAAGAATTGAAATCACTTAATATTCCACAATATGCATCATTAACTAAATTCCCAACCCAGAATTTGAACTGTGATCATTTTTCACTTGCAGTAGTAGAAAAAAATTAACAAATTTTGTTTTTCGCATTTTGACTGATGATGTGCTATTTTACAAAATTCAAAATCGTTTAATCAAGTGACATTTTACCACATATAACTGTCACTTTACTGCATAGTACTGTCAGTGTCAAACGTCAGTTTGACAGAATATTTTGCTCAAGCGGAAATCCAATGAAATTTGTTGAACTGAGGTCATGTGATGGAATACAACCATTGAGAACAACAGTACTGAAAACAACCCTGAAAACAGATCCCATGGGCTGTTCTCACTCTCTCATACATTGTTATGGATACATTTTGATTTATATCGATTTTGAAATTTCAAATATTTAATGTCAAAATGTTCTATCCGAATAATCCTCGAACATTGATAAAAATACAATAACTTCCTCAAGCTTGTTGCATATAGGAAACAGACCTCCGTCTAAGGTGTTGGTCTGTTTCCAAGCAACAAGCTTAAATTGATTATCTGATATTGGAAATAAACAAACAGCGTCAGGTTCTAGGTACTAGGAAATTCTACACAGATACCTACTATAGTAGGTACTATGAATTTTCTTGAATTTATAACTTTGTAATGCTTTTATATCTGTGATTATTTGTTTATAATTACTAACAGGTTTTTACGGGTTTTCCTGCAGCTGAAAAAGCAAATGAGCCACTGGAATCAATCAAGTTGCCCGGAGCGCCAATTAATTTTTGTTGTTACTTTATATTTTTTATTACTTTTGTTTCATTTTTTTTATTTGTGTATTTTACATTAATAAACTGTGATTACTAACACAAAATAGGAAAACAAACCTCGTAAAAACAAACCCTGTAAAAAAATCAGTTTCACTAAACTCGTATAGCTTTTAAGTTACTCGCTACTCAAAAGCTATACTCATTTAGTAAAACTTTGCTTTTCTAAACTTGTTGATTGATATACTATTCAATCACCACAAAAAAAATATTAATCACAAATTGATTTTTCCTATTTAAAATGACTCATCAAAAATCCTTACAATTTTTATTAAATGTTATATACGTTTTTATTGTTAAATTGTTAAATTAACTCAACTAAAATAAGAATATTTTTTGTGATGAAGCTAAATGAAAAAGTCAAAATGATTTTCATTCGACAATACTTAAAAAATGTTGGAAATGTGCAATGGAAGTGTACTCAGAAGCAAAAACAGTACCATGGCATGGATGAAATAATAGGCGGATATCTTCGTAGTCTTTGGAGATAACAGCATCAAACTTGGTATTGTTGGATTCCTCATGATCATCCCTAACCGATCATGCAATAATATACAGGGTGTCCTTTTAAAAAAAAATTAACTTTCAAATCGCTTCGCTTTGTTGAGATACTCTGTATAAATGAAACTTAAACCATTAAAGAGATCGAATGAAACCCTACATCTTATGTTTTTACCATTTTTTTGTAAATATGCAAAAAAAAGAAATTACGAGGGTGGCGACGAACTTTTGGCCCACACTGTATAACTTCTGGGAGCATTTCATTGTCAAAGAGGTTGTCAGTGTTAAAGTAACGTGAAGATCCCAAGTGCTAAGTTTGTCAGTCTTTCTTTTTTTCGGGGGTGGAGCTATTTAAAAAGTGCTCATGTTGAAATAATAATTATACTTACTGATTTAACTATACCAGTTCTCGGTTCTATTATCCGTAATTTTTTATCCTTACTAGTGGTAGCAAGCAAACTGCCGTCTCTATTGAGGGACATGGAATGAATTGCATCATGATGGCAGTCAATGACATTTACAGCATCTCCTTTCTCAATGTCCCAAACTATCACCTGTAGAAGTATAAAACACGATAAATTATGGTTGCTTTCTACACTTGGAATTGAAAAGAAAACATTTATCAAAAAGTGTAATCAATAGGGTATCTGATTGAATCGAAAGTAAACACTGAATAATAAGAGAACAATAAAGAATAATACTTTTTCTGTAATCTGAGCATGCTGCTAACATTAGGGTTCAATACATTTTTTTCATTATTTCCTTTGTAGAAAACATCAAACGTCAATATCAATAATCTTTAGTCTGTTAACAATGGAGAATTGTAATTGATAGTACCTTTGTACTTTCAAGTGCAAAATTTATCCAGAGCCCAGCATTTAGGCAAGTTTTTAAATCCCTATAAAAAGTTTCTAAATTCATAACTATTTATTTACTCATAATTGGTGGTATCAGATAAATATTTGCATCAGCCAACATTCCAAATGTAGACATAGTTTTAATCGATATGAAATATCGTCAGTGGCGTAACACTTCCTATTAAGCATTTTTTGCGAAATTGTTCCCACTAGATGATGCTCAGAATTTAATTTAGGCTCAAAACACTATTGTTATCAACTGCCAAATTTAATTAGAGACTATGGTGATTAATTTTATTCTCGTTCAAATTTGAATTAATCATTGAATATGTTGAATGCTGAAATACGTTTATCAGATATTTTTGTTTTCGATTGAAAAATAATATAAATAAACTGTGTGTTGGGGTCTATTGATGATGCATTTAGCATTGGGACACTGAGCAAATACGCCTAGTAATGAAATTTTTGACTTCTTCTGCCATGTCAAGTTATCTAGATCAGTTTAAATTTTGATAAACCAATTAAGATTGTTGTACCTGAAAGGCTCTAGGTAAGTGGCATTCTCACCGATTAGCAGGTAATTTATTCCCACTGTAATAACACAAATTAACTATATAAGATGTATCGTTGAGAGGTTGTCTCATTCATACTTATTGACAGCTATAATGTTAATAGCCAAAACGTCCTGACTATGAAAACACAATTTTATTCAATCTTGCATCAATCGAAGCAAAATTCAATTGCGTGCAGTTATTCGATAATGTACAGGGCGTATCTTTGGCGGTTATCAGAAACCTTCGAGTGGAAAGAAATATTTTACCACACTGTTCAACTTCTGGTAAAAATTTGAAAGATTCAGATTTAAACTTTTGAAGGTATGCATTTTTGAAAATACAGGTACAAACTAAAAATTTTGCACAAAAATCGTCATAAAGCGAGAATTGTTGAGGACCATACAATTTTTTTTTCAAACAAGTTAATTTATAAAACGTAATGAAATACTGGGTGTTCCGTTTAAAATAAGGAAGTGTGCAATGCTATAGTGACATGTGTATTTCAAATTTTCAGAATTTCATTCCAATGGGATTATCAAAAACTTCTAATAAACGGATTATGTGACAATCCGTGTATTTTTTTTCAAAATTGCTATTCATAAAAATATTAATACTTTCAGAAAGAAGCAAGCAGTATTTCCAATAGACACAATTTCAATTTTTTTTTGTGGCAATGCCTACTACCATGTCCGCCACTGTGTATTTCCTTACTAATTATAAATTCTGATAATGAAAGCAATAGCGCAACAACTGTAAGATAACGACCAGAAAAAAGTAATTATGTTCGCACCGTTGATTGGAAACCCGTTAGTTAAAGAGCATTTTTCATTAAACCACACACTTATGGAACAAGTTTATACATTTACAGGTGATAACCGATAAAAGAGTAAATTGGTTGGCATTGAAAGTGAAAACAGTAGAGTTAAGTTGAACATGCCATTGCTATAAAAAATGTTGAGACACATGTGAGAAACATTGCCGTATGGTTCAAGTACGTGTGTATGTTATTATGTTAGACAATATATTTCCTTGCTTAACAACCAATCAGTGGATTTCAAATTTTGAAATTCAGCCAATAGAATCGGAACTACAGTGAAAATATAGCTTGTCGCTGTATTTTCACGGTGATAAACCTGCTTAGTTTTTGTTTTACTGTCAAGTGAAAATAATGATTTAAATTATAAACGTCAAATTTATATGTTTTGACAAGTTATCTTTATTTATCAATATGAACGATCGTTGGGGACAAATGTCCTTTGGTATCATAGATTAGGCCGTGGAAAAGAGTATTCCGTTGAATACGGCTAGAAGTAAAGCATCAATTACCAGGTGACACGATTTTTCTTTATTTCAAATCGATATATATTATTGTCGTCCTAAATATAATTCGTAGTATGATTAAAAACCTATAATTTTTTGGAATATCAATTCATTGGCACTGCGGACTCGTTGTATTTTCAGCTTTGGGATTGCAATTCATCAATATTCCAAAAAATTATCGGTAATAATCACTTATTATATTACCCCTGAAAATATAGCTATAGACAATGGACAAGATCAATGATGTTGTTAATACTACGTATATTTAACGCGATCGAATTAGAATATAGATCAAAACTAATAAATCAGTGAAAACATTTTCAGAATCCATCAATGACTGAAGAAATAGATTATTCAAGTTTACGAATTTTAGCGCCAAACATCTCTGGTCTTTGCCTGCTTTCGACGTAATGTGATATAGACCGGCAGCTAGCGACATGTTGACATGTAAAATAAACAAATGTCCGCCATTGATACAGGCATTTTGTTGATGTGAAGGATGATGAATAGCACACATTTCCAATGGCCACCAGTGCTACTAAGAGCACTAAGAATTTTTTTTTCTGGGGCGTTGAAGTTTTTGTTTTTTAAAACTTCAATGCCCTATATCTCAGAAACGATGCAACTCCGGCCATATGTTCATAGGAACTTTTTTTATATGTCCCGAGTTGCTTCGTTTCTGAGATACAGGGCGTTGAGGTTTTGAAAAACAAAAACTTCAACTCCCTGTATCTCAGAAACGAAGCAACTCTGGACATATGTTCATGTGAACTTTTTTTTTCTTAAAAAGATCCAACGAATCACCCTCTGTAGTTTCGTACCGTAGGTAGGAAACATGAGGGAAGCACTAAAAAAAATTCCTAGTGCTTTTAGTAGCACTGGTGGCGATTGGAAATGTGTGCTATTCATCATCTTTCACATCAACAAAATGCCTGTATCAATGGCAGACATTTGTTTATTGTACATGTCAACATGTCGCTAGCTGTCGGTCTAATGCCATACCACAATAGTTCATTACCCGCGCCAGGGCTCTCGTTTGTCACATTAAGTCACACACTCGATTTTTTTTTTGTTTTTTGTTTGAAACTATTCTTCCACGCGCAACTTCAAAGTACCATAACTTTTTTATTTCTAGAGATATTTCGATGATTCTTTCACATTTTTGTTTCATTTTACTTTAGTTCTCATAATTAATCCATAACAACAAAAATTAAATTATTTAATTAAAATCATTTTCGGACAAAAAATACTCACTAGGTGGTCGAATCCGGCGCTGAACAGTATGTTTTCCGCTGTCGGATGCCATTCTATGTAAGCAACTCGTCTTTTGTGTCCTTGAAGCTCTACCAACCAGTCTGTGAGGTGCACTGATAAACCTTCATCCGGAATGTGCCACAGTTTGATCTGAAAAAAACGGCAATATTGGCATAAATTTGAATATTTGTATCGTAGCTCGCAGCCCTTCAACTGCAATTTAAAAGTTTCAGTCAAATGAAACGTACGCCTGGCTAATCTAGCTGTGGTTGTGAATATTGGGTGAGCAGTAGACCAGCTGGACGGCGTCCTTTTGTCATTCTCAATAAAAGTTGGTAGTGGACAGTTACCCTCTCTGTTTATCTTTGGCGCATCTCACATGCACAGCTAGATTTGCCAAGCTGTATGTTACTTCAGTTGTAACGAACACAATGGTCAGTGCAGCATTGGATTGCCGAATATCAAATTATTCTTAATAAAATATTTTTTTAATATTTCAGAAATTTCGTTAATATTTAAAAAATTGCAAGAACTAAAAGTTCAAAACAGAACGTTCAAACTTGGCACAGATGTATGATTTGTGTGATTGATGACTTGTTTATTTTGTGGAAATTCATGAAGTATACTTATATACTTGATAATGGGATAAAACCCGAAACCGGTCGTAACAATAAAAATCTAGTGGAAATAAGACAAAAGAGTGTTCTTTCGTTTCATCAAAGTGACAGATGTATGAAATTGAAATACAACAACTTTTCTTTTTAAAATTTCTCAAAATTCAAACAAATAAGCTATTTCCAGCGATTATTTTGAAATAAATAAATAACTTTTTAACAGATAGCGAAAGTAACGTGAACCCGTCCGAGTAGAGCATTTTTCATCTTCTTTAAAGCAGAACTCAACGCCCAAGTCGAATTTCATGATAAATTACCATTAAATTTTTTTTCTCCATATGATGCCATCTTTTTGAAGGCCACTATTATAGTGACATCAAAATTAGGAGATTGAGGATTGGTTTCGTGCACAATTGACAAACCCCGGAGGTAAAACAAACTCAATCGTAGAAAAAGGAGAAGAAATATGCTCACTCTTCAATTCTGTATCGTTTGCTGTTCTGCTTATTCGTGAAGATTTTGTGAAAATTTGTGATTTTCCTACTAAAAAGTGATTGCGTTTCTACTGAGAGACTCTGAAGGACGTTTCAGTATAAACAAAGCAATAAAGTGGTGTTAGGTGTGTTGTCAGATATCTTAGGTTAGGTTGTTTTAACTCCAGGGTCTGTCAGACTGTCACTTGTGCACTAAACCAATTATTAACTCATCAACTCTAACACAATCTACGATGAATGTTGAATATACCTAGTTTTACTTACCGTACAATCGTCTGCACATGAAGCAATGACGTTATCATTAAAAGGGTTCCATTTGATATCCAAAATAGGTCCAGAATGGCCGGTGACTCTACTAGCATTGAAGTCTAACCTACCCGTCTGAAATAAAAAATAAACTGTTAAATATTTTTTGTTTTCACTCCCAGACTCTTTTACAAAGGCGTAGAAGGGCCAACAACAAAATATGTTTCAAAACATTTGCAATTGCCACTTTGAAGTGACAATTGCCACTTTGAAGTGACAATTGCCACTTTGAACTGACAATTGTCACTTTGAACTGACAATTATCAGTTTGAATTTGCAATTGTCACTTTAACTGGCAATTGCCACTTTGAACTAATTGTCACTTTGAACTGAAAATTGTCACTTTGAACTGGCAATTGTTACTTTGAAATGACAATTGTCACATTGAACTGACAATTGTCACTTTGAACTGGCAAATGTCAGACAATTGTCAGTTCAAAGTGACAATTATAAATCACCACGGATTGTTCAAAATTGTTACAGATGTGCTTCCACATGATGAACAAGTATACCATTTTATTTTCCATGATTCATCGAAGTTCATCCTGTATAACGGCGAAAGTTCAAGTCAATTTGTTCCATAAAAAGCGGATAGAGTGACTTATAGCATTACTATTATTGCAGATTTGGATTTTCAAAAAATTAAATATTTTCAACTAGTCTATTTGGTTTTTATGATCTGTAGGATAGGAAAGCAGTTAAAGTATGGACTAAAATAGATTGAAAATAAATTTTGCCGAGAGCTGTAACTTTACACTTAGTGAAAATGAATGAAATCGTTTTCTATTCTGATTTCAGATTAGTTTATATCTCAGGAGTAAAATCAAACTTGATGAACCAATAGATACAATTTAATTAGAATTAATTGTCACTCTCCCTATTAGGTACTCTTTTCATTATCAATAATATCAAAACTGAATAACTAAAAGCCAAATAAATCTGTTGTATCCAAATGATGCAATTATCACATATAACTTGTACCGAGGTCAAATTACTTACACAATTAATAGGAATAACTATGAACGCTCCACCACCAGCAACTTCGGTAACAATGGCAATGAATTTTGGATTTACGGCGCAGAACTGGGAATCGTGTGCGTTTTTGGTAATTTGAATGTTATCATAACATTTTTCCCTTTTCGCGGGCTCGCCATACACATGACGAAATTTTGAGCTCCTTACTCCACGAAACCATAGCTGAAATCAGAAAGAACATATCAAAAATACTTGGATCTTCCATATACGGTTCAACTGGAAATACTTTATTCAGCTTTTGAAATTATTCTTTTCCAGATGCGACAGAGGGACAAAGAGACTAGTTTTAGAGAGAAATTGAAGGTCCACATATCTTGGCTGTTGCCAAATTGAGTTGAACGCGCTGACGAATGCTGCTGCCAGAGCACAGCACGATGTCGATGACTATCGGTGCGCTGTGCTCTTCCACTCACATCACGCTGTTTCAACGCTCAACGTGGCAACGCTGTGAATTTATCACACGACATAAGCTGTTTGTAGTGTCTGTGTGATTATGTGTTCACATTGTGACACCAAGCGTGCTTGTAATTTTGGCACAAAGCCAACCTATTTTACTTGTGTTTCCCTTTATTTTGTTTAAATGCTGCTGTGCATAGCTGACGATGTGAAATTCCACAAGGGTCTAGCCGTACCATTCTACTTTTGATCCAGCAGTTCCGCATGCGCACAACTTGAATTAAAATAATGTAATCGATCATGTGGGTCATTTAATGGCGGTGTGGCCGGGATGTTTGGATGACAAAACAAAAAGGCAAAACTGAGTTGAAAATGCGTGAATTTGTTTTTTCGCTTGCAATTGACACACAAACCTAACCTGAGCAAGCTAACCTAGCATGTGAGTTAGCCGTAAATGCGAGTCAGTAGAAAATGAGTGAATTAGTTTGCATGCAAACCGAGTTGAAAATGCGTAAATTACTAGCCATCAACCATACCTAGACCTAATAACAATAAAAAATTGTTACGAAATAACGACTATTTATCAAAAAATCAGAAAGAACAGGCGTGGGGCAGCCATATTTGACGGCTCACTCCGCTTCTAGCGTAAACAATAGAGCACTGTCAGCTGACGTCACAACATGGCGGTCATGGGGGACAAACAAAGCATTTGACATTTGATGATATGAAAATTCGTTTTTTGTGGGTGTTAGTGGATAATTGAGATTTTTAAAAACTTTACAGATATTAAGTGATTCACGTAGCCTTATGGAAAATGGGTTCAATGGGTTTGTTTTTGTTCAGTTTGGTTTGGTTGTCCCATATATATGACATTGTTCCGCAACTGTCATATTACGTCACTTACAGTGCTCTATTGCGCATGCGCAACTGCGGGATCAAGAGTAGAATGGTACGGCTAGACACTATTGCTCCCACTTCATGCACGAACAATCACGCTCAGGTCAGTGTGCAAAAACAGGTACAATCAGATATACAAATATAGAAACCTTTATGTTTGTTGTTCCGCCTTTCAATTAAAATTTAGATATAGTAAATTTAATTAATTATTTTGTACTGGAAATTAGAATAATGTAATACATGTTGTATTACACTCTGTATAATTTAAAAAGGAAGAAACGAATGTTTTGTTAGTACTCGGGTTTTAGTTTTTACACCAACCGCGCTAAAAAAGCAGTGGAACATTATTGCGGCTCGAGACCTAAAATTGGTGTGAATCGTTCGCTATCGAGAGATCAACTGAAGTTGTTAATAAAAATTGCTGGTTCCGGTGTCATGGTTCATTTTGGAAACTCTTTACACGTCGCGGAGAAACTATTTGGGGCTACCCCCAGAGCATCCAAGAATATCAAAGGCAGTCTACAGTCCACGAAACACCAGGTAGGGCTATTTTTTTGCTATTCGTTTGGAAATCTATTTCAAAAAGTGTGAAGAATTAACAGAATAAAACAATTTTGAAGCAAAATTTTTACTATTAAATTTGTTCATACGTCGCAGGCAGTCTAATCAGTGAGTGGTTATATATGCGTATTGCAAAACGGCATATTGAAAAATAGAATGTTAGAATGTTACTTGAAAATACGGCCGACGAATTTGTAAAGAATTGTCGGTGGTAATACCACGAGTGCTCGTAATACTATCGATAGTAATTCTGTCAGAAATCAACAAGGTAACACCCCGAGCCCGAAAGGGCTCGGGGTGTTACCTCTTTTGATCGAGTTTAAGAGGCCATGAGCGCGATCACATTTTGCCGTTTTTTAGGGTAAAAGAGTCGATAACTCAAAAACGGTTCGTCGTATCGATTTCAAACAAGGAAAGGCTTGTAGAGGAAGTTTGATTCTATATAACTATGTCTTCGGCAGCACCTCAAGATTCTGTTCATAGATAGTCGAGGTAGCTGCAGTGGTATTTCTCTTCCATTAAAATTTGATGCAATCTTTATGCGATCGAAATGAATTTGGCATAAAAAGAAAGGTAAAAATGTATGTGCTATAATGTTTTTTTGAAATTATTTGTTCATCTACCCAAAAAATTGCTTCAAAGTAACTGCATTTTTGGGACATTTTTGAGATTTGTGGAAAAGTGGATTGAAAATTCAATTTCCATTACAGCAAGTACGTAGAATAAAACTTCCTCTAGAAGCCTATCCTTGTTTGAAATCGATAAGACGAACCGTTGTTGAGTTATCAATTGACTCTTTTACTCTTAAAAACGTCCCAAACGTGATCGCGCTCATAGCCTCTTAAGATATCTCACAGAATTTTCGATAGTGTTGTGAACACGAGTCGTTACGTATAATAATTCCCATTTGCGAGTACAACAATCGTAGTTTGCTATCGGCTAAATAGGAAAGAACAGAAATGTAAGTGGATAAAAATATCGGATAAATTACGTTACCATAGCAACGCTAGCATTTACTGTTCGTTCAGAATTAAACAGCAAAAAATATTCCAGTAAGTTTGTCGAGATTTGTATTTGGTTCCTTCTGAACATTATATTCTTCTACTTATTGTTCTTTCAGTGTGTTAATGGTTATTTTCCGTCGACGAAATTTTTTTTGAAAATTGACAAATAAATAATGACAGATAGTACTAACCAATATAAAATGTATAAGAGCAATGTATGTTGGGTTGCATATAATCAAATCGTTGATTAATAGAAAATCATTCATTAACAGGGGTCATTAATCAACGATTATGAGTGCGTTAAAATACATCATAAATGAACGGTCGACGGAAAATGAAGTTTAATTGAATTGAATGTTCTATTCATGGGATTGTCTTAACAAATACCACGCGAGCTCAGATCTAGCGGGATATTTTTTACGGTGGTTTTCTCATACTAACTTTCATATAGGTAATTTAGCTCGATCTGTTCTGACAAATCATTCGAGCTACGCTTTCGTGATTTTGTCAGAACAGCTCTCGTTAAATTGCCAATAAAAGTAAGTATTCGAAAACAACCACAAAAAATATCAGGCTAAATCTGAGCTCTTAAGTTTTTAGAAAAAATCAGTTTTTTATTCATTACTCAAAAACTTTTTGGCTGATTTTGATAAAACTTGGCATGCTCATTTGCGGTAATAAAAGGCTTATTTGAATGCACTCAGAATAAAATAAATATATATTTCGTAAAAATTTTGACACCCCGTATTTTGAAAACGAACCAAGTTGGGACGTATGCGTATATGAAGAAAAACTCGTATTTTCACCTAAAAAACCGACACTGAACGTTTGGCGGTTTAACCCTGGGTCACCCTGTATATTGGCGGCTCCATACAAATCAAATCTGCTGAAATAGAAGAGTATGTCTTATCTGTGAAAACTAGGTACTTCATGAGTGTGACCCATTTAAGATGGAAGCACCCATATAAAACTTACATTTTTCAACCGATTAGAATGATTTTGTTTTCGTCAGGTAGACATTCAAAAAGTGTGCTAGGACACCAAATTTCAGAGATAAATCTCCATTTCCAGGGCCAACTAATCTTATTTATTTTTTTTTTAGAAAAAATCTGATTACACCACTGGATTCGAAATATTTTCAAATGGTTCGCATTTAAATAACGTTGGAATGCGTAAAATAATAAAAAAGTTATAGGGAAATGAAATTTGAGAAATATGCCTTTTAATCAAACCACCACTTTAATTTCAAATTTTTTTTTGACTACACCACTGAATTCAGGGTGTCTTGAAATATTACTGACCATAATTTCATCGAAATCTGTTGATAAATAAAAAAAATTGAAATTTTGAGATAAGATGACATTTTCCTGAAATTTTGACCTGTGATATATCGAGATCTCTTGAATACAGTGGTGCATTTCAAATTTTGATGAAAGTTTTGAAATTGAATTGGTGGGTTGATTAAACGACATATTTATCAAATTTCATTCCCCCATAACTTTTTTATTGATTGACGCATTTCAACGTAATTTACATATAAACCATTTGAAAATGTTGCGAATCCAGTGGTGTAGTCAGATTTTTTCTAAAAAAAATCGCTAGTAATTTTTTTAGATTTTTGACCTTGAAAAATAAGATTAGTTGGCCCTGGAAATGGAGATTTAATCATGAAATTTGCTGTCCTAGTAGACTTTTTGAATGTCTACCTAACGAAAAAAAAATCATTCCAATCGGTTGAAAATTGTAAGTTTAATAAGGGTGCTTCCATCTGAAATGGGTCACACTGTAAGTAATATTACAAAATTTTCTTAAATATTATTGCATCCTGAATAATCTATAACAAACCTATTATGTTTCTTATCCTTCTGAATAATTTTTTTTGGGCGTAAAATAAACTTCGATTTGTAGTATTTCTGAGATTATTTACAAATACATAAGTGAACACAAAATTTAATCACCATTTTTGGCAACACTCTTTATTGTGAATATTACCAATTACCATCAATATTAGGTAAGTACTGAATTATTTCACCCACACTCAATCACTTCTCCGATAAAAAGTCATATCGTATCCATAGTCCCATTCTAAACAAAAATAGGTACGGAATATCAGAACTGGCTCAAAAATTTTCAAAGAAGTATACCATTCTAATTCATTCTGACATCAATTTATAGGAAGTGCCAATTCCGAAACTGCTATGTCGACACCTATTAATCAATTATATTAATCGACTTGTCTTTTAATAAATAAATAATCACAGGCGCTAACGTGTAAATCAACTGGAACGTTTGGCATCCGAAGCAAACATTCACTGAACAATATCAATTAAATGGCACAAGGAAAAACATTATAGACCCAGTCAATAACTGTTTTGTTGAACAAGTAGGTATCAAAACAATTCCTGACATCATCTTTATTAAAAGGCTTCCAAACGACGTGTGACGATCTGATAATCTGAGATTAATCAATTTTGATTTACTGGCTCATATCAAGCAATAAAATAATGAACGCTACATTTACCTTCGACATAATTAGCTAGAGTATCGTTCACCGAGTTCACTTCAATTATTCATACAACACATACACCGTAAACTTAATCGAAACTGCGTGACTTATATAAAAACTTATTCAACACTGGATATGTGATCCAAACAAAAATTTGCATTTCAACAGGTACCTATTTCATATTATTTATTAGCAGGCTGAGGGAACTAGCTAATGTTTTCCATCTTATCTAATCACTTTCATTTTAAACAGATAACAGTAATATGAAATGTTGAAGGGTAAAACGAGCAACTAATGAGCGAATTCGATGCGGACAACGTGAAACATTTCACATGAAGAAAAACTAAAGCTTTCAATTATTTCCTTCTCTCTAGACATGTGTTGACTACGTAATCAACTTTTATATTGCCACTTCTCCGGAATTATCGCGTGAAATTAAAGCTACTATAGAAACAGAGAATAAATATATGTCATAATTATCTTCAAGACGGGGTCATCTCCCGACAGTCTTTCATTAATTCAGGACGTCCGAGCATGACGTTGTTGATGAGGCATAACAGTGACATACATCGTGAATCGTGATGGATATCGGACAAGAACTCGGTTTGTGAAATATTCAATGATACTTCTTTAGGAGTGAAAAAGGGATTTTCTAGTAATTTTGGAAGTACTGAATAACATTTCACAAAATCATTTTGCTCTATGTTCTAGTTCCCACGAAAATAGACCGTCAGGTAATGACAGATTTTGCTGACCATTTCCTCATTTCTGAGATTTTAACCACTGAAAATTATGCCAGTGTTGAACTCAAAAACTTAAAATTTAGCGATCGGACGTAATTTTTTCTACAACTGCTATGAAAAGTAATGTATATAATAATAATAATAATAGCGTTTTTATTCATTTGAAAATAAAAATAAATACAATTTTTTAAACCTGTTGGCGACATTCGGCTACAGCCGTTCTTCCATGTAACCAACAAAAAAAAAACATAGTAGTGAACAGAAGTGGTTCGCAAGCAACAAAAAGAAATATATTTATACACTCAATAGTAACAGTTATAAGATTCAACAAGAATTGTGATACAGTTTTAATAAGACAGTATGATTTTAATATTTTGAGATAAAAAGAAATGAAACAATTCTAAATCTCTGCACTTCATGCAAATACAGCACAATGCAGCGACAGTGCAACTACTCTGAAATTATCTTTGAACACATATACACTATATAATTGAACTATTTGTTTATTTGAAAGAATACAGGATTTGATATGTTTCCTGAAGTTATGCTAGTTTTGAAGTGACTTAATTTGTGCAAGAATAATATTGAAAATCTTCACTGCATTGTATGAAAAGCTCCGTTTAAATTGTGTGGAGGTGTGCCTAGGAATACAATAGAGATCTCTAGCTCGTGTCAGACAGTTGTGATAGTCCCCAAGTTTTGTGAGTTTGTCTAAAAGGTAGGTCGGTGTTTTGGAATGGTCGATTTGATATACGAGACCAGCTAGTTTGCTAAAAAACCTCTCTTCTAAATTCAAAATTTTCATTTACTCATAGATTGAAGAAACATGATCATATTTTCTCATTCCACATGAGTATCTCACACACGAATTTTGTATCTTCTGTAGAGTATATTTATCCCTTGCTAGAAGGGAGGGCCAATATATTGCGGAACAATACGCCAAAGGGGGCGTCCATAAAATACGTGAGATGTTTAAGGGGGGGGAGGGGGTCGAGTCAAATCTCATCTAATCTTACGTTGGAGAGAGGGAGGGTCTCGGCAAATATCACGCATTATTGAAACAAAAAAAAATTATACTATTTTGGTCCATTTAATCCAGATTGTACATGCTTAAGATTTAATCTTAAGCGTAACCGTAATACCAGAAGTGCTGCAGCCCACGCCGAAGTGATCTGCATATGATTCTTCACGACCGTTTTCTGCCCCCTCCATACCCTATCACTCAGGTTGATGGACATTTGACAATTCCGGACTTTAAAGAGCATGACGGAAAGTCATTTGCTCCATTTCTAATACGCCACTGCCTACCGATTCAACCGCTGAATGCCTTCATCAGCACGCCTTATGATCTCTATTGCCCAAGTGTACGTGATGATTTAGAGAAAAAATGCTGCAGTACATGCGGTATTTATTTTGCATCTAGCACAAGAGCTGCAGATCACATTCGAGCAGCCCACATTGCACCAGCTAAGCAAGCACGTATGTTCCGCAAAGTGCGACCCTCACGGATTGTCACAAGACGAGCTAATGAGTTACTGTGCGCAAGCGCCAACGGCGCAACGAAGTTGAAGGAGCAGATGATTTTACCACAGTATAAGACATATACAGTAATATTTCTCCGGCCAAATTATGGTTGGAGTTTTCATTGCACACGTCCACGGTCATCGACGCGTGGACTTGAGCAAACGATGAGTTTAAGAAATACGGGCAATCCCTACATAGTTGTCGCATTTCAGAATTTTCACCCAATCTACTGTAGTAATGATTACTAGTGCTAGTAAAATATACTCATGAATTAATATACTGATTAATCAATTTTGGAATTTAAGGCATTAATTTTGAAGTGTATACCTTATATTTTATTGAAATCCTATTATTGGCACCAATGAGCCATTTCATGCATCTGGAATTATGATAATTTAAGAATTGACATTGGCAACATGTTAATTTTGGGAACATAACCACATATAACCTTTTTACTACCTCCTTTGCTTACCTGTTGGGAGTATAAATATAGTCAACATAATTATCAATCATTCATTCGTTTAATCGTTTGTTTGAATAGTGAAATAACGACAGTTGTATCTGATTTTGTGTTTAAAAAACAACGCAGATTTTGCGTAGTATGTCCGAACAACTCGAGGGAAAATCCTGAATTAAGTTATTTTAGGATTATATTCAGCAAACAATTTCCAAAGGTATCGATAGGAACGGCGGTTGGGAGCAGTATAAGAAATGAACTCAAAGAAGTGCCTTTTCCTATCCGTGTACGCTCTTTCCGTATTATTATTTGCTATCATTATATGTGCGAGTAAGAATATTTTATTCTTTAAAATTTATTAATCGTGATCTTAAAACGTCAAAAGAGAGAAAAAAAATCAAAAATTGCAAAACCTTCTACATTTGTAAATTTTTCTCCAATATTTTATTTAAAAAAGCCATATATTATAAGAATTGTTTAGCAATAGGTGAATATGTATTTTTTGTCTGAATAAAGTTTATTTTTTTCTGATTAAAGTGTATCCAAATTATTAGAGATTTTTTTCAAAACCAAAATTCAGCTCAGGGCATATCAAATGTAAAAAAGTGAGTTGACATGCTTTTTTACTGAGTTGAACTTAATTTTTCTGGCGATTTTACTAATATATTTTGCACATTACAATTTCAACTATCTCTTAATTTTTCTCGTCGTAGTAATAAATATAGTAGATGTCCACCATCTTGTTTTATTTGTATTAGGAATTCAACATAAGGCATACTCCCTCTGGTGTCGAGTTTTGAAACTATACATAAGTACATTGTAAATATTGTATTCGTCAAAATTCCTAAGATTTTGACAAATGTTTATGTGCATTTCAATGAATCTATACTATTTATTGATAAATGATGGAAATCATGGTGAATATTCTGATCATCTTTCGACCTAATGTACTTGAGAGTAGTTCAGTTTCCATCACTTTGCCGCTGGCATCTAATGTTGAATCTCCAGTTGAAATAACAATCCATTTCGGCACATCCGATAGGAACATAATATGCCAGATTTTAATTCTTAAAGTCTACCTGAAATCAAATTTTCATTTATCAAATTATAATTTTTTTCTTCTTTTCGAATGCTCAACATGATTTCCAACGATTGAATTTTTACGAGCAGTTTATTTCAAAATTTGTTATGTCGAGCAGTGTATATACGCTGTGGTTGGGCTTCTGGTAGGGAGAAATCTCATTTCTGCAAATGACGTCAGCATTATAAAAAATGAAACTCCTGGACATCAACATCAAAGGCGCCGACGCTTAGTCGGACTACTGTATGTGTCTTATACTGTGATTTTACTGAAAATCATATGGACATGTTGGTCCCAATAGTCTGTCTTGAGACCGCGCATCATTCTCAATGGACTGAATTAGAGTAGATATTCTTTTTTTAATCACAGTAGTTACGATTTAAGTATTCTATTGTTAAATTTTTATTACACTTATAATTAAACTCTCAGCAATATTGATTACTAGTCTTAAAAACTAGTCGTAAATATTTATAAGCACGAAGCAATTTTTTTTCTTTTTACAATAGGAGGGGGTTGAATAAAATCTTACGACATCTCAACAGGGGGGGAGGGAGAGACAGAAAATTAAAAAAAAACACCTCACGTAATTTATGGATGCCCCTAAACGGGACATAATCAAAGATTCGCATAATAGTAGCTTGATGTTATTTGTGAGGTAAAATCTGTTCATATATAATAATTTCAGGGTAGAATAGCTATGTTTTACCAGTTGTGACACATGATTTTCGAATTTTAATGTTGTATCCAGATGAAGACCACAATTTTTACATTGTTTCTCTATAGCCAATGTTTTTCCATGCAAAGTTATTTCGAAATTTGGGTAGTTGGATATTTCATCACTATTTTGACCAAATAGTATAAGTTGCGTTTTTGATTCATTTAGCAATAACTTATGTGATTTAGACACTGAGGCAATAGTTTCAAGGTCTTCGTTGACATTAACGATTGCGAGAAAACTTTCAGATATTGAAAACGAAAAGTACACCTGTGTGTCGTCAGCGTATTGATGAGTTTGACAATATTTTAAAAAAGTTGGGAAATCTGCAGTATACACTGAAAATAACAGTGGTCCCAGGATGCTTCCCTGTGGAACTCCTCTAGAAATATTTTCGAAGTTAGACATTTTTTCCCCTATTACCACCCTCTGTTGCCTCCCACTCAAGTAATTTTTGAAAATACATATTGACTTATCATCTAAACCAAAATATTTAAATTTTTTCAACAATATACCATGGTCCAACATATCGAACGCCTTGCTGAAATCGAGTAGTATCAAACTAATTTTTTTATTGTCCATAGATGTGAAAATATCGTCTGTTACTTTGAGCAATGCCGTGGTGGTGATATGTTTTTTTCTGAAGCTTGATTGCGTTGTGGGCAATATTTTATCATGCGTAAGATATGAAGATAATTGATCAGATACTAACCTTTCAATTATTTTTTCTACGGTCATGCAAAAAACAAAACTTTATTGAACTATATTTGATGAAAAAACTGTCTCTTTATTGCACTCATCTGTCATTCTACTATAGCGTTCTGTCATCATGACAGACATAAACTTTCAAATCGACGCCAAATTTAGCCCATTTTCTGTGAGATTGTATTACGTTTTGAATAGTTGCATGTTTCATCATATTCATTATATAATGGACTATGAAATTACTAGAAAATGTAATTTGTTAAAAATAAAATTATTTCCTTCGAATATCATCTGAATTACACAAAATGTTTTTGAATTACTTTTAGCAGATAGATTTAAACAAACAATGTCTTCCTTTCAGTTTAGTGCCACCTAAATGAAACATTTTCTGGTTTTTGCATGGACGTAGAAAAAATATTGTATGAAACTCGTGCAAAAAGAGTTTATTGCACTCGACGTGAAATTGTCCAACGAGGCCATACTTTTTGCACTTTTGCATTTGAGATAGTGGGTAAAATACTAATTGGTCGAAATTGTGATATGTCTTCTGGATTTTCAATTTTTGGAATGGGTATGACATTAGCATATTTCCATGCTTTCGGAAAATTGCCATTCAAAAAACAAGTATTGATTATATGAACTAAGAACGGGGTTAATGTCGGGAACAAAATTTCTAGCATTATCCCTTAGCCTGCGTTTTGATTCTGCGAAGGGTTTGTTCCACCTCTTCGTTTGTAACTGGATTTAGAGAAAAAGCTTACTTTCAAAACCATGTATTAAACATACTGAGAGAAAATACATGAAGTGGCATACATTTCCCACGAGTAAGTATATGAAATTTTGTAGTACTCCAATAGTTCATATACCTATTTCATTTTTTTAACGAATTTTGTAAATACTGATGTGAAATGTAAAATTATCAGGACCTTAACAAACTTGATTCGATATTATTTATTTATTTTAGTTCATGAAAGTCGTGGGAAATGAAATATTCTTTACTGAAATGATCATTACCGTACAGCTCGCGATGTAGAAATGAAAAAGTATATACAATCGGCCTACTTCCTTGATCGATAAAGTGCATAAAATGGGCATATTTCCTGAAAAATATTATTTCTCTACGACTATTGTATTCTACATTGATTACATACTCATTATTAGTTGAAGAATGAAAATGATTCCAAGACACCGTGGATCCTAACTCATTATTCAACGGCACTCGGCCAATCACAGCATTGGCGCAGCTTTGGGGCTGCAGCCCCCCCCTCCCCAACCACTAAATTACTACTGTTATTCATAACACTCGGATGACGAAAAAAAAAAGCTCTGGTAACTGATGAATTGTATGTTCAGCCCCCCTCAAACTGAAATCGTGGCTGCGCCACTGAATCACAGATTCAGAATCCACGGTAACTGAGAGGTTAAGACCAATAAGTTAACGGTTGTTATAAGAGCGTGAGTTCGAATCTTACTGGTGGAAGTTTTTTTTTATTTTTTCCCTCAAGCATTTAGCTATTCATGTATAATTGTTATACTTTTTGGTAATAAAGGCAATAATTTCGATAGATACCTAAAAGTACCACAAACTGAGCTTTCGTCATAAATTTTCGTGTAGTCGTAGAGAAAGTATAGTTTTCTAATCGCGTATAATGAGCATTATTCTCTCAGATAATTCTTTATCCCCGAGAAGAATATACTATTCACGGCACTTTGCCAACACCACAGAATCTACAAAAATCGACAAAAACAAGTTGGCTGCTGCTCAGCTTTAAATAAAAGTTGTCATAACTGTCAGGTTATCGAATTCTTAAGGTAGTTTTCATTCGAGCTTTGATAAACAAGTAAGTATTTTTCAGAGCTTTTTGTGGTGGGGATAAAAAAATTCGATAATTATTGAATATTCTATTTCAAATTCTGATATAGTTATACGGTGGTGCGGGTTTTAATAGTTCCCCCACCTAACTTTTGAACGGTTCGACGTAGAAATATGAAAAAAAAAGGGGGGCGGGGGGACACATCAACTCAAAATTTTAAAATGGCATGGGGGGTCAAGTGGCACATCGTTGAAAATCCATTCTCTTTACAACCATGTAAATTTTTTTGAATTTCGTTAATATTTTTTTTGCAATTCAAATTCGAAATATCAAATATAAATACGGATCTGAATACTACTCATATCTCGATAAATTTGAACGGTTTGATGTGGAACGATGAAACCAAACATTTTTTGAAGGGTATTACCGATACTACTTTTTGAGAGAAAAAACATCGCAAAATCTCGATAGATGGCGCTGTGGACACATTAACTTAAAAATTTCGAAAGGCATATAAATCTAAATTGGCAAAAAAATCGAAAAAAATCAAAAATATTTAGATGGTTGTAAAGAGAATTGAATTATCTTTTCAACGATGTGTCACTTGACCTCCATGTCATTTAAAAAAATTGAGTTGATGGGCCCCCCGCCCCCTATCAAGCAATCACAATGTTTTTATGTCAGAAAGTAGTATTGATGAAACCCTTTAAACGGTTTTTTATTCATGTTTCTACGTCGAACCGTTACAAAGTTAACAGGGGGGGGGGACTATCAAGAGCCGCACTGTATGTCTTTTTTAACGAAAATTTTATAATGAGTCTCAGTGGTCTATTGGATCGCGTACCTGCTTGTCACGCAAGCGGTCCGGGTTGCATATTTCCGTCCCCTATAGGGCTAGCGCAACCAGGTAGGAAACGGAAGCGGGAGATCTGTATTCCATTCCCCCAAAAAATCGTTTCAGGTTTTGTTGAGAACTTAGGAGTTCCTAACAAAAGCTGAAACGATTTTTCGATTTAATTGGGCGAACTAACATTCCCTGATGATCGGCAAGAACTATGAAACCGGTACGTATCATAATTTTAGCCACATTTTAAGAGCATTGCAAAGTAATTTTTCCAGAAAACTCTGCCAAGTATCAAACAAATATAGTTCAACATTCGTGGGGACAGTAGTTGTTTTCTGTTGGATACTATGCCAACGAAAATACCTGTGGTATAGGTCTATCACATGTTCGAAGTGACGTCCATTCTTTGCAAATCACAACTGTGTCCTGTTCATAACATCCAGAGTGTACATTTTTAGGATACTGACTCTGTTGAACAGAGTCTGTTCAATATCGTACACTCATTACGTACCTATTCTGCTATAGCGGTGTTCAACAGAGCAAGAAGTCCAGTAGGGTTAGATCTGGCAACCTAGCAGCCTGCTTCACCCCGGTAGGTACTAATTGACGTAATCACTATGGGAATGTATAATCCTGTATATGGCTGAACTGAAAAAGGCAGCCTCTATCATCGTTCACAAAGAATACGCCCACTCGTTTAAAAAAAATTACATGGGAGTCTTTGACGGCTGACAAAATGTGGATATTTGAAATCAGGCATTCAATTCCTTTCAACAAACCATACAAAAACTCTTATGAGATAAGTTGCAGGTCCGCGAATACTTGGCAGAATCACACGGTTCGCTTATGTTATTCCCTCCAATTTTGTAACTCACTCAGCGTATTCAAGATAAGGACGGGATAGATTAGGATCTCGAATACGCTTGGAATTATAATGTTGGTTATAGTAGGGAAAAGTGGCGCAATTCAACAGCTCACCTTTTAGTAAGTTATCTTTTGAAAAAAGTCATGTGTTTGATATTTCTATTGCAACTTTCAGTTTATGTCATTTTTTATATGTTTGAAATTTCTGATAAATAAGAAAAATATAACTTCGACAAAACTATTATACCGGGTGAGGTACGCCCCCCCAATTTTTCTATAGTTTTGAAGATACGATTTCAAATTTGGTGTGTCGCTATAGTACTTGAATACGCATATTTTGAAGCCTCTACTGAACATTCACCACTTCCGGTTCAACCGGAAGTGGCCCAAAACTTTTTTTTTTCAAATGACACCCTGTACATATTTTTTCATTATCAGAAGGAGCACGCAGTTTGTGATAACACTGTTCTTCAAAATTGAAAATCAGTAAAAAAATGGCGGAGATACAGTTGATTGTTCAATCGAACAAAGTTGGCCATGAAACTCGAACTCACAATTGACAAACGACATCAGAAGTTACCAGAGGAAGCTTCGAAGTGCGATACAGTTGAAAACTGAGGTTCTCAATTAATTGCAGCTTCCATATATTCCAATCATTATCAAAAATTACCTAAAAACGGAATGGTATCCATAAAGAAATGCTCACAACTGCCATTTCTCAAATGGCAACATGTACTTTTCAATTTGTCATGATAAAAAGTTATAAATTATCAGTTTACTAGTGTGAAAAGTTTTGGAGAATTCCTGAAGGAAATTAAGATACAATAAGGTTTCACGATAAGTGTTCCTGAATTAGAATGTTCTTCAACGTAGGCGGCTTAGAACATAATTAAGAAAGCAATACACAAAAGCTAATATTATTTCAACAAAGTCAAAGTTTGTTCTACGTATTTAAT
Source organism: Chrysolina haemoptera (assembly GCA_958298965.1). Lineage (NCBI taxonomy): Eukaryota > Metazoa > Arthropoda > Insecta > Coleoptera > Chrysomelidae > Chrysolina > Chrysolina haemoptera. The sequence continues at coordinate 5,304,257 of OY282591.1, forward strand.
CAATGCTGCTTGTTTAGCTTTTTTATGTTCATGGCCGCCTTCGTTAAGAATATCTAATTTTGAGAACACTCATGATAAAACATCTTGTATTTGCGATTTCTTTCGGAATTCTTCAAAACTTTTTACACGAGTAAGCTGATAATTAATCATTTTTCAGCATGAAGGAGTGAAAAGAACATGTTGCCATTTGAGAAATAGCAGTTATGAGCATTTCATTATGGGTACTATTCCGTTTTTAGGAAATTTTTGATAATTGTTGGTTTATATGGAAGCTGCAATTACACGAGAAACTCAGTTTTCCACTGTATCGCACTTCGAAGCTTCTTCTGATAACTTCTGATGTCGTTTGTCAGTTGTGATGATTTAAGTTTGAATTTCATGGCCAACTTTGTTTTACTGAACAATCAAATGTATCTCCGCTATTTTTCAACCGATTTCCAATTTTGAAGAACAGTGTTATCACAAATTGCGTGCTCTTTCGGATAATGAAAAAATATGTACAGGGTGTCATTTGAAAAAAAAAGTTTGGGGTCACTTCCGGTTAATCCGGAAGTGGTGAATTTTCAGTAGAGGGGTCAAAATATGCGTATTCAAGTACTATAGCAACATAACAAATTTGAAATCTGTATCTTCAAAACTATAGAAAAATTGGGGCGTACCTCACCTCGTGGTCACCCGGTATACCATTAGCTTTATCATCCAACTGAATTTAAATTACGGAATATCGATGAGAATATGATTTTCTTTAAGAAAATGAGAAAACCGTTTCAAATGTATCAAATCAAATCACTTTATTAATCCTGTAGAACTTACAAAGTTATAGGATAAGTCAAATGGAACTAAATGTCTTAGCTTTTCGTATATACATGAAATGATACTAGAAGTAAAATAAAATTAAATATACAGAATATATGAATGATTATCGTAGGCATACAATATACAATGAGGGAGAAAACATTTCAACTTCATTCACGCACAATAAATAAATGCGTTAAGAAAGTGAAATCAAAATTGAAAAATTCATCAATACTATAAAAAATTATGGCCTAAAAAAACTTTACTTTTAAAGCTTCGTGCAGACCTGAACATTATGACGAACAACTAACAGAACAACGAACCGAACGCCGAACAGAACACTAATTTGGACGGGGCTACTAACGCGTTTGCAAACAGTTACGCAAATCCTGGCCGTTCGGCGAACGGTTCGCAGCGTTTCCATCACTTGTCGGTTTTCTCTCCGACATCAAAGAAAATGCTCGCGAATGCGTTCGCAGGATTGGACTGATCGAAACAAAACGACGAATAGACCATTGCTGGTCCAGTAAACGGAGCATTACTGAAACAATTCTGGGAACAACTCAAACATTCCGTTTGTTGTTCGGCTCGTTGAAATCAAATACGTCTATTCGCCGTTCTCTTTGATGTTCGGTTCGTTGTTCTGGTTGTTGTTCGGCGAAATGTTCAGGTCTGTACGAAGCTTAAGATTTTCCCGGATGTTATTCGGTGTCCTTTATTGATCTGTTTTAAGCTTCGTGCAGATACAGACCTGAACATCATGCCGAACGACAAACTGAACAATGAACCGAACGGCGAACAGAACACTAATTTGGACGGGGCTACGAACGCGTTTGCAAACAGTTCCGCAAATGCTGGCCGTTCGGCGAACGGTTCGCAGCGTTCCCATCACTTGTCGGTTTTCTCTCCGACATCAAAGAAAATGCTCGCGAATGCGTTCGCAGGTTTGGACTGGTCGAAACAAAACGACGAATAGACCATTGCTGGTCCAGTGAACGGAGCACAACGCAAACGTTTCGTTTGTTCGGCTCGTTGAAATCGAATACGTCCTTCGCCGTTCTGTTTGACGTTCGGTTCGTTGTTCTGGTTGTCGTTCGGCGAAATGTTCAGGACTGTAGCTTAAGAACTTGAATTCTATCTGTAGTTTTCAATGATTCGGGCAGTTTGTTATATAGTTTTAGTCCCAAGTAAGAAGGTGAGTTAGCCGTTACATTATATTTGTAGGGATTTATGTTTGTATTTGTATTTGTATTATGGAAGGAGGAATTGCGACCATATTTCGACTTATTGATGTGTATGAATACACACATGTCAAAAATAAAAATATTCGAAACAGTTGGAATTTTCAAATGTTTGTATAAGTCTCTGCTGGAGGTTATCTGATTGACGCCTGCTAAAACTCGTACAATCTATTTTTGGGCAATAAATACATTTGGAGCTTCCCCAAAGATAAATGCCATATCTGATTCTTGATTCTACATGTGCATAGTAATAGTTTACTACCTGTTCAGTGGTTACTATCGGCTTGAGATTTCTTATCAGATACGAAACAGAACTTAGCTTTGATATCAGTTTATTACAATGACTCTTCCAGTTCAGACAATTATCTAGCGTGAGTCCTAACAATTCACATTCAACGGTTAGAGAAAGTCTGTTTTAATTCTCATTAATTTTGATTTCAACGTTGGAACATAATTTTTGTATGTGATGAAACCGTATTGATAACGTTTTATGAGAGTTGAAATTAAGTGAGTTAGCGCCACACCAAGAAACCAAATGATTTGAAACTATGGCACATTTTTCTGTTGAGAATTTGTCGTCTTTGTCCGAAATGAGAAGTGATGTGTCATCTGCATACATAACATACATAATATTAGCAACAGCAGCCTCACCATCATTGCCATATAATATAAATAGTAGCGGTCCCAACACTGATGCTGGAAGTACCCCAATATTAAAATTAAATCTATAATTACTGCTTTCAGATCTGTGATTCACCGGAACAAATTGACTCCTGTTTCTAGTGAAAGACTCTATCCAGTCGAGGCATTTCCTCTTATTCCATATGAATATAATTTATTCAATAATGTCGTATAATGGCCGCAGTCGAATGCCCTGCTGAGATTACAGAAGATTCCAACAGGGCACTCACCAGCCTCGATACACTATAATATTGTTGAGGAAAAATAGTGAATATTAGATCAAAAACCATGTTGAATGGGGGAGATAATATTACATATCTCAATAAAATGTAATAAACGATGTAGGAATGCATATTCAATTATATTTGAGAAACTAGAAGGAACAGTAGGAACAGAAGGAACAGTCATGCATGTAGCGTTTGATGCAAAGTTGATGTATCGTTAAGCATTTAGGATAAACAATTATTTCAATCCATTTTCTTCGGTACTTAAATGATGCCAAACTCATCAAGCAATCGAACTACTTTCGTATCTGACCACATTTTAGGACTGCTTACACAACACATTTGAAGCGATTATAATTTTTCAAAATAATCTCTTGTGTTAGAAAGATCTAAAATCTGGTTAGTTACGTTAGTTGCGTGAAGTAGTTCGATGATTCTTTGGTTAAAACGAGTTCCGCATCATTTCAGTAACGACAAAAATCGTTTAAAATAAATTAGTATCCTACAGGGAAGATTGAGTTCATCGTATCTGGTACAATGGAACTAACTTTAATAACTATAAACCTTTTCAGCTGTCTTAGGTACAGTTGTACTAACCTAGCTGAAACCGTGAAAGCATGCACGCCCATAATGCGCATTCGTCGTACAACAGACTATAAATAGCCCGTAATACATCCAGCGATAAGGTACTCAACATGAATGTTGGCGCAATAAATTAGAATTTCACATGTTCAACTATGTTGGTTCAACTGTACTACAAAGGTTTATTTACCACTTTATCATATTTCATATGCATGAATGTACTTAGACGACTGAATAAATGACTAAATAAATAAATGCCTAACAATACTTTAACTTTGCATCCAACACAACAGAAATTTTAAAAAGTTTTCTCATTTGATCAAAGAAAAATATATTTTCATCGATATTCAGTATTTCAAAAACTCAGTGGCATGGTAAAGCTAGTAGTACACAACAGCCCTGTCAAAATTACATTTTTTTATTCATCAAAAATTTCGTAGATACTAAAAAAATTGGAAAAACCAAGAGTTGAAATGGGACGTTCAAATTTGAGATATATGCGTGAAATCTGAAAAAGTATATTTTCTCTTCATCGTTTTTTGAAATACAAACAAACAAGCAATCATTTTGAAAAAAAAACTCGTAAAACTTAAGCAAATGTTCTCCAAAGCGATTTTTCTGAAATTTTCACATATGCTGTGGAACACCATAAAAAACAATTATCAGTACAAATATTTCCGCAGAAATTATCAATTTAAAAGTTCAGTTAGAGTGAGCACCCGAATAAAAAAAAAAAGTTTGAAACAAAAAAGCCTTCTTCTTTTCACCAGCATAATCTACATACTGGAATTCACTCGTTTTACATTTTTTTAAATTTAAATCGGCATTTTTAATCAAAAAATTCTACTTCTCATAACCTACAAATTGGTTCAGTTGAATTCATCGCGAATCGGAAATTTACAATGTTGCCAAATCACCATAACAATGTACATTATCGAGAATTTTTGCCGGAATAAATGAAATAGTAAAATTGACAATGTCGAAGTACCCTTCTTTCCAAATATTTCCACCATGTGGAAAATATAAGGCAAACATCTGACAGAAAAACTACTTCCCTGACTAATACCACGACGGTCATTGAATTACAACTGACAGATATTTGTGCAACGTTCTTCCAAGGAGTCCCAGTTGCAATTGCTTATTGTAATTTATAATTATACAGTAAATTACGTTTGGCGATGCTTGTCGCTCGTCAGTGATATGGTAAGTCGGATAGCATTAGAGTCCTCCTGCCCCAAATCAAGGAATAATCCACTGTATAACTAATATTTCCTCACAAATGAAGCAGCGACTTAACGAGAGTCTAATTCGACCACTCCGTACCGACGTTGCCAAGTTACTGCGCATGCGTGCGGGGTGCTTCAACCGTTGCCAAGTTTTACTCATTATACTGCGAATGCATGCGAGGTGTTTAATGGTGGATTTATGATGAAGTTTTAGGTCGCAAGTAATAAGTCAGAAGTTTTAAGTAATAAGTCGTAACAAGTTCAATCATTGGTTTTCAATAGGAGCGTTCATAAACAAGTCATAAGTTTCTAGTCATAAGAAAAGTTGGCCAACTTTCATCTTTTATGATTAAAACTTATGACAAATTATCAATACGCATGCGTCAAAAGGAAATAACGTTCTGTAATTGCTGTCAATCTGTCATGAGTGTCATGTGTCATATACATCAAGAAGATAAATGTTCTGTGGTGGTGTTTTTGTTGTTGTTTTTGTTTTCCTTATGACAATTACAGTCTTGAGATTTGTTCATGAATGGTTATTTTTTTCCTTACGACTTATGACTATTACTTAAAACTTCTGACTTATTACTTGCGACCTAAAACTTCATCATAAATCCACCATAAATGACAAAAGAGGAAGGAAAACTGAGTTAAAAAAGCGTAAATTTGTTTTTTGCTCGCAATTGACACACAAACCTAACCCGAGCAAGCTAACCTAGCTTGCGAGACTCGAAAATGCATGCGTGAAACAGCTGCAGGCAAACCGAGCTGATGATGAGTAAAACTTGGCAACGTTGGTACGGAGTGGGTGAATTAGTTTGGCAACGTTGGTACGGAGTGGGTGAATTAGTTTGGCAACGTTGGTACGGAGTGGGTGAATTAGACGTTCGTGCGACTTACAGTTAAAAGTCAGTTGTAGAACGTGGGGAAAGCAATAAGCAATGCTCAGTATCAAAGACACCAGGAAGTGAACAGAGTTCAAGAATTTTTGCCGGAGAGGATTGCTTATTGGTTTCCCCACGGGTGGCGCTGTGACTGACTTTTACTGCAAGTCGCTGCTTCATATGTGAGGAAATATTAGTTATACAGTAGATTATAATTCATTGGGCTGGGGCAGGAGGACTCTAATGTTATCTGACCTACCCTGTCACTGAAAAATAAAGAGAGTAGTCAAACCTGCAGTAAAAGTTGGCAACACGTTCAACAGTGCCACCTACCTGGAAACTGGCCGAACTAAGTTAGTTAATGCGGTTGGTAAAACAGATTTCTCCACAATTATAACGATTGAGGAGGTTTTTTAATTGTGTCCATTCATATATCTGATAAGGTATATTATTTTATAATTTATCAATTTGCTATTCCTGTATTTCATATGAATGGTTGTACCACATGAAATACAGGAATGGCAAATCGATCACTTATAAAATATATACAGTAATCGATTCGTAGAACCTCTTAGTTTGTTTGAGGTTAAAATAAAAGAGTTTCAAAATAAATCTTTATTTTATTTATTAGAACAAACGAGAACGAGTAGGTATAACGTTGAATAATCTGTAAACTATGTGGGTACTTGGGTATTTACCATAGACAAGAGTTATATGTAGTTACTTCCTCCAATGGTGATAGGAAATGGAAACTGACGGATGGAAATAAGTATCAGTTTGTGAACAGCAGCTTATATTTTACCTTTTTAAAGAAAATTTCCAGGAATTTCAGCATCATCATCATCAAACATTCCATTTTCCTTGTTGGTTCATATTTCAAGTTCATAATTTGTACTATTAATTTGTCAATGACAATAACATTAAAAGAATAATTCTAAAATTACTGCGTGGTTTGTCTTTGTCATAATAAAAAATACATGTACCTATAAAACAATAAACTTATGTCACAGCTTAATAAACACTTATGTTTTTTGACAAATGTCGAAATGTCATCAGTTGTCTGTCGATTGCGGGCAGCGCCTCCATGCGCAATTGGCCTACGCAAAAACTTGTTGGTCAAGTTCGCTATTGTTTCAAACGGTCTCTTAATTTTTCATTTTTCTATGGTCTTCCCCAGCCAGATGAAGGATAATCTGCTGTATAATTACAATAAGCAATTGCAACTGGGTCTTCTTTGAAGAACGTTGCACAAATATCTGTTAGATGTAATTCAATGACCGTCGTGGTATTAGCCAGAGAAGTAGTTGTTTTCTGCCAGATGTTTGCCTTATATTTTCAACATGGTGGAAATATTTGGAGAGAAGGGTACTTCGACATTGTCGATTTTACTATTTCATTTAATGTAGATTATATTTGTGGTTATAAGAAAGTCGAAAAAAGTGTAAAACAGGTGAATATCTGTGTGTAGATTAAGCAGGTGAAAAGGAGGCATTTTCATAATTTTTTTATGGAGATTTGGCAACATCAGTTATTTCCGATCATGGTCATGATATGACATCTGAAATCTGTTAGGTTTGACATAACTGATAAAACGAATTTTAAATACCACTCAGTTGAAATTTAAATACGAAAATTATTGGTTTTCCAGTCATTTCTGTAAGTTTTTTCTAAGTAATTTTTGCTTGCAACTTTCAGAAAAATCGCATTGGTGACTTTTTGCTAAGGTTTCTCCAAAAAAACTTTGGACATCTTTTTTAAAGCACTACTAAACACCCACGTCGAATTACAAAATGAATTGTAATTGAAATTTTTCCCCATATGATGCCAACTCTTTCATCGACACTGAGTACATGCAATTTTTTAAATTGTCACCTGCTGGGTATGTAGGTTGATACTAATAGCGATATTATTTTACCAATTTTAACTGAGATCAAAGTAAGATTCTCAGCACAGCTCAATTGCTCAATATATGACAGTTATCAGTCTTAAGTAAATGTAACATGTCATTACCTAAGCTATTGAGCTGTTCTGAGAATCTTACTTAAATCTCAGTTAAAATTGGTAAACAGAATACTACTATTATGTTTTTCTACGTTCATGCAAAAAACAAAACTTTATTGAAATATATTTGGTGGAAAAACTGTCTCTTTATTGCACTGAGTGCAATAAAGAGTTTATTGCACTCATCTGTCATTCTACTATAGCGTTCTGTCATCATGACAGACATAAACTTTCAAATCGACGCCAAATTTAGCCCATTTTCTGTGAGATTGTATTAAGTTTTAAATAGTTGCATGTTTCATCATATTCATTATATAATGGACTATGAAATTACTAGAAAATGCAATTTGTTAAAAATAAAATTATTTCCTTCAAATATCATCTGAATTACACAAAATGTTTTTGAATTACTTTAAGCAGATATATTTAAACAAACAATGTCTTCCTTACAGTTTAGTGCCACCTAAATGAAACATTTTCTGGTTTTTGCATGAACGTAGAAAAAATATTGTATGAAACTCGTGCAAAAAGAGTTTATAGCACTCGGCCTGATGGCCACGTTGGACAATTTCACGTCGAGTGCAATAAACACCTACTTTTTACACTTGTTGCATAAATAACTATTCTGAACTTGACTATTATATCGACGATATTCATACGTACCTAATTATACAAATGCATACGCTAACATTTATGATTTGTATTCAAGTCAGGGTAAAATTGTTGATATGAACTACATCACATCACAAATATTTTAATGAGTATGAATACACAACAATGAAGGGTTATTAATTCCTCTTAAAAAAAAAATTGTTAAAAATGGATTGGAAAGTGTAACTAGAATTGTAATTCACCGCATTTGCGGACATTGTTCTTTAAACGACAGTGAGTGGAATATGGTAATTTCACCTCAAGCACATTTCTATTTCTACGTAATAAATGAAATCGAAAATAAGCATAAAAACTAATTAATGGCTCCCTTGCTTTCAATTTACCTCTCAAAAACAATAGCTAATCATGTAATTGATCAAGCTGAATTGTTTTTAACAAATACAATAATATCTATTAAATGCTTACCTGTGGATTATTGGTCATATCTCTGCAATCCGTTAGAGGCCCCATTCGTAAGAAGTTGCATGCACTATTTCACAAAATAAAACTGAAAACAAATATTGAATAATAACACAAGCAAAACAAAATGAAAATAAATAATATCTAACGTACAACGCAGAACGAACACTACCAATGTAATTGAACTACAAATAAAATAGATAACAGGCAAATGCTGAAAGATTTCCCCTCTCAAAACAGATCATATTGGGGGTAAAAGATGCGCAAAACCAACTTATATAATATAAAATGTAAGTATAAATATTATTCAATAATATTTCTGTATAACTTTTCTAGCAAGGTTTGGCATAAGGCCTTTTCATTTATGAATCCAAAATGCATGGTTTTCGCCGTTTTCGGATATGGATATCATTACACAAATACTGGGTGATCACGAACCATAGTACGCCCCTTCGCCGCGTTACATTTTAAAATGCATAGACTTATAACAGGGTGATTGAAGACATTTGAGAAGTCACCTTGATTTTTGGTATATTCCAAATCTTCATTTAGTAATGTCTACGTGACAAGCAATTGCCATATTTTAATGGGTAGGAATAAAGCGTTCGATATTCAAAGCACTTTTGAACAATAGAAAATTGAAAATGTTATAAATAATGCAATACACAATAGCACTACTTGATATTGAAATCACCTTTTCATGATAAAAATAATAGATGCTCGATAAATGTATACAAAGGGCTTGATAACTGTAGTGAAGAAAGAAAACTGAGTTGAAAGTGCGTGAATTTAAGCAAGCTAACCTAGCTTGTGAGTTGAAAATGGGCGAAATTAATAGTTTTTCGCTCGCAAGCTAACCTAGCTTTATTAGCATTATTTCTGTTCATGCATTGTATGTTTTTATGAATCCTTCGGTTTTTTTTATTGAGCGTTTATTCTTTGCATCGAGCTTTTATTCCGTTTACTATGAATTCAATAAAATACCCTGCAATTGCATATTTTAATCGAGGGTGTAACAACTAGGTAGGCAGAATTTTGTACACCATAATTAAATATAATGTACTGATAAAGTACTGGAAGACTGAATGAGGTACTGAAAAGTACTAAAAGAGTGAGACTGAAGTACTGAATCAAGTACTCTGAAGAGATACTTGTATTGATAATGGATGTACTGAAATACTGAAAATTCTGAGATGTACACCTACTGAAAGAAGTTGTTACCCCCTCGATTTTATTCAAACAATCATATCGGGCCTAGAAATTAATTAGCGGAATAATAATTTGTACCCTATTTTAATGTCAAAATATTATTTCATTATTTTACGTAGAAGCATTGAAAAAGGTCCCCCTTTTTGAAGGTTGTTGCTAGGCGACAGAACAACAATGACAGATCCGAATAAAAACTAAATCCTGTCAAATAGTCAGTTCTTATTTTCTGTGGCAACTTATAGCCTATAAATATCTCATATACGAATGTTTCACCAATAATATTCATAGCGTAAATAAATAAGCTAGTGTTATCATGTATATAAAATGTAACATGCAAAATGTATAATTTAAAATATAAAATGTGAAATGTAATGTAAAATGTAAAAATATTATGAAAAAAATGTATACCTACGCCCATGGACAAGGAAATATTTTTTGGGCCCTCTGTATTTATTTACCACCATTGTTACCACATTGTCTAGTTTATATTGAAATTTTGTATACGGTAGATAAATTGATTGATTGATTGATATCAAAAATCGAAACATCTAAGGTGAACAGCAGAATACCTATAACATACCGTACGGTGAATTACTCTAAGAACATAAGGAAATCATGTATCTGTTGTTAAAAATTTGTTGTTAAATAAATAAGCTAGTGTCAAAAATCGAAACATCTAAAGTGAACAGCAGAATATAACATACAGTGATAACATATCATACGGTGAATGGGAAACTTGCACAAAAATTAAATAAAAAAAAACGCCCACAAATGTGAGTGTATACTATTAAAAGAACTACTGTTCAAGACAGAAGTCATTAAGTATTACTTTTCATTTGATAAATATTAGAAATTCAAAGCTGCATGATTCGAATCATTATAGTAACGCGCCAAACTTGGCTGGGACCGGTTATGACGTCATACAGCTCGTTGTGACATAGCGCCTGGCGGCAGAGAACGGTTTTAGTCTTCGCAGTCTCAGTTTCTAGGTAGTTTGTAGAGTGTGTGTGTGCTTTATTATACAGTGCGTTCATAAAAACGCTCCATTATCTTACGAGTTAATTATTTTCGGAGGTAAAGCTCGGATAGGTCGATTTTGTATTTCAGTTTTCCATTTAAACAAAAATAAAATTCCCCACAACTTCACAAGACATGATGTCCTCGATATTTTTTAAATTGAAAGGGTATATTTCAAGTTACAGTATACCGAGTATAAAAGATTGTCAACTAACCCAAGGAGCTCAGTTCGAGCATTTGCTGTAGATTTTAAATTTTTTAATTTTTACTACTTACCTATGATATTTTCAATGCAAATAAATAATGAAAAAATGTTGAGAAATGTGAAGACTGGTTTCTTTTATACTCAGTATATTGTAACTTGAAGTGTTAGATGTGTGTGTTATTAGCTATAAATTTTTGATACAAACATATACCCTTTCAATAAAAAAAATATCGATGACGTCATATCTTGTAAGGTGGTAGGGGAAAAATGCAAGACTGAAATACAAAATCTACCTGTTCGAGCTTTACCTGCGAAAATAATTAACTTGTAAGATAATGAAGCGTTTCTACACCTTATGAACGCACTGTATAAAACCAAACATTCGAAATGACCTAGAAATAAACGTAAATACTTATGGCCGCCCTACTGCCTTTCGATCGAACGAGCAGCGTGATGTCACGACCATTCCCGCGCGTTTCGTGTCGTTTGAAATGAATAACTGGCAGTCATAACTTCAATTATAAATAGTAATTTATGGTACTAACTCACTAGTGAATTATGGATTATGACACACTAGTGTGTTATTTGATAGTTTACTTGTTTGAAATGACATTAATAATGACAGTCATAACTGTCATAAATAACTGTTATTGCGAATTGACCCGTATTGCCTAAAATACCTACATAGCATTTCTCTATGTCACGAAAACGCTTCACCGTACGGTATACACAACTCTAAGGAACTATTGAACCTAATTAACACTAGTTAATTCAAGTTAGCTGTGGCTGTTTGGCCTTCAAAATTTAGTTGACATTATTAATAATTAATGAAATTAGTGAAATTGTGCATCTCACGAGGTAATGAATTCTTGATAAGAAATATTGTTACAGACCTGAAATTTGATAAAGACTTCTCGAATTGTTCGAGATCGTTCGATGAATTAGATGGAAAAATCTAGAAGCACTAACTTTTGTTCTGGATCAATCGTCGAACATTCTATTTGTGTTCTATTGATTTCTTAAGTTTTCTAGAACTTTATTTGTATATAAAAGCAATGCATTTGTGAGATGAAGGAAGTTAGTTAGGAAGTTACTCTGAGTTACCTTGGATACAAGTATTTTGACAGTGACTTGTATCACAGTGTTGTCAAGTGAAGTTTGATGAATAAAGGCGAGTTCATACCAGTGTACACTTATTTTTGAACCCGAAGACGCAACAATATGAAATTAATATAAGAAAAGTAATGAAGACTGAATATCCTGGATAGTGCGAGTTTTGCTTTATAATGGTATTTGTAGCTTCACAGAGTATTGCTCGATTATTATATGAAGAAAAATATAAGTAAATGTAAAGTTCTTCCCAATGAACTTAGTAATAAAGTAATAATAAAAACCCTAAGGCGTCGTGCGTCAACATTTTCTACCCGTAAAAAAATGTCTCTCTTCACTTACTTAATACATAAATAACTAGTAATTATTACTTCGTCTCAGAGTGGCTGTTCTACCGCCAAAATCGATCAATAATATTAGGGGAAAAAGTTTATTTCCGAATAATTTACCACTTGTTTTTTCTTCTGGTATAGGTTTACCATGGTATAGGTTTCATAGAGTACACAACCAAGACTATAAAGATAAGGAAGTTATGCAGAACGCAAAGATAGAAATAACACGAAAATTAGTCAACTTAACAAAAATGACCATGGTTCACTCCAAAGGAAGAGTTGAGATACAATGAGTTTATGAATTGAATTCATGGTGGTACAAGGTCTACGATAAGGTAATGGGATGTCCCCTATCCCATACAGCAATGCAAGAACTGAGATAGGGGAATATTAAAAATAAAATAGCAAATAGTAGAGTGGCAACTGTGGACAATGTAAATAAAGAAAGGTCAATGAAAGCAGTAAGACAAAGCTGTAATATGAACAAGAAAGCTCAGGAGATCAGTTTGAAAATTAACGAACTGAAAACAAAATGGTATCGAATCAAATAAACTCGTTCATTAGGTGTATATCATAATATTTTCATTACTTCATTATTTATTTTATCTCGAGAATTAGGCCGCCATTACAGATTTACGATTGAAACGTTTACATGAATAATTAATGCTTATCATAATAATCAAATTTTATATCATGCCCCATCAATTATTTTTCAGAGGATAACCTGGCCCCTAAAACTTTTTTCATTATAAGTAATTACTGCACTACATTCATTAGGTGTACAAAAAATGACTAGTTGTTTTCCCCTCGATCGCGCCCTTATTTCAAGTACGTGCAATTATTTATATTTCACTATTAGATTGTTCCTACCTGTTAATGTGTTAAAATGCCATTGAAAAACATTTTTTTCTGCACAAAAAAAAATCCATGTGCCTAGCACACGTCCGATCGCTAAATTTTAATTTTTTGAGGTCAACACTGACATAATATTCAGTGGTTAAAATCCCAGAAAAAAGAAAATGAGCCAGCAAAATATGTCATTATCTGACGGTCTATAATGCCCCTTCAATAATTTTTTTTGAAAATAACTAGGCCGCTGATGGTCACTACCAGAATCAACTTCAATTTTTCAATTGGTATAAAAAAAAATTGTTACGTAATTTCAGTGGCGGATCCAGAGGGGGGTAAAGAGGGTAATTACCCCCCTCAAGCCTACTCAAAATACTCATACTGCCGTCCTAAGGCCCGAGGATGAACGCAGTATGTTTCAAAATATCGTAATTTGAGTGTTTCAAATATATATACAGAGCGACTCATTTGAAAGCGGGCCACCTCTCTAAAACTGTTATTTATTATCCGATTCAGAAGTTTGTTTTTTCAACAGGTGAGCATCGTTCTAGTTGAGTGACATAAATTCGAAATAAAAATAAAAATTTCAAGGCCTACCCCGAATTTTTTTCAAGGTTAAAAATCCAAAAAACATACTAGCGATTTTTTTAGATAGAATTAGACGGCGCCACTGGATTTACATTTTCAAGTGGTTAATGTAAAAATTTCGTGAGAATACGTCTATCAATAAGAAAGTTATATGGGTATAAAATTTGAAAATTTTGTCAATAAATCAACCCACTACTTCAATTTCAGAACTTTCATCAAAATTCTAACAACATCACTGGATTCAAAATATTTCGAAATATATTTGGTCAGAAATCTGTTCATAAATAAAAAAATTATTATGAAATAATAAAATAAAGTTTTCCTAAAATTCCACTAATTTCAAATTTTATTATTTTATAACTTTTTTCTTTATGAACAGATTTCGATGAAGTTCTGACCAAATGTTTTTCAGAGTATTCTAAATCCAGTGGTATAGTCAGAATTTTGATGAAAGTTCTTAAATTGAAAAAGTGGGTTTGGAATTGAAATTATTTAAAGGTTAACCACGTGTTGTAAACATTCAAAGTATTACTTACAATGTGTGGGGACAAAAAATTTTAATTTTTAACTAGGAACTATCAACGACATCTTGTTTGAAAATATTTATATGAATATACTTTTATTCGCAATTCTTACATACCGAACCATTTTTATTGCTTGTTTTTATTATTTCATCTGGGGTAAACCCCCCCCCCCCTCCAGACTAGTACCCTGGATCCTGCACTGCGTAATTTTGCAATGTATATAGAAAGTCTTCTAATCAAAAATTAATTTATGACATAAGGTACTAAAATGAAAATTTCTCCTGTTCTCCATATGTAACCATCCAATCTCCTTTAATTTATGATTTATGTGATGCTCGTTGTCGTCTTCTTACACCGAAAATCATCGTAGACATGAGTTTCGAACTTTCTGAATCTTATTTTTATACATAAAAGTTAAATTATGTGTATACAACGCATCCGCGTAATTTAATGGTAATTATCTTTTATTGCCCCCTAAAACGTTTTCATTATTTTTCATTACAGGTAATTACTACACTGCAATGTCTAGTTGTTTCCCCCTCGCATATAATATTTAAAAAAAACTGAGACGAATTGACAAATGTGTCTGAAACTGTAGAAAGATTAAAAATTACTGGAAACTAATTCATGACAAACGTAGACAATGCTTACGAATCCCTTCGTTGCGTATGGCCGCGAGGCATGGACGCTACATAGAAAATATTTAGCTACGTTTTAATATGAAACAAGGAAATATAGGGTATTGAATTTAACAAAATTTGCATCAGAGTTTCCTGTTCTTATGTCTTGACGCTACCCGGTTTTTAAAATGAAAATTAAATGGCAATGAAGAAATGTTACGCTTACAACAAGAACACCTCACTTATAACACTACAATTTATACTTGTACTCTCTTCAAGAATGCGTTAACGTTATCAAAAACTCTCACATAATAGCCATGTTTATTATTTTTTACTCTTATATCAACAATAACTGAAAAATTGAATTTTTCTATGACCATATAGGAAAGAAGGAAATCATGAATTTAAAAAAAGGAGAGAAAATAGGTAAACATTCAAAAATATATCAACTCTCTCCGTTTCTAGATAAAGATGTATTTTAAGGATTGATAGCCGAAGTTGATACAACATCATATTCTCTATCATTTTGTCCCCCGGAAAACACGAAATTATCGTCAGATTACTAGTACAATATTATCATGAAATGGTCAAACATATTGGACAAGAAACAGTGCTGAACAACTTAAAACTTTTGGATTCTGAAAATGAGACAGGCTGTAGAAATGCAAATTCGTTACTGTCAGTTTTGTAAGATTCATAAAGCTAAAGCAATACAACCTGAAATGCCTCCGTTGCCAAAGTGTCATCTGAAAACCTATTGCAGACTCTTCAGCAATTGTGGTCTCGAATATTTTGGAAGCGTCAAAAAGTGATATGGTGCCTTGTTTACCTGTTTTAATACGAAATCAATCCATATAGAAGTAGCCAATTCTTTGAATACTGATTCGGCATTGGCCATTGATGGCAATAAGGAGATTTATTGCGAGAAGAGGTCAAACAATCGAATTAAATTCCGATAACGGGACAAATTTTGTTGGGGCTGAAAACGAAATGAAAAATATCTGGAAGAATTATACCAAAACAAAATCATAGCAAAGCTTGGATCGAAACATATAAAATGGTTGTTCAATACACTTACTGCACCATATGCCGAAGGAGTGTGAGATAATCTATTAAGCAAGTTTTATACAAGATGTTGAAGGAACAAAATCCAGACCAATCCCATATGTTTCCTACAACGAAAATGACTTAGAGGCTTTAACACCATGCTCCTTATCGGTTCAGCTAATGTTGGAAATTCAAGATGTGCTCTCACATCAAAAGATTTATTCGGAAGAAAGCAATGGAAAATTGCACAGATCATGGCAGAAGAATAAAAATGTATTTTTTATCTTGCACTGTGAGAAAGTTAAATTTTACCGGTTTTATGGAGAGGAGAAAGTTAACTTTTCTACGGCTAGCCGAGAAAATAATTTTTACAATTTCACGCTAGGTGGCGACGCTATTAAACGTCAGTATAAAAATAAATTGTTAGCAGTTGTCAATGACTACAAATTCATTAAATTAGAAGTTGTAATGTTTTATGTTTGTTTGGAAGTTAATTTGTCAGTTTTTCAATAAGTAAAATATTTGTAGAAAAAATATTACCAACAATTATTGGGTAGGATAAAAAAATGATGTGTCAACCACGACAGCAAAGTACTTTTTCAGGCCGAAAGAAGTGGCCACTTTACCGCCTAGGTTCTATTTATCACTCTGTATTTCGAAAATAATGTGAAGTTGTTAGTTGACAAGTTGAAAATATATATCGACACGAGGAAATAAAGTCAAGTTGAAAAGTTATTATTTATTCCTCAAGAAAGGCTATTAATCTTCAAGCTCCACTTTGTGATAAGTGTGGAGCTCACATCAATTTCAGAATGAATTTACATACGAAATTTTGAGTGTCTAAGAGTTAGGTAAATAAACTATTTTCAGTTTTTCAAAAGCCCCATTTAAAAAAAAAATCAATATATGTTTTTTATTATGGTTCCCACGAAAACGAAAATCCTGTGATGTTCAGAGAACATTATGAGAGCGTAGATGAAATAGGTAGAAATATGTGTTCTTTTTGAATTTCTTAGAGAACACTCCGGATTCAGTGAGTTCGAAAGCTTTGTCGTTTGTAGGAAGAACAAGCTCTGGGAAAGAAGTGTTTGACATGTCGGCGCGAAACAGAAAATGAAGTTTTTGAGAGGTACTTTTGGCAATGGACCTTACATGGTAATTGTCCTATGAAATGGTACTGCCAATGGTAATAATACCAAGCATCGAAATGGGAGAGAAAGCGGTATGAAGAGTACTATCATCCTCAATTAGGTAACAAATCATTGATGGAAAGAAGAAAGTGTTGCTGAAGTTGTTCAGTGTTGCAAGATATCTTTCAACTTTTCGACTGTCACTCTTGGGAATAAGGGTTTCAAAATCATTACATATGAAAGTATCAATAACAGAAGAAACAAACATTAACATTTTCTGAACGTAAAATTTTTCGATAAATCCAAGTCTCTTCCTCAAACAGCAAAGGATATTAATATTTTCATTTCTGAAGTATTATAATTCATCTACACTTTCCCTACCACTACTATCTATGTTTTAAATGGCTATTCGATATATTCATTTAAAAATTGTTAACAAACACAGATAGAAAAACAGTCTTATTGAGTGATTAAAATTTTGATAATATAATCAATAGATTTCAAGTATTGTCCCACTCACCACTACAACGCACTCTTACAGATGAATTATTGTTTACTGAACCAAAAATTCTAAATTGTGGTTCTTTCTCTTTTCACAGAAACACAATACATAATCCTTTCATAATTGATGTTTGTGGCCAAATAAATGCTTTTACTTCCGAATCGATTACTTTTAGCTTTGGTTTGAGATTAGTACAGATAGAAACAAAATTTGACGCCCACATTCCTAACAAAAAAAAAGTTTTCAGTGAATTTGCCGAATAAAATGTAGGTTTTGATTAAAAGTACCAAAACAAGTTTTACAAGCAGTTTTTTTATAGTATATCGAAGTATAAGTGGATAAATAGGTGTTTCAAACACGAGCGATTTTTCGTAGTTAATAGATATATAGATTTTTCGAACGTTCGAAATAGAGTAAGTGTTTTAAAGACCAGTTATCCACGTATACTTTACGCTACTTTTTTCAATTGGTGCACATTGAAACCATAAATACTGGTTTCATTATTACAAGTGATGGAAATAAGAACTTATAATGTAAAATGGCTGAATTCGTGATGTGACATCAGTATACCTTTCGTTAATGTTTGAATAAAAGTTTTGCATTTGTTTGTTATATTTCATTTGACTTTACAAGGTACTCCTGTCAGATCAATAATCATAACATTGTCATTCAGTCTTCACTGTTCTCGAGTTGTTGATGTAGGTATCCATGGTAACTTAAAAAACGCGCGTTTTTGAAAGTTCGATTTGCACACGCTGTGGCGTGCTTTAAATAGGTAAAAAGGGACACTAATTGAAAAAATATGGTAGATTGCAAGATAATTGTGACTCTCCTAAATCTGAATCAACAAGGGGTAGGTATTGCTGCCTGCAGGTGTACGTAGAAATATGTATCCCAAAACTGCGCTCCGGTGGTCGATAGCTGCTAAACAGCGCAACTTGAAAATTTCAATACAAGCATATTTTCTTCTTGGGAGAATATCTTTGGAAAATATTCCGAAGTATACAAAGTGCACCAAAGTTATGATTTTTGTAATGAAACGCCCCATATTTCATCACATGGTTGAATATATATTACTTTGACCATTTGAAAAATATAGGGTCATGTAAGTTCATCATCGAAAAAATATGAGTTATTCAACACCCCAGTGGCGGATCCAGGGTACTGGTATGGAGGGGTAATGAATACATATAAATATTCTCATTTAAGAAAAGTAAAATATGAATATATTTCCAATAGACATATGATATAATAAAAACAAGAAATAAAGAGGTTCGGTATGTAAGAATTGCGAATAAAAGTATTTGAGACACTCAAATTACGATATTTTGGAACATACTGCGTTCATCCTCAGACCTTAGGACAGCAGTATGAGTATTTTGGAATAGGCTCTGGGAGGGTGGAATTACCCCCTTTACCCCCTGGATCCGCCACTGCAAAATTAAAAATGTACGGACGGTGAAATTACTTTAATATGGTCTAGTTTCTGTAACATGACACACAGTTGCAATTTCATTACTTTTTGTGTACCGGATGGATCAAAGCGCAAATTGGAAAATATCTTGGTTTTTTCAAATGGAAACCCACACATTTGATTTCATTAACGGAAAGGCCAACAATGACGTATCACACTTTGGTATTTATGTGAATACTTCAGGAGTTATTACTGGAATATAATAATGATGAATTCCGAGTAGAATTTGACAAGAAATAATGTCTTTTTCGAAAATGAGTAAATGTATGAACAGTGTGTAAACAATTACTTAACGCCAGTGACCAGAGAGGGGCTTTGGGGCTGCAGCCCCCCAAGCCACATGTTCAGCAGCCCCACCCCTCACCCCCCGCAAACTGAAATATTGACCCACTGCTTTACACACAGTTGCTGTTCTTACACATTGCTGATTTTTTTACGCACTTGTGCTGAAATAGTAGTTTACCTAACAAGTGCGGAAAGTGATACTTTTCCGCACGCGATTACAGATGGCCGAACGACGCGTTAGATGAGTTCGGCCAGAAATAGCGTGCGGAAAAGACACTTTACGCTCGTGTTAGGTACACTATTTTTTCTACTAGAGGAAAAAACATCCAAAAGTTAACATAAAGAACATTTATTATTAAATATATATTAAACTATACAACCATACTTTCTATTTTAACCTTCTGCGACGCAATATTTAAATGTCAGTATAACCCTCAAAAACTAAACAAATCTACTTTTCCGCACTAAAATGTTTTTTCCGCACTAAAAAGAGTGCGGATAAAACTTTTCCGCACTAGTGCGGAAAAGTGACTCTTTAAAAACTAAAATGAGTGAGGAATAGTGGATTTTTCCGCACGCTAGTAGAAAAAATCACTTTACGCTCTGTGAACAGGGCGTTAACACTAAGTTCACGAAACTTTCGTAGAAAAAACAAGTGTATGCGCGGGATCCGCCTTGCGCATACACTTGCCTTCCGGCGGATTAAAATTCGTGTTTGAAAATAGTCAATTTTTCATATTCGGCGGGACATAACTCGAAAAATACTTGAGACCCCCTAGAATTTTTTTCAGTTTCTGTTTAGGAGACAACACAACAATTATTTTACGACTATTTAATTTTTTTTAAAGCACTGGTACTAAAAATTAGGGAAAAATTGCAGTTTAGGGTAGTAACACCTCAACACAAATTTGAAGTAAAAAAGCGTCTCTCACACTTATATGTTAGTAACTTTCGTGCTATACAGAAGTTGGCAGATTTGCAATTCATCATAATTGAAAATCCGATGTTGCCAAATCACAATAAAAGTAAGAACAAACATATGTACAAGAAAATTGAAAACATCTCACTCATAGCTTAGGGGGAAAGAAGGGGTAATGAACTAACCTAACCGACCTCGCCATCCAAGTTGAATCAAAAGCTTTCACACTTCAATCATCCAACACGGTCGCCTTTTTATAATATTCACAATAACAAAATAAAGACTATCCAAAGATGCTTTATGAAATACATCACATATAAATTAGAACGGGTGTGAAGTTGTCCACATCCACAAATGTACACTGAGAAAATTTTTTAAAAAATCATAGAAGGCACAAATGGCTTTGTACACGTTTCTGCCCGGAATATGTTATGAGAAATGCTCTTTCCTTTATCCCTAATACCACGTAGGAGTTTTCCAGGCCGTCCAAGGGGGTGGAATGGGGGTGAATTTCGGAAAAAAAATCATAGAAGGCACAAATGGCTTTGTAGCCGATTCTGCTCGGAATGTGTTATGGAAAATGCTCTTTTCTTCATCCCTCATACCACGTAGGAGTTTTCCAGGGCGTCCAAGGGGGTGGAATGGGGGTGAATTTCCGAAAAAAAATCATAGAAGGCACAAATGGCTTTGTAGCCGATTCTGCTCGAGATATGTTATGGAAAATACTCTTTCCTTTATCACTCATACCACGTAGGAGTTTTTCAGGCCGTCCAAGGGAGTAGAATGGGGGTAAATTTCCGAAAAAAAAATCACAGAAGGCACAAATGGCTTTGTAGCCGATTCTGCTCGGAATATGTTATGGAAAATGCTCTTTTTTTTATCCCTCATACCACGTAAAAGTTTTCCAGGCCGTCCAAGGGGGTAGAATGGTGGTGAATTTCCGAAAAAAAATCATAGAATCATAGAAGCCGATTCTGCTCGGAATATGTTATGGAAAATGCTCTTTTTTTTATCCCTCATACCACGTAAAAGTTTTCCAGGCCGTCCAAGGGGGTAGAATGGTGGTGAATTTCCGAAAAAAAATCATAGAAGGCACAAATGGCTTTGTAGCCGATTCTGCTCGGAATATGTTATGGAAAATGCTCTTTCCTTTATCCCTAATACCACGTAGGAGTTTTCCAGGCCGTCCAAGGGGGTGTAATGGGGGTGAATTTCCGAAAAAAAATCATAGAAGGCACAAATGGCTTTGTAGCCGATTCTGCTCGAGATATGTTATGGAAAATACTCTTTCCTTTATCACTCATACCACGTAGGAGTTTTCCAGGCCGTTCAAGGGGGTAGAATGGGGGTGAATTTCCGAAAAAAAATCATGGAAGGCACAAATGGCTTTGTAGCCGATTCTGCTCGGAATATGTTATGGAAAATGCTCTTTCCTTCATCCCTAATATCACGTAGGAGTTTTCCGGGCCGTCCAAGGGGGTGGAATGGGGGTGAATTTACGAAAAAAAATCATAGAAGGCACAAATGGCTTTGTAGCCGGTTCTGCTCAGACTATGTTATGGAAAATGCTCTTTTCTTGATCCCTCATACCACGTAGGAGTTTTCCAGGCCGTCCAAGGGGATAGAATGGGGGTGAATTTCCGAAAAAAAATCATAGAAGGCACAAATGGCTTTGTAGCCGATTCTGCTCGGAATATGTTATGGAAAATGCTCTTTTTTTTATCCCTCATACCACGTAAAAGTTTTCCAGGCCGTCCAAGGGGGTAGAATGGTGGTGAATTTCCGAAAAAAAATCATAGAAGGCACAAATGGTTTTGTAGCCGATTCTGCTCGGAATATGTTATGGAAAATGCTCTTTCCTTTATCCCTAATACCACGTAGGAGTTTTCCAGGCCGTCCAAGGGGGTGTAATGAGGGTGAATTTCCGAAAAAAAATCATAGAAGGCACAAATGGCTTTGTAGCCGATTCTGCTCGAGATATGTTATGGAAAATACTCTTTCCTTTATCACTCATACCACGTAGGAGTTTTCCAGGCCGTTCAAGGGGGTAGAATGGGGGTGAATTTCCGAAAAAAAATCATAGAAGGCACAAATGGCTTTGTAACCGATTCTGCTCGAGATATGTTATGGAAAATGCTCTTTCCTTTATGCCTAATACCACGTAGGAATTTTCCAGGCCGTCCAAGGGGGTGGAATGGGGGTGAATTTACGAAAAAAAATCATAGAAGGCACAAATGGCTTTGTAGCCGGTTCTGCTCAGACTATGTTATGGAAAATGCTCTTTTCTTGATCCCTCATACCACGTAGGAGTTTTCCAGGCCGTCCAAGGGGATAGAATGGGGGTGAATTTCCGAAAAAAAATCATAGAAGGCACAAATGGCTTTGTAACCGATTCTGCTCGAGATATGTTATGGAAAATGCTCTTTCCTTTATGCCTAATACCACGTAGGAATTTTCCAGGCCGTCCAAGGGGGTGGAATGGGGGTGAATTTCCGAAAAAAAATCATAGAAGGCACAAATGGCTTTGTAGCCGATTCTGCTCAGAATATGTTATGGAAAATGCTCTTTTCTTGATCCCTCATACCACCTAGGAGTTTTCCAGGCCGTCCAAGGGGATAGAATGGGGGTGAATTTCCGAAAAAAAATCATAGAAGGCACAAATGGCTTTGTAACCGATTCTGCTCGAGATATGTTATGAAAAATGCTCTTTCCTTTATGCCTAATACCACGTAGGAATTTTCCAGGCCGTCCAAGGGGGTGGAATGGGGGTGAATTTCCGAAAAAAAATCATAGAAGGCACAAATGGCTTTAAAGCCGATTCTGCTCGGAATATGTTATGGAAAATGCTCTTTCCTTTATCCCTAATACCACGTAGGAGTTTTCCAGGCCGTCCAATGGGGTGGAATGGGGTTGAATTTCAGAAAAAAAATCATAGAAGGCACAAATGGCTTTGTAGCCGATTCTGCTCGGAACGTGTTATGGAAAATGCTCTTTTCTTCATCCCTCATACCACGTAGGAGTTTTCCAGGCCGTCCAAGGTGGTGGAATGGGGGTGAATTTCCGAAAAAAAATTATAGAAGGCACAAATGGCTTTAAAGCCGATTCTGCTCGGAATATGTTATGGAAAATGCTCTTTCCTTTATCCCTAATACCACGTAGGAGTTTTCCAGGCCGTCCAAGGGGGTGGAATGGGGGTGAATTTCCGAAAAAAAATCATAGAAGGCACAAATGGCTTTAAAGCCGATTCTGCTCGGAATATGTTATGGAAAATGCTCTTTCCTTTATCCCTAATACCACGTAGGAGTTTTCCAGGCCGTCCAAGGGGGTGGAATGGGGGTGAATTTCGGAAAAAAAATCATAGAAGGCACAAATGGCTTTGTAGCCGATTCTGCTCGGAATATGTTATGGAAAATGCTCTTTCCTTTATCCCTAATACCACGTAGGAGTTTTCCAGGCCGTCCAAGGGGGTGGAATGGGGGTGAATTTCGGAAAAAAAATCATAGAAGGCACAAATGGCTTTGTAGCCGATTCTGCTCGGAATGTGTTATGGAAAATGCTCTTTTCTTCATCCCTCATACCACGTAGGAGTTTTCCAGGCCGTCCAAGGGGGTGGAATGGGGGTGAATTTCCGAAAAAAAATCATAGAAGGCACAAATGGCTTTGTACACGTTTCTGTTCGGGATATGTTATGGAAAATGCTCTTTCCTTTATCACTCATACCACGTAGGAGTTTTCCAGGCCGTTCAAGGGGGTAGAATGGGGGTGAATTTCCGAAAAAAAATCATAGAAGGCACAAATGGCTTTGTACACGTTTCTGCCCGGAATATGTTATGAGAAATGCTCTTTCCTTTATTCCTCATACCACGTAGGAGTTTTCCACGCCGTCCAATGGGGGTGAATTTCCGAGAAAAAATCATAGAAGGCACAAATGGCTTTGTAGCCGATTCTGCTCCGAATATGTTATGGAAAATGCTTTTTCCTTTATCCCTAATACCACGTAGGAGTTTTCCAGGCCGTCCAAGGGGGTGGAATAGGGGTGAATTTCCGAAAAAAAATCATAGAAGGCACAAATGGCTTTGTAGCCGATTCTGCTCGGAATGTGTTATGGAAAATGCTCTTTTCTTCATCCCTCATACCACGTAGGAGTTTTCCAGGCCGTCCAAGGGGGTGGAATGGGGGTGAATTTCCGAAAAAAAATCATAGAAGGCACAAATGGCTTTGTACACGTTTCTGTTCGGGATATGTTATGGAAAATGCTCTTTCCTTTATAACTCATACCACGTAGGAGTTTTCCAGGCCGTTCAAGGGGGTAGAATGGGGGTGAATTTCCGAAAAAAAATCATAGAAGGCACAAATGGCTTTGTACACGTTTCTGCCCGGAATATGTTATGAGAAATGCTCTTTCCTTTATTCCTCATACCACGTAGGAGTTTTCCACGCCGTCCAATGGGGGTGAATTTCCGAGAAAAAATCATAGAAGGCACAAATGGCTTTGTAGCCGATTCTGCTTCCCATTTTTCATGAGTGTTTTCAGTTCAGAACAGTCTTAGAGAGTGATATGATAATTTTGGCAAGAACATAATATTATGTATATTGGTTAATAATTTTTTATGTATTTTATTTACATTTTTATTTTATTCAAGAAAGTACATTTTGTTTTGGTTGTTAACTACATTCCTATATAAGTATATTTTGAGTATATGTTTTTATGTATTTTATGTATATTTTATTTTATTTGAGGAAGTATATTTTGGTTTGGTTTGGTATATAACGAAATTTTAGAATGTAGTATAATTTCGAATTTGAAGTTTTCGTTTTTTGAATTTTAATACCTATAATTCAGGGCATGCGATAGTTCATTTATTTTAAATTTTTATATTTTTTTGTATCAATATATGTAATATGTTCTTGCCAAAATTATCATATCACTCTTTAACACTGTTCTGAACTGAAAACACTCATGAAAAATAAGAAGAAATGTGAAAAAAACAAAAAATACTTACTTATTTTTTTTCGGAAATTTCCCCCCATTCTACCCCCTTGGACGGCCTGGAAAACTCCTACGTTCCTACGTGGTATGAGGGATGAAGGAAAGAGCGTTTTCCATAACATAACCCGAGCAGAACCGGCTACAAAGCCATTTGTGCCTTCTATGATTTTTTTTCGGAAATTCACCCCCATTCCACCCCCTTGGACGGCCTGGAAAATTCCTACGTGGTATTAGGCATAAAGGAAAGAGCATTTTCCATAACATATCTCGAGCAGAATCGGTTACAAAGCCATTTGTGCCTTCTATGATTTTTTTTCGGAAATTCACCCCCATTCTAACCCCTTGGACGGCCTGGAAAACTCCTACGTGGTATGAGGGATCAAGAAAAGAGCATTTTCCATAACATATTCTGAGCAGAATCGGCTACAAAGCCATTTGTGCCTTCTATGATTTTTTTTCGGAAATTCACCCCCATTCCACCCCCTTGGACGGCCTGGAAAATTCCTACGTGGTATTAGGCATAAAGGAAAGAGCATTTTCCATAACATATCTCGAGCAGAATCGGTTACAAAGCCATTTGTGCCTTCTATGATTTTTTTTCGGAAATTCACCCCCATTCTATCCCCTTGGACGGCCTGGAAAACTCCTACGTCCTACGATCAAGAAAAGAGCATTTTCCATAACATAGTCTGAGCAGAACCGGCTACAAAGCCATTTGTGCCTTCTATGATTTTTTTTCGTAAATTCACCCCCATTCCACCCCCTTGGACGGCCCGGAAAACTCCTACGTGATATTAGGGATGAAGGAAAGAGCATTTTCCATAACATATTCCGAGTAGAATCGGCTACAAAGCCATTTGTGCCTTCCATGATTTTTTTTCGGAAATTCACCCCCATTCTACCCCCTTGAACGGCCTGGAAAACTCCTACGTGGTATGAGTGATAAAGGAAAGAGTATTTTCCATAACATATCTCGAGCAGAATCGGCTACAAAGCCATTTGTGCCTTCTATGATTTTTTTTCGGAAATTCACCCCCATTACACCCCCTTGGACGGCCTGGAAAACTCCTACGTGGTATTAGGGATAAAGGAAAGAGCATTTTCCATAACATATTCCGAGCAGAATCGGCTACAAAGCCATTTGTGCCTTCTATGATTTTTTTTCGGAAATTCACCACCATTCTACCCCCTTGGACGGCCTGGAAAACTTTTACGTGGTATGAGGGATAAAAAAAAGAGCATTTTCCATAACATATTCCGAGCAGAATCGGCTACAAAGCCATTTGTGCCTTCTGTGATTTTTTTTTCGGAAATTTACCCCCATTCTACTCCCTTGGACGGCCTGAAAAACTCCTACGTGGTATGAGTGATAAAGGAAAGAGTATTTTCCATAACATATCTCGAGCAGAATCGGCTACAAAGCCATTTGTGCCTTCTATGATTTTTTTTCGGAAATTCACCCCCATTCCCTGGAAAACTCCTACGTGGTATGAGGGATGAAGAAAAGAGCATTTTCCATAACACATTCCGAGCAGAATCGGCTACAAAGCCATTTGTGCCTTCTATGATTTTTTTTCCGAAATTCACCCCCATTCCACCCCCTTGGACGGCCTGGAAAACTCCTACGTGGTATTAGGGATAAAGGAAAGAGCATTTCTCATAACATATTCCGGGCAGAAACGTGTACAAAGCCATTTGTGCCTTCTATGATTTTTTAAAAAATTTTCTCAGTGTACATTTGTGGATGTGGACAACTTCACACCCGTTAAATTAGATGGAGTCTACCCAGAACAAGGCATCGACAACAGAATATTACTAAATAAATTCAAGCTAACTATCCCTCCAAAACCGAAGAACCTACTATTCAATAATCTTTATTTTCCGTCGACCGTTCTTTTACGATGTATTTTAACGCACTCAAAATCGTTGATTAATGACCCCTGTTAATGAATGATTTTCTATTAATCAACGATTTGATTATATGCAACCCAACATACATTGCTCTTATTCATTTTATATTGGTTAGTAATATCTGTCATTATTTATTTGTCAATTTTCAAATAAAATTTCAGAAAATGTTCATTACACCAGTTGTCACTCAAAACCATACATGGTCCCGTGGCGTAATGGTAAAGTTCACCTGGCAGGCAACACTGAGGTCGAGAGTTCAAAACCCACCAAGAGTAATTTTTTTTTTTAAATTTCAATTTAAAAATAAATAATAAAAAATAAAATAAAACTACCACTATGAAAAATTAAACTATCTTTGAGTAGAGTTAATATAAATAGAAAATAGTAATTGTTTTTTATCGTAACGTTAAATAAATAAACATTGAAAGTGAGATATCTCTATTTTCGAAAACTACTCACGCGTTAAATGATCTCGATTGTTAATCGGCCTTATTAATACACTTGTTCGTTAAATAACCATTACATAATAGCCAAAATAGCTAGGCCCAATCTATATGTACCTTACTATAAAAGCTTATTCAACTGACAGTGATTCAGCTAAATTTAAATTATGTTTTTCCACTTTGCGTTTCTTTTTTTTTTTCACTTTGCGTTTTTATTTCTCCATCTTCAGGTGTTTCCTGACAATTAAAGTCGTATACTTTTTGCTTATTCATATTTACATGAATGTATGTCTTGTTATTGGGATTTACTCCTGTTTAGACATTAAACACTTTTTTGATAATATTTAGAAAAATATGCTCGATTCGCTCGCTCGCACAAGCGAAGCAGGATATTTATGTATTGAAATATTTGGCAATAATTCGACATTTGATATAATTATGAAAAAGATTATTTTTTATGATATATCAAACATTATTTTCCAATAAAGAAATTAAAATAATACAAACTGAACCGAAAATCCTTAAATAAGTGTGTAGATTGTGCATACGAAGAAAAAGACAAATTGCTTGTTTTTTTTGGAAGAAATTTGATCTTGAAAATATCATTTGTACGACAATCGGTAAATGAAAAAGTAAGTGACACTAAGGCATTTTGACTTCAGATTTGTGTTCAGGAACCTCGAATTACACACATAAAAAATTCGGTCAAAATCAAGGTTACTACCCTAAACTGCAGTTTTACCAAAATTATCACGTTACACAGTATGGACAGCGTGTAAAAATAGAATTTGCAGGATTCGTCAAATTACCTACTGGTTCTATTAAAAAAATAGTAAATTTTGTTTACAAATCTCCAATCAGTAAAAACAGCAATTTACCTATCAGAAGGCAGTAAGTAATTAACTAATCAGAAAGCAGAGGTAATTTAGCAATTAGTTGTCACAGATTGCAGGTAAAATTGGTGGGCCTTGGTACCCAGGGCCACCAAATATTGCCTTTGACCAGTCAATAACCCTTACCGCTTTGATGGTCAAATAACTATTACATACTGTATTTGAAAAACTCATTTATCTTCATCAACGATACTCATAAAGAATGGTGAGTTTAAACAGCACATAAAATAAAATAGTATAAAACAATGAGTAGTAATAAATAGATATAGAGCTTAGTGAAATACTTAATATAAGAAGATGCCAATCAAAATTTGGAATTTCATCATTTATACTTCACTAAGTATTTTATTTCTGTAGGAACTTGTTATGGATGTTGTGTAGTTTTTCCCATTTAAATTATTTTTTCTACAAACGTCAAAAAATGACAAGGTTCGCGCATTGACAACAATATGGGAAGCTACACTTTTTAATTTTCCTTCGTTACCATGACACCGTGCGCGAAGTAATTAATGTGTGAAATACGTATTTCGCACACTGCATGTAAACTATATGGGATTTTCATATCCTAACCTATATAGTCCTCAATTAGGCAAAAATCCAAGAAATCATTTATTTCTCAATGTTCAACAATAATTAATTAGGGCTTTTTAACACTTTTCAAATTGTGACAAAATTTTATACTACCCAAGTACCTATTTTTTTTTGACGTTTGTAGAAATTTTTTTTCTTTTATGAAATCGATTAGTGTTCGATTTTTATTATAATTTTCAATATTTGTATCTTCAATTTCTTTTTTAGGTTGTATGTACTATGGGAATCATGACGGCAGGTCGTTTATGATAAAAAGTGTTATTAAAAATATTACAGATTTGTTTGTGATTCAGATGGTCGTAGAAAAAGTATAGTGTACAATTTGCATGAAATTACCCATTTCCCACTCGTAGGTATATGAACTATTAAATTAAAATTAAATTTCATACACCTACTCGTGGGAAATGTATGCTATTTCATGCTCATTGTAAAATAATATACTATTATTTACTTGCCCTATAAACTTTAAACTCACCCTAGGTTTTTCATATTTATTATCATAGCTCCTTTGAGATCATTTTTGGACTGCTAGATTCTATAATGGTTTAATTGTGGCAAAGGGGCTTCATGGTCCAGTTCTATATGTACAACATTTTCAACTCCTACTCATGCAGTATTTTATATTACTGAATACATACCCTGTTAGTAGGTTTGGTACATGATCTATTATCAATCAAGTTGAACTTATCTCCAATTTTCTGAGGAGAAACTTTTTTCAAGTTTGATTCTGTTTCTGCAGTCATAATACAGAGAGCAATATTCAGTCTTCAGTTTTAATACAAAATAGAATGTTAGCAGTGAAACATCATTTATTCTGAACTTCTATCAAAAATCAACAAGACAAATTTATAAATTCGATAATCAAAACCACAACGTCCACAACACCTAATGGCTGTCTTGTGTCAGTCTGTCAGTCTGTCGTAGTCACTCGTAGTTATGTCACATGGATCCACAGAACTCATAATTATATAAGACTCATAATTAAATATCTTTATATAATAATTATGAGTTCTGTGCGTTCTGTGTTCCCTTTACATGAATCATGAATCAGCTGTTTTCTGTTTAGATTTGTTCGGGTCTATTTCTGATATCACCTGCAAATTGGATTATGGAAAAAAGTAAGGTATACGCTTTGGTCGCTTTGTTTGTAGTAAAAAAAGACACACAATTTTCGAGTGCAGCGAGTTGTACACTTTTTATAAAAAAGAATATGCTATTTGTTGTTGTTCTTGTTTTTTTTTAGTCCCGTATCCCGTAGTCCGAGTCTGATTCTGAAGCTCATGGATTTAGATTATTGCAATCCGCAATTTTCAATCTTCTGAAACAAAAATGGAACAATTGACCGAATTGAGCGATAAATTTTATTATCTGTATAGTTCCTCACTGTCTAATAAAATTCAGATTAAGATGTAAGTTTATAACATTATATTTATAGTTAATATTTATAGTTAATTAATCTTTGATCATTGTAGTGGAACTTTGGAAGGAAAGAGGCAGAAACCAAGATATGATCAACTTTTACTAGATCCTATGTTGAAGTTCTCTGGTCGTTGTCAAGATAGTTGTGCTGATCTGATGGTAGTTTGCCAAATTTTTGATGAGAATCGTCCTCTTGCATTGCCAGTTTCAACTTCCTATAAAGCATTCACTTCAAGATGGAAGTAAGTAATGAAATGATTGGGCAAATTACTTATGTGGCTGGGTTGATTGTGAGTGTAAGTTTTGATCTTCCACTGGGTCAGAGTAGTTTGGTTTTCAGTTGTTGTTTTGGTAGTAAAATGGCAAATGTGAGGAGAGCCAGAAATGATAATTTTGCACTTATTGAAACATGCAGCTAATTTTAAAAATTGTTCTTCCAGATCCCCTATTAGTAAAGTATACCATAATGTTAAACGGATGAAATCTCATTTAAAAAAAAGTGTATTGGGGTCCGAGCGCTCAGATCCGCGTTATTTTTGTATTGGGGTCAGAGTGATCAGCCCCGTAGTATTTTTGTATTGGGGTTAAGCAGTGGTCAGATCGGACCTGCAGCTTACTGGTATTTTGATACGAGCACCAAATTTAGAATTCACTCACATTCAACTTGCAACACATTTTCGACTATCAAGCTAAGTTAGCTTGCTCAGGTTAGGTTTGTGTACAAATTCAATTTTGTTAAATTTTGTTAAATATGTTATTTTTTTATTCTTTCAAAGCCTGACAGTCAATAACATTAAAACAAAAACATTTATGTATATAATAATAAAGAATATCTAGTCGACATAAATGAAAATTGAATAAATATAAAGATAGGCCCTTGGTGAAAATGTCAGCAAGTTGGTTTTGTGAAGAAATATATTTTAAAGAAATTTGCCCTGAATCTAGAGACTCTCGAATAAACTGAAATTTCACATCTATATGTTTTAATCTCTGATGCTTCCTATGGTCGGTAGGAATTTTAATACATCATTGGTTATCTTCATAAATTTTTATTGGATTAGTTATCAGAACATTAATTTTATTCAACAACCCTCTCAACCAAAGACACTCGCTACTTGTTGTTGCAAGAGCATTATATTCTGCCTCAGCTGTAGAGAGGACAACTATAGATTGCCTTCTCGTAGACCACGAGACTGTGGAACCAAAGTATCTGAAAATATACCTGGAAGTAGATTTGTGATCTAGCAGATCATTAGCAAAATCTGCATCACAGAAACCTTCTAAAATATCACAGTCCTGTTTAACAAAAGTGAGGCTGAGATCTTTAAATGAGACCAATGTAGATCAGATGCATTTGATTAAAAACCGCGAAGCAAATATCAGGTCTAGAGTTCACTACAAATACATCAAACACCACACAACTTCTTGATAAGGATGTTTTGTTAATGGTTCCATTTCTTTCTCCAGTTTCAAATTTGCCTCTATTGGAGTCTTAGAAGGATTACAATTGGTCAAATTGAATTTTTCAAGAAGTTTGGTAATATAATGATTCTGGTTTATTTTAGTCAATTGATTGTCATTATCTTTGAAAATTTTCAGTCCCAGAAAAACATTAATACTTCCTAAATTCTTCATTTTGAACTCCTTTTTTAAAAAGTTTTCAATTTATGCACTTCTTCAGATGAATTCCCGGCTAAAAGAATATCGTCTACAGAAAGTAATAAAAACAAAGAGTTATTACCGAAAATCTTGATATAGAGACAATTATCTGATTCGCTCCTATGAAAATTTACCCTCATCATTACGCAATTAAAACGCTTTTACCAACAATGTGAAGTTTGTTTCAATCTGTACAAAGATTTATTTAGTTTACATACCATATCAGGATCATGCGTAAAATAAGTAGGTTGAGACATAAAGGGAACTTTTTTGATTTTGAACAAATAAACAAATTTATTATTAGTTTAAATTAACATATTGAAACTAACAAGAACAAAGTAAAAACATCAAAATGATTGATCGGCGCTCCGGAGCGGCTTAAATATAAATATCTCTTCCTCCAGTTTTCCTTGGAGAAGAGCTGTTTTTACATACACACATACATTGCAAGTTAAATAAAAGCTTGTAATAATAATAACAATAAGATCAAATAGTAGGCGAGAACAGTTGGTGGCTTACACTGCGAGTTTTTCGTGTTACTTTATGTTCATTGCTATAATTTTTGTTTTTTGTGAAAACTAGAGCAATTATTATCATTATACTAATTGTTATTTATCTTTATTTAAGTTGGAATGAATGGATTACTCTCCCAGTTCAGTTCAATGACTTACCAAGAAGTTCTCAACTTGTTATATCCATTTATGATAGCTATGGGCCAAATAAAATGGAACCTGTGGGTGGAACTACTATATCATTGTTCAGCAAACATGGTTTATTTAGACAGGTAATTTATCTTCATTGGATTACTATTTATCTATAATAGCGGATAGCAATTTGGAATTGGCTTTCTTTCGATTTCTTTTGAAGAAATTTGCAAGGAAAATAATCAGATGTGTGTGAAATGACATTTGGAGATTTTCAGATCTGAATTATTCATGAAAATCACTTGACGCAATGAAATCAAGAAGACGATTGTAGTCGATGCAAATTTTGATCTAAGTTCTATATTAAATGTTAAGTTAGATATAGTTCGTGAAACTCTGTGATTGAACTATAAAATAAAATAATTCACAGACTTACTGAAATGTAGATATTCAGGAAGATGAGTCTATGCAACAGTATAATAAAACAAATGTCATAAGACCTTACAAGGGAGTCAAAATTTTAAAATATTTATACAATATGGATATGAAATTATTGAAAATTTCAAATCTACCGAACAAATGAGATGATTTATTTATTGGTCATATTGAGAAGATACAATTGGAAAGTCAGAATTTCACAGAAATAGCCTTAAACAAATTTGAAATAAACAAATTATGTATAGTTTTCTCAAACATCCAAAATGAGAAAGTTGACAAGAAATGGCATGCGACCTATTAAATGAACAACTGTATTACCACCTGCAAAGACAAACAGAACTGGACTGACAAACTTTTCTACATTCCTATTGGTCATCGAGCCCAGACATGAAAAAGAAAAATTATGAAAACGTAAAGAGCAGATCAAGAACTCCGATTCTCCGGGTTGAGACATTCAATCAGATATCTGAACACAAAGCTCAGAGTTCTTTTGGGAGATCGTTAAATAAAGATAGTCGTTGCCTACTGATGTTTCACTCTTTTTTTTATTTCCATATATTCCTACAAGATAGGCTTATTGTGACAATTTCCTGTCAGAAAACAACCACTCCCTTGGTTAATATCACGACAGATATTGAATTATATCTAGTATATACTTTTGCAACGTACCTCATTGCAGAGAAAACAATTGCCAGTGCTCCCCTATAACCAAATAGCAGAATTTTGTTTTGATTCGGACAGGGAGAAACCATCTGTGGACTAGTCTTGTGGTTCTTGCCCTGTCATCAGTACAGGGTAGGTCACCACAGACAGCCTTGAGGCCATCTGTATGTGAGACCAAATAGATAGAGTGGTGTGCTGATCTGGAAGGAGAACATGTTAAATGTTCACATTGTATATTGAAAATTTGCATAGTAACGCTCGTTTTGGTAGTTATCCGTTTTTGATAAATATTGTTCAGATTTTTGTGTCACTTTTGATATAAAGAATATACACGTCAAAAGAAAGATAAAAGTATCATTTTTATCAATAAAAACCCATACATTCGAACACGAACAAAACCAACATGGTCCTTCGAGCCGGATAGATATTTTAAACGGTTGAGAATTAGCGACAAGACAGATTGACAAGCAGAGCAGTAGCAGTAGCAGTTCTCCGGACAAGCAAAACAGACGGTCAGTTGCGGCAGCTGTAAACAGGTCATATCCCATTTCCTTTTCCATTTTCCGTTCCTTATCACTTGTGAATCTTACTTATTCGTGATTCATTCGATCTGTGCAACATTGTTGTAATTGCTTCATATAAAAAACGTTTTGACTTTTTCACGTTAGAATATAGTTTAACTATTTCATTAAAATGGCAGAGGCTGAACTAAAAAGTCTCAAGAAAAAAAATGCCAATTTGAAACGTCAATTATCTAAATTTGTCAGTTTTGTAGAAAAGGTTGAAAATGAGAATAATGAAAAGAATCAACTCGAACTCAAGCTACGTTTGGAAAAAATGATAGGTATTTTGGATGAATTCGATCACACGCAAAGTGGGATAGAGGAATTAGTACCGGACGATCTCGATGGTCATGCGACTTGCCGCAATTCATTTGAGGACAAATATTATGATGGTATCTCTCGAGCAAACTTGTTGATTGAGACATTTTCAGTTTCAAACAAAAGCGTTGCTGAACAACATTCGAAATTACAACAAACAATTCCCTCTCAAATTATAAATCAAACATTTGCAAATAATCAGCAAAATCCGACTACTTCCATTCATAATCCTATGAATAATCTTGCCATATCGACAAACAATGTGCGACTTCCAATAATCAATTTACCTCACTTCAATGGTGAATATGAAGGTTGGATACCGTTTTTTGAAACATTCAATGCTCTCATAAATAATGATCCGAACATGAATAATATTCAAAAATTTTATTATTTGAAATCTTGTCTAAAGGGTGATTCATCTCATGTGATTCAATCCATTGAGATAAGTGAAGCGAACTATTCTGTAGCCTGGGAACTTCTAAAAGAGCGTTACGAA
The DNA here is from genome assembly GCA_958298965.1 of Chrysolina haemoptera. Taxonomy (NCBI): domain Eukaryota; kingdom Metazoa; phylum Arthropoda; class Insecta; order Coleoptera; family Chrysomelidae; genus Chrysolina; species Chrysolina haemoptera. Next base: position 5,339,801 of record OY282591.1, read on the forward strand.
AACAAGCGCATTATAACACATAATCACGTAAAAGGTATTTTCGATTTACAAACAGTAACGAAAGAAACACATACGGCACTTCGAAAACTTGTTGATAATTTCTTAAAGCATTTTAGATCTCTTGAGAGTTTAGGGCAGCCAGTCGGGACGTGGGATACACTTTTAGTGTATCTATTATCCACTAAATTAGATTATAATACCAGAAAAGAATGGGAGAATTCTATCAAACAGAATCTGCCAACCTTAGAAGACATGTTGAAATTTTTAAAAATAAGATGTCAAATGTTAGAAACTCTAGATAATAAAATAGCAGAGAAATTCAAATCAAAAAATAATTCAGAAAAATCATTTGTAGCAACCGAGACGCTTCAAAATTCGAATAAATCACAGGCATTCAGTTGTTCATTTTGTAAAATGAATAATCACTATACATACAAATGTAATAAACTATTATCCTTCCCAATCAAGGATCGATTTTCAGAACTGAAAAAACAAAAAATATGTTTGAACTGTCTCAGGCGAGGTCATTTGGCGCACGAGTGTCGAATTCGCGGATGTTCTACATGCAATCAAAAGCATAATTCAATATTGGATATAGGTAATAATGATAATGATAATCACGAATCGAAACACAATCAAGTTTCCACGCATGATCAGAACAAGCCGCAGTCTAGTCGTGAGTGCGAAGAATCTTCATATACTACATTAGGTAATGAATATTCAACCACTTTATTATCAAATCATAGCATTCATCATCCATCGCAAATATTATTATCCACAGCAATTATTTATGTATTCGATAGAAAAAACAGGCCAGTCGAATGCCGAGCGCTGCTGGACTCTGGTAGTCAGTCTAATTTTTGCACAAAAGAATTATTTAATCGACTTAATTTGGATTCAATGAAAATTAACTTACCGATAATAGGAATAGGACAATCAAAGTTGAATATCAGTCAGAAAATCGAAACTAGGATTTCATCCATTGACTGTTCTTATGAAGCGAAACTACAGTTTTTACTGGTTGAAAAAATAGCGGAAAGTCTTCCTCGGTTTTCATTTGATGCCAAGTCGTTAAATATTCCAAAATACGTGCAATTAGCCGACCATCATTTCAGTAGAGCGAACCAGATTGATATTTTGTTGGGAGCAGGCATATTCTTTGAGTTGCTCAACAAAAATCAGATTCATTTGGGAAACGGAAAACCAATTCTTCAGGATACGAAGTTGGGTTGGTTAGTAGCAGGGCCGTATTCTCAAAATATTTATGAATCTAAAGATCAAAATAAATGTTTTTTAAATATAAATTCTTCCCAAAATGCATTGAACGATCAATTAGAAAAATTTTGGCTCATCGAAAGTGTGCATCACGAGCATGCTAAATTGTCAACTGAAGAACTTGAATGTGAATTAGATTTTCGAGCGCACTTTGAGCAGGATGATACCGGACGTTGTACCGTTTCATTACCTCTCAAAGATATTCATGTCAATTTGGGTGAATCTTTGAAAACGGCTTTGTCCCGATTTCGTGGCATTGAAAATAGATTAACGAAAAATATTGACTTGAAAAAACAATACGATGATTTCTTAATCGAATATGAGTCGATGGGCCATATGACAAAAATAAATAGTGAAAATCTATCGACTGAATTTAGAAATTACTTGCCACATCATGCAGTGTTGAAAGAATCGAGTAGCACAACCAAGTTGCGTGTGGTTTTCGACGCGTCCTGTAAAACTTCAAGTGGTTTGTCTCTAAATGACGTGTTAAAGGTGGGTGCCAAGGTTCAAAATGATCTGTTTGACATAGTATTGAGAATGCGCACTCATAACATTGTCATAGCGGCAGACATCGCAAAAATGTACAGGATGATCAATATCCATGAAAACCAATGCAATTTGCAATGTATAGTCTGGAGAAAAAATCAAAACGATCCTGTATCTCATTATAAGTTGAATACAGTCACGTATGGGACTGCAAGTGCATCGTTTCTTTCAACAAGAGTGCTGCATCAGATAGGTATCAATAATAAATTGAAATATCCCAATGCTAGTGACGTCATAGTAAATGATTTTTATGTCGACGATCTTCTATCTGGTGCTGGTGATGTTTCTTCTGCGATAAAACTCAAAAACCAAATAATGAACATTCTTGGCTCATCAGGATTCCACCTGCGGAAATGGAGTTCAAATGATCCGAGAGTTTTTGATGACTCTAACGCGGATGAGCGAGCTATATATCATATAAAAGATATTAATGAAACAAAAACACTTGGCATTGTATGGGACTCCAAGGATGATATGTTTCGGTACACTGTGACTTTTAGTCAAAACAACGAAATTACTAAACGAAATATATTATCAAACATAGCTCGTATTTTCGATCCTTTGGGTCTCATTAGTCCATGTGTGATTGCGGCTAAATTGTTAATGAAAAGCTTATGGCAACTTCAGCAAGACTGGGATGTGCCAGTTCCGGAGGGTGTTAGAGAAGGATGGTTATATTTTTTAGAAAATATTCAAGCACTGAACGATATACAGATACCGCGTCATGTATTATCCTCCAATTATCAAACATCTACGATTCACGGCTTTTCCGATTCTTCAGAACGTGTTTACGGGGCTTGTATTTATATAAGAACCGAAAGTTCCGTTCAAAATATCACAGTTAATTTGCTTTGCGCGAAATCCCGTTTAGCACCCATGAAAAGCGTAGACTTGCCTAGATTGGAGCTATGTGGGGCTCTTTTACTTGCGCAATTATTGCAAAAGGTAAGATCAGCCTTACGTTTTCATGCCGAAAAAATATATCTTTGGACAGACTCATTGATTGTTTTAGCATGGTTGAATTCCCAACCTAATCGCTGGAAAACTTTTGTATCGAACAGGGTCGCTGAGATCCAAGAACTCACTGAAAACTGTGAATGGCGTCACATTAGATCGCCTGAAAATCCAGCAGATATCATATCGAGGGGATCAACTCCTGCACAATTAGTCAATAACATACTTTGGTGGCACGGTCCATCATGGCTAGGTCAAAATATCGAAACGTGGTACGAAGGCAAAATTAACGAAATGACGAATATTCCCGAAGCAAGAAAGGAGAAGGTTGTCCTTTCATATCATACTTGCGAAGACTTTGACATTTTTTCATTGTATTCAAACTTTCGTAAGTTGCAAAGGGTAACTGCATATTTACTTCGATTTTTACATAATACCCGAAATAAAATTGGAAAATTTAACAGACATTTGTCAATATCGGAAATAGAAAATTCAACCACAAGGCTATGTTCACTCGTTCAGCAAGAAGCTTTCAAACAAGAATTTATTTCCTTAGAAAAAAATAGATCCATACATCCAAAAAGTAAGTTGTTTTCGCTGAATCCTTTTTTAGATTCAAACAATATTATTCGAGTGGGTGGACGTTTAAATAATTCGCAATTATCATATAATGAAAAACACCCGATAATTTTGCCCCCGAAGCACAAATTCACGAAATTATTGATAATGCACGAGCATTATAAAAATCTGCATGCTGGATGTCAATTAATTCTGTCCCAATTACGAACACAATTTTGGCCTTTAAATGGCAGAAATGCTATTCGCAGTGTTTTACGAAAATGCATAGTTTGTTTTCGCGCCAAACCACCAATTTCTTCGCAACTGATGGGTGAATTGCCTGAAATGAGAGTCACACCTGCTAGACCATTCATGTTCACTGGTATAGATTACGCGGGCCCGTACCTCATAAAGGATGGCAAATCGCGAACACGCACCTATATAAAATCATATCTTGCAATTTTTGTGTGTTTGGCAACAAAGGCTGTACATATTGAAATAGTCACCGATTTAACATCAGATAGCTTCATGAATGCCCTCAAGCGATTTGTTGCACGTCGGGGATTATGTCAACACCTCTATTCAGACAATGCTACGAATTTCGCAGGTGCAAATAACGAACTTCAAAGAATGCACAACATGATTTTGAATTTACCATTTCTTGATCAATACGATTCTTACTTTAAAGAAAATAAAATATCCTGGCACTTCATACCCGCCAGATCCCCACATTTTGGTGGAATTTGGGAGGCCGCGGTAAAATCTTTTAATTATCATTTGGGAAAAGTACTGAAGGATTCCAAGGTAACTTATGAAAGCATGCTCACGATAGTCGTGCAGATTGAGTCAATCCTGAATTCACGCCCTCTCCTACCCCTTTCCCATGATCCTTCCGACCTACAAGCCTTAACCCCAGGACACTTTTTGATTGGAGATTCCTTGCTGTCCGTTCCACAAAACAATGTCACCGAAATACCCTTCAATAGACTGAACTCCTACCAGCAACTACAAAAAATGATCCAGCAGTTCTGGAACCAGTGGAGCCGAAATTACCTACATACGCTACAGCAGCGATCTCGTTGGAAATCAGTCCAATCGAACATTACCATTGATGCCCTGGTCCTGCTCAAAGAAGATAATATTCCGCCCATGAAATGGTGTTTAGGCAGAATAACTGACGTCCACCCTGGCAGCGATGGTATAGTGCGAGTGGTATCCGTTCGCTATAGTGGTGGTGTAGTGAAACGAGCCATCTCTAAAGTATGCCCACTTCCGTGTGATGAAAATGATTGATGTTAGTGTATTAAAAACATTCCGCGTATTTCCACATATCTCGTTGACTTCATTTTGTACCTATGGTATTTTTTTGTTGAAATAACTGGAGTATTTCAAGGCGGGCAGTATGTTAAATGTTCACATTGTATATTGAAAATTTGCATAGTAACGCTCGTTTTGGTAGTTATCCGTTTTTGATAAATATTGTTCAGATTTTTGTGTCACTTTTGATATAAAGAATATACACGTCAAAAGAAAGATAAAAGTATCATTTTTATCAATAAAAACCCATACATTCGAACACGAACAAAACCAACAGAACAGTTGGCCTCAAGATTGTCTGTGGTGGCCTACTCTTTACTGATGACAAAGCAAAAACTTCGAAACTAGTTTACAAGTGGTCCTCCTGTCGGAAACTTTCTGCTATTTGGTTACAGGGGAGCAATTGCCATTGTTTCCACTGCAATGAGGAACATTCCCAAGCATCTGTTACACATAATTCAATACCCGCCGTAATATTAGCCAGGGCAGTAGTTTATTTCCGATAGGTAATTGCCACAATAGGCCTACATTGTAGGTAGGTGAAAAGGGTAAAACATCGGTCGGCAATGACTATCCTTATTTAAAGATGAGCATATTTTTCTATAAGAACGTCTTTTTCAGGGTATGCTTGACTTACGGGTTTGGCCAAATAGGGAAGGGGATGGTAACTTTCCTACTAGTACACCAGGCAAACCAAAAAATGGTGGAAAGGAGCAAATGCAAAGATTAGCAAAATTAGCCAAAAAACATAGGAATGGACATTTAACTAAGGTGTTTAGAACAAAAAAGCTAAGTATTATTTTGAATCCTATCAAAATGTTATAGGTGGATTGGTTGGATAGATTAACTTTTAGAGAGCTGGAAATGATAAATGAGAAAGAGAAAAGATCATCCGAATACTTTTATTTGATGATTGAATTTCCTACAATAACACTTGACAATATACCACACCATGTTGTATATTTTGAACAAAATGGTGAAGAAATCGTATCTGTAAAGTCTCAAACGGATCTAGTAACTGTTCCTGACCCAGAAGTTTTGAAGGTAATATAATATAACTTCAATTTGATTTATATTAGCTTACACTTTCTTTTATATCTATTCAACTAGAAGTACCATGTTGTTCAACTCTCATGAAATAAGATTTCTCTTCTCATGAGAATGAGTGTTTATTATGGGCCTTGGTGGCGCATAGGTAATGTGCTCTCTTCCTAATCTAAGGTAGCCGGGTTTGATTCACCGCGCCGTCACGAGCAAGGCATCACACGTTTAAAGGTAAGGGCTGCGTCTTCCCACAAGTCTCTCGAGGACTTCTGAGGGTTGCTCATAAGTGTGTGGCCAGTAGAAAGCAATAACAATAAGAATTATGAGCCAGGATGAAAAAAATAGGGAAGTGAGTGGAGAATTTCTATTATCAACCTGATCAATACCATAATATATTTAGTGACTAACATATGATAATATTTGCATAAAAAAATAGTTTTTGGTGAACTTTTTAGGTATGTATTTGAAACAATAATTTTTAATCAAAAATGCAATATTGTAGTTTATTTATTTATTCAACGGGAACTAGCTCAATATCAGTAGTGAATAGAACATTTAAAACAATTTGATTTCATTAGTTAAAGAAAAAGAATGAAATTAACAATATGATAAAATATAAAATGTAACACTTGTTGCTGAGAGACTCGAGGAGAAAGGGTTGTGGATGATTATGGTTTTATTCAATAATTGTTCTTAGTTGGGACTTAAACTCATTCAGGGACGAATTGAAAAAGTCTTATTGACTGTGACTATTTGCTGATCTTTGGATATGTGGTAAGCAGCTGTTATACCTATAATTGGTTCTACGCGAGGGGGAAACTACTCTTTCATTAGGTGTGCATCACAACATTTTCATTAATTCATTATTAATTTTAATTAAATTCATTATTCGAAATGTCGAAAACTCACCAGAAATTATTTTTGCGCAAAAAAAAACATTTGAAAACTGATTCAAAGCTGACTAACTTGAGAACGGTTAGGGATAGATGAATTCTGCGAACTCCAATCGATTCAGAATGGCCGAATTAGTATATACTGAGAATTTGAACGAAAAAAATCTACGGACAAAAAAGTCGAGTAAGTCATGATAGTAGATAATTTTTTGAACTTCTTTATTTTCCATTTTTCGAAATTCAAAATTTTCTCTTCAAACGTATTTTGACGTGCTGATTCCGAATCTTTTAACAATAATGTCGAAAACTCATCAGAAATATTTTTGGTGCCAAAAAAAACAATTTGAAAACTGATTCAGAGCTGACCAACTCGAGAACGGTTAGAGATAGACGAAATCTGCGAACGCCAGTCGATTCAAAATGGTCGAATTAGTATGTATTGTTATTTTCGAGTCAATCAAAAGAAATTAAAAATTACTCGAAAAAGTTGCAAAAAATCATTAAAAGTACCAAGTTGTCACATCGACTTGAAATTCGCACTGTGTACGTAAAATTTCATGCTCATTCCAAAAATTTATGATTTTCTATGTTCAGATATAAGATTTATCCGGAAAAAGGTGTTTAACATAAAACATTAAATTTTCTGAGATTTTTTATTTTTCATTTTTCGAATTTAAAATTTTTGTGTTCGGACTTATTTTGACGTGCTGATTCCGAATCTTTTAACAATAATGTCGAAAACTCATCAGAAATATTTTTGGCGGCAAAAAAACCATCTAAAAACTGATTCAGAGCTGATCAACTCGAGAACGGTTAGAGATAGACAAATTCTGCGAACGCTAATCTATTCAAAATGGCCGAATTAGTATACACTGAATATTTGAACGGAAAAAATCAACGGACAAAAAAGTCGAATACTTATATCATCACACATAATTTTTTGAACTTTTTTATTTTCCATTTTTCGAATTCAAAATATTCTCTTCGAACGTATTTTGACGTGCTGATTCCGAATCTCTGAACGAAAATGTCGAAAACTCATCAGAAATATTTTTGGCTCCAAAAAAACCATTTGAAAACTGATTCAGAGCTGACCAACTCGGGAACGGTTAGAGATAGACCAATTCTGCGAACGCCAATCGATTCAAAATGGCTGAATTAGTATGTATTGGGTATGTATTTGGGAATTATTTGATGACAAGGTACTAAAATGAACCTTTCTCCTGTTCTCCTTATGTAACCATCCAATCTCCTTCAATTTATTTGGTACTCGTTGTCGCCTACTTACATCAAAAATCATACGTGGGCATGAGTTTCGAACTTTCTGGATCTTATTTTTATACATAAGAGTTAAATAATGTGCATACAACATATCCGCGTAATTGAATGGTAATTATCTTTCAATGCCCCCTAAAACTTTTTCATTATTTTTTCATTAGGTGTACAAAAAATGACTAGTTTCCCCCTCGGTTCTACGCTATTAACGATTACTTAGCAACTGTGGATTTGGGATAGTTACTTATCCAAAAATGATGTTAATGTTGCTCCTTCTCAGTTTTACGATGTAATGTTTTCTGCAGTGTTTTTTTTATACCTACTAAAAATAAAAAGACAACTACATATCCACCATGGTATATACCGGATTTAAAACATTGTATTAAGGAAAAAATAAAAGCTCATACACTCTATAAGAGGACAGGTGCTGATGTTCACTATCTCAATGTTTCAGAGCTGAGATCTCATTGCAAAATACTGTCGGATAGATATTACATTGTTGAGAATAATATCTTGATTGATTCGAGAAGTTTCTGGAGATTTGCTAACAACGTAAATGATTAATATCATTCTTCTGTGTTTTTAAATGAGATTTCAAGTAGTAGTGGTGGTGAAAGTGTTTGCAAAACATTTCTCGACTGTTTACACAAATGTCAATTGTGAAGTTCCTGAATTAGATTTATTAAATTTGGTCAATGTGTCTGTCTGTAAAATATCCTTGATGGATGTTTTCAATAAGATAAATACACTGAAAGATAGTTTTAGATCAGGTCCTGATGGTGTACCACCATATTTCTCAAAAACATGTCTATATACCATAAGCACACCAATCAATATACTATTTAATTTATCTCTGAATACTGGAGTACTTCCTTCTTTCTGGAAAAACAGTTTTATCAAACCTATTTTTAAATCAGGGGATAGGCCAAATGTAAAAAGTTATAGAAGTATAAGTCTTCCTTTAGTGATTCCTAAAATATCGGATGCCAAAATATTTTGAATTACCAACAACATGGTTTCTCCAAGGTCCACAGTGACAAACCTAATGATATACCAGAAGAATATAATGCAGGCCTTTGAGAGTCATTGTCAGATCCATGCGATCTACACCGATTTCTCAAAGGCCTTTGATAGAGTAAATCGTAAAATTTTGATAAGCAAATTGGAATCAATTGGCTTTTCAGAATCCAATATGTTGAAATCAATAACTTTATCTCTGTCTCAGTTGAGGTGTTTTCTGGGGTACCAATAATTCGAAATGCTTACTATTTGCATACGATCTCAAGATTTATCGAGTCATTCAGTCATCTCTTGATTGTCATTATCTTCAAGATGATCTAAACCACGTTGCAGACTGGTGTAAAAATAATTGTATGGAACTAAACATCGATAAATGTTCCGGTATGTTTTTCAATCGTTCTGACTATCAAGTTGTTTTTATTTACTGCATATATGGTCTGCCGTTGAACAATATTGAAGTGGTGAAAGATCTAGGAATTTACCTCGATTTCAAACTAGCATTCAATGATCATATATCCAGATTAACACAAGATTCACTTAGAATACTGGGGTACATATTGAGAACTAGAAAAGATTTCTCACTATTTAGGGCCGGTTTTTCAATGTTCAGTCAAAGTCTATGCTACGTGACTAATGGTTAGAATGTGAGTTTATTCCTTTATGTGAAAAGATGTAACGTTATTCTAACCACTAGTCAAATTTAGCCGTTAGTCAAACTACGCTAGCAGGATATTGAAAAACCGGCCCTTACTCTAAAAATACTTTTTTGTTGTTTAGTACGATCAAAATTAGATTATGCCTCTGTGATCTGGTGTTCATCTTATGCCTCTCAAAAACGATGTGGTGAATCTATACAAAATAAATTTTTACGTGGTTTAGCCTATAAAATTGGCTATAAGTTGGGTAACTATACATATTCAAAAATACTCACTTTCCTTAACTTACCCACACACTTGAAAATAAACGCATTCAAAATGAGCTGTTTCTCCTATATAAATTAATATCTGGTAATATTTCATATTGAATAAAACAAATTGAATTTGACATCCTTTTTTCCCCATCTTTATGATACCTAACAGACAAACTTAATTATCAATTTGAAGGCATTTGACCTTGAACAAAACAAATTTCGCCTGCGGCGCTTTTCTGTTTTATGTCATCCCCGCGCTACGAATTACCATTTTCCCACCTTTATGATACCCCACTAACAAACTTAACCATCAATTTAAAGTCATTAGACCTAGAATAAAAAAAAATTCGCCTGCGGCGATTTTGTATTTTGTGTCACCCCCGCGCCACGAATTAGCTTTTTTTTCCCACCTTTATGATACCCCACAACAAACCTTACAATCAATTTAAAGGCATTTGACCTTGACCACAAAAAAATTTGTTGGATCGGGGCCAACCACCCCCGCGTACGTTTGTCTGTGTGTGTGGTTGTATGTGTGTAGCATACATTTACCTTTGTAATTTTTAGTGCAACTCAATGCAACTGAAAATATTAAGAAATAACTATTGCCGAATAATTTGAATGAGCCTGCAGGGTGTAAAAAACAGTTGTAAATTGTCGGCCAAATGCTCATACAGTATCGGAAAGTTTTCATCGGGGTATGCTGGTTTCATACGAGCGTAAAGAATAGCTTGCTATTATGTTGAGAGAGCATTACAATTTCTCCTCGACTCGCTCGAGGAAGGGATATCGACGTGGCTGGTAATTCGTCGGACGAGGTAGTAGGGGAGGCGTACAGTAGTGCGTCTCTCTTATTTATGTGGTATTATCATATCATTGCATTCCTTGTTGCTCGCATAGATTTGTCTATACCCCGATGACAACTTTCCGATACTGTATATCATAATGACTACCGTTCGGTATGCAGTGCATTTTGTAGATATTCATCATATTAAGCAATTTGTCAATTTTCACGAAAAAATTATGGATGCAAAGAAAGTTGTACCGAAAAAATTACGTACCGGGTGACCCCCCTGTATCTTCGTTGTTATCTTTATATATAAAAATCTGTGCATCCATACGAAAGTGAACTCCTCCTAAACAGCTGGACAGATTTTGATGAAATGTTTTATATGTGTGTTTGAAGTCACCATTCGGTCCACTACAAAATGTTTTTTGGTTAATTTTTTATTTATAAGTTGAAAACTGTTGCCAGCGCCTTCGCCACCAATTTCGCTATAAAATGAATAAAACAACTTCGTCATTAAATCGACAACGGGTAAGTCGACGAGCAGGGAAATTGGCTCCCTGTCGAATCGGCTGAATTTTTGATATGTTGTAGTCCAAGTCATTCCAAACAAAAAGTCCAATTGGCAAAACTTTTTCTATAGGCTAGTTTTGACGGTAGAGGGCGTTGAAAATTCTCATTTTCTCTCTGTTTTTAAACAACAAAAAACGTTACCCTGAATAGTTTTCACTATTCTGAGTAATCAAGATATAAACATTCATCAATATAAGATAATATTAAAAGTTTTGTTCATTGGTGACATTACACATGGTCAATTATACAGTGTGTTCCATCTTGTATGGTCAAACTAATACCTCAAGTTGATGATAAAACTCTTGTTATTAACACGCTTATATTAGCTTCACTTGTATGTATGTATGTGTCTATGTAATTAATTCCGGCGACAATGCAATATGACATTTTTGTAATAGAAAAAAAGAAAATGGCGGCTCCATGATGGCGGACGAGATTTGTGATTATGGCCCGATTCAATTCAAAGTTGGTATGATGAAAGGATTTTCGGGGTCAGAGATTATGATGTTTTTTTCAATATTCATAAATTCAAAATGGCGGCTCCAAGATGCTGGATGAGATTTGTGATTGTGGTCAGATTCGATTCAAAATTGGTATGTGGGGGTTTTTTAGGTCATATGTTTCAAATTTTTTGTCAAAAATTTATAAATTAAAGATGTCGGCTCCAAGATGGCGGACGATTTTTGTCATTATGATCTGATTCGATTCAAAATTAGTGTGTGAGGGTTTTGCCAATTGGACTTTTTGTTTGGAATGACTTGGACTACAACATATCAAAAATTCAGCCGATTCGACAGAGGGCCACTTTCCCTATAAAAGTGTGCGGTGTCCTTTGGTACATTTAATCTATTTGATGTCGTCTATTTGAAAATTGTAATTTCTATTTGTGAGAAAATAATTAGTCCCTTTTTTATGTACAGTTATAAATAAAACTTTTCTGAGTAATTTATTTATTGAACTACAGAAAAAAACATTTAGCGGGCGTTATGATTCATAATGCCCTCCATAACGCACCGGGCGTTAAGTGTCTGTTAATAGCAACCGTTGCCGTTCTGATAGAAAACAACTACTCTGGCTAATAAACGACAGACATTGAACTATTCTGGAGAAAAATACACAAAAAAAAATTATTTTCAAGAGTAAGAGAGAAGAAAATTTTTCAGAAAGTAAAATCCCTATAATCAAGCCTTACATCACTGCTCATTTTCAAAGTACCCAATAATCTATGTGTTTGTATTGGGTGCACAACCTTTTATTAACCATGACTTATTACTTGAAGTAATAATTCATCATTATGTATCTTTTTTGTAAATGATTCAAATGTAACTGATAAGACAGGAAATAATTGATAAGAAATATGATGTTCTATCAAAAACTACTGTTGATAACGAAAATATAAAATGATGTCATCATCATTGATATAATGTATTTTTGGGAACAGTTGAGTAAGAAAAGATCCCATTACAATGAAGGACTTATAGAACAAAATAATAATTTATCAAAGTGTGAATTATGTGAGGGTCTTATAAAAACAAGTGCTATAAAGTGCTGGAAGTGTCCATGTTACTTGCATTCACAATGTTTTGAGAGAGCATCAAAAATTTTCGACGTGGAAAAGGAATTCTGGCTTTGTAGAGATTGTGTGTATAGAGATTTAAGACTTTCAGAAACAGAGTTTATCAGAAAGGAAAACGATTGCCTTAGAGACCAAGTGAGAATTTTGACTAAATTAGTTAGTGAACAGGATTATGTTAACTGTTTGCAAAAAGAGAAATTGCAGAATATTGCCGAAAATGTAAGTTGAAAAAGGCTTCTAATTTTTCTAGTTCTTGAATATTTTGTTTTGAGGGTATGAACTGAAACACACAATGTTGACTCCTCATATAATACAATTCCTTAGGATTTCTTAAACACCTATTCTAAGTGCTAGAATATTATATTGTGCAGCCTTCCCCACATGTTGCACACTATATTTTTTCTACAACTGCACAAATCTGAATAATACAAGTAATGTAACTCAATATTTATTTTCATGGTTAGCAAAACTAAAATAACAAGAAAGTATCCTACCTCTTAACAGTTGAATATTTTATTTAAAATCAACTGAATAAAAATATGTTAGGATGTAAAAACCTTTTTTTTATCTACGCTATGTGAGACACTTGTTTGTTTAATTATGCATACATCCTGTATGGTCCCAGTCTAACGAATACGGTCAAAAACAAGATACACAGAGTACAAAACTCGTGCCTTACGCTCATTTACGGAATTCGAAAAAGGAAAGGTATTTTTCATAAACTGCTCGAAGCATACTCGTTGCACATGGAAAACAGAAGAGTTCTTCACAGTGCTTGTCTATATCATAAAATCTTACTCACAGAACTGATATCCACAACTTGAACATAGGATACAAGGGAACTCTCACACCACCCTCTTTTAGAACTCAAACATTCAGACCCTCGTTCAGCTTCAAATTACTTCATTATATAATCCAATCCCCTCACATTTCAAGAAAAACTGTTTAGGAAATTTCAGAAAAATGTTTAAAAAGTTTTTATTTGAAACAAAGCAATAGAATATACTGTTGGTTATTTTTTTCCCTTTTTGTTCCACAATAATCTTCTATATAGACAAATATCAATATCGACTATCAATATCAAATATCAGTATTCAAATATCAATATCAAATATCAATATCAAATATCAATATCAAATATCAAATATCAAATATCAATATCAATATCAAATATCAATATCAAATATCATTATCAAATATCAATATCAAATATTCATATGAAGTGCGCCGCTAAATTATGGAATAAATTCATTATTTCTGAATATAAAGATATTTCGGAAAAATCCTTCGAAAGGTCGATTTTCTTTTTCGATGGGCCAATTTTTGAACCCCACCTAAAATATGTAGGGCTTTCCGCATTTGAGTAAAAATGACTGGTGAAATTTTTAAATGGGACAACCAGTATATTTTTCCATAGGTGTTTGGTTAGGGATCGTCATTATAAATCCAATGATGCCAGGTTTGATGGGATTATGTCAAACGGCTGCGGAGATATGGGCAAAAAACATACTCGTATGTCTAATGAGTATGACTTGAGACTCTGGATTCGTAATGACGATGCCTAACCAAATATGGAAAAATATACTGGGTGTCCCATTTAAAAATATCACCCAAAGTCATTTTCGCTCAAATGCGGATAACCCTATAGGTATATTTTGGGTGGGGTTCCAAAATTGGCCCATCAGAATAAGAATAGAAAATCGACCTGTCTGAGGATTTTTCCGAAATATCTTTATATTCAGAAATAATCAATTTATTCCATAATTTAACGGCGCACTGTATTTTTTTATCAAGACATACTATTTTTGTATTATTTCTTAGAGTATTAGAAGGCACACATATGGAGTCATTTTATGGATTAGACGGAAGGACAATTCATTAAAAATAGAAGAAATCTATTTAACAATGAGCTAATCAAGTTCAACACTAGATGTCCTGCCATACCAGGATGCTCACTGCAATAATCCTATATTATAGGAGTATTCGGGTCAAAAATCCATCAGAAAACAACTACTTTCCTGGCTAATACCACGACGAACGTTGAATTACATCCAATGAATTTCCGTGCAGAGTTCCTACAAGGCTATCTCCGCAATTGCTAAATGCATGGAAATGTTAATCGAAACATTTGGACCACCTATAGATCGATTTCTGGGTTCTTGCCCTCATCAGTATAGGGTAGGTCTCTGCAGACAATAACTAATGTCTGCAACAAATGATTCGATTATCAATCCATTTCAAGGCATTAAACATAATCTGTAATTTTTTTTATATTTCTATATCTTGAAAATAATAAAGACGTATATTATTATTATAAGTAACAACATTATTCACAATTCGGGATGACCTCATTCACCGATACCGTAATTCCTAATGGTATACATACACTACAATAAGTTAGTATCAATAAAATATTACTGTTATAACCTAATTATTCCAAATACTTGGAACGTATATTTTTTCATCTAGCCCTTGTATGCAGAAATCCTTAATCTTATTAGAACTTGCATTGCAGTAATTGATTATATAAGTGCACTTTGTAGTTTTCTGAATATTTTGCATAGAATGGAACCATCATGTGTTTCCGTTATTTGTGTCATTTATTTTCTGTTCAAGTTCCCAAAGGTCAGTATTTCTTACAAAATTCCGTTTTCAAAACTGCTTTAATTTCTTCACACCATTCAAATAAAAAATTTAATGATTACCAAGCTGAGAAAAGTGATATTGATTCAAAATTTGCTCTGAATTTTACTCTATAGTATCATACAATTAAAATATTAATGGCATACCTATACAAGGTGTCCCAGAATAAAGGGGATGAACTCCGATGGTAAAATCATGACTTATTTTGAGGCTAAAAGTTTTTATAAACATATACTCATATAAGCATTAACTGAGTTACAAGATGTTGAAATTTGCAAAAAGATATACAAGGTGTCCCGTATCGATATATTCAAATTTTGGTAGTGCACAGTAGACTTATTTCAAGTAAGAAAAACGCAAAACTTGTAAATTCATTTGTAATTGTTTCAAAGTTACAGGTTTACGAATGTGATTATCAGATCATCAAAAAAACGTACTCCTAAAGTCAATAAAAACTGATTTTCTTTGAAAAACGGTTGGGTTGATAATATTTTTGGAATGCCCACCTCCGTATTGAATGGAAGCTTGTGCCAGCAGAAGAATTAGTTATCCAAATTTCATGCGTGCGGCAGATGGGTACCAAAAGTCTCCTCCCAACTTTCACGTCACTTTATTGATCTAGATTTTGTTATACTTTTTCTTAATTATCGATATTTTCTATAAAAGACAGGGATAGATTTCATTATATTCAAATCTCAACAATCTATGATAAATTATCTAAACTCAATATTAAGGCCCTGGTCATGATGGTATTATTCTCCCCATTTTTCTCGAAATTTGTAGTTTGCACTTGTAGTTTTTCTTCAGGAAAGTCTGCGGATTTGAGTTTATTAAACTAAATTCATCGATTGAGTTCAAAGATTTCTAAATTACGTCAATTTCAAACTTCACATTTTCCTTGATCATCAACAGTCTAAGCAACTTACAAATTTATCTGTTATCCATTATCTGTAAGAAGAAAACATAGGGACTTGTAATTCCTTTACAAAATCATAAACGATAATTGCAATAGGCGAGAACACAAAATTTTAAAAATATTCCAAATGGATTCTGCAGCTTGCAGAAACTCTGTTGATAATTTTCTTTTTTTTTTTGGTTATTTTTTTAAACTTGATAAAAACATTTGAGGTTGACAAAATTCAAATGGCTTCTTTCTCGCGCAAATTGTTCTGAGATACTCTCCCGAGAATTTCGAACAACCAATAATTTTGACGTGTCACGTCACAATCAACCGGATTCACGGTTGGCAAGATTAAATCAATTTGATTTAAATAATGATTTTAATCGCGATTTAAATCAAATGATTTTTTAAATAAAAATAAGTGATTTAATCAAATATGTTTAATTTTATTTTCTTTCATAGAAATCAACATAAAATCAGACAATCATATTTTGATCTTTAGATCTAAGAAATCAATATCAGTATAATAAACAAAATGACGTCCTTCCAAAAATAGCAACCATGTTGGAAAAGTGGCGCGCGATATGAATGTCTCATTTGATAAAAATAGGTTATTTTTTCATGATTTTACTTTATTTATTTTTGTTGACTTCATATACTAAATAGCCGCGGGTAATTTACCTTTTATCCAAAAATATAGTTAAACTGTATGATAAAATGAATAAATCAAAAAAATCGTGATTAGAATACGCCCTTTGTCTGATTGGTCGCTGAAGAGTACGTCACAAAGAGCGTCAATATTAGTAGCTTTGAAATTCGCATATTTTCAGAAAAGAATGTGCCAAACTACCTGAGTTTGGTACATTCTGTATAATGTCTTCCAATAACATATTATTTTCATCAGTCAGATTTCAAAGGAAAAATCTGAAAAAAAATCAGGGATCATCTATCAAATGTGAATTTTAGGGCATGGAAATACCAATCTTCATAGATTTCCCATATATAAGAAATTGAATATATTGGTATTCCAGTTTGTGATGAAAAAAATGAAATAACCACATTAATCGCCTTTTTTTTCTCTAAAAATTCATTCTCTTATGTTTTTTTCTCTAAAAATTCATTCTCTTATGTTTTTTTCCTTGTTTTTCGAATAAGCCGAGAAATTCACATAAAGAATTAATGAGTAGGGCGTCAAATTGCTTTTCATGCGATGTTGCCGATTTTCTCACCACGGCTCAGGAGATTAAGTCGGCTGTGGCCTTATCATTGGTTGCAGTGCCCCCAGAGTAATAGATTTGACTGGCTCTGGACGTATTGTAATATAGATTTTCATTTCCTTCATTAAATTAATAGTTTTAAAAGCTGTTTTGTTTTTGTTTTAGAATGAACATTTGAATATTTTCAGGAAAATCTTGAAGAAAGCAAACACCACAAGCTTGCGAGATCTCTCAGAAGCGGTCTCTGTGATAAAGATGCCAAACCCAACGCTACAATGCGAGACATACTTAACAAAATCGTATCTTACCCTCCAACCAAAAATCTTTCGATTGAAGAACAAGATCACGTTTGGAAGTATAGGTTTTATTTGAGTACACAAAAAAAAGCTTTGGCAAAGTTCCTCAAGTGCGTCAATTGGAGTCAACACAATGAAGTGAGGCAAGCTCTCCACATGATGGAAATTTGGGCTGCCATGGATGTGGAGGATGCCCTCGAATTGTTGAGTTCGAATTTCACATATCCTGCTGTTCGACGGTATGCCATTTCTAGGCTGCAGCAGGCCCCTGATGAAGATATCTTACTCTATTTGCTACAATTGGTGCAAGCATTGAAATATGAA
This sequence comes from Chrysolina haemoptera, assembly GCA_958298965.1. Classification (NCBI taxonomy): domain Eukaryota; kingdom Metazoa; phylum Arthropoda; class Insecta; order Coleoptera; family Chrysomelidae; genus Chrysolina; species Chrysolina haemoptera. The sequence continues at coordinate 5,357,913 of OY282591.1, forward strand.
AACTTTAGCACTATCCAGGAAGGTACGTGTATTGGTTACATTGATGGCTAAGAGGACACATATTGTATGTCCATTGTCGAAAATGTGATATTATGACTTAATAGGCCTTTTCATTTAGATTACAAATGACTAACTTTGTTTACCTGACAGCCCCAACGGCAGTGACGGCGAATATTTTTTCTTTTTAAAGGAAATCAAATAATCCTTCCAAGTTTTCTCATGGATAGTTAACTTGAATTTACATGGAGAAGAAAATTCACCATCAGAAAAATTCGTGTAGGTACATTATTTTGTATACGAATAAAAGGTTTTTGGTGGTATAAAGTAGGTAAAAATTACCTAACTATATAGTTATTTATTATTCAAGGGAAAAAAGCATCAGATGGAGACAACAAACCGAGAGCTCAAATCAATACTTTTTTCCCGTGTAAAATACACTATTTTTTTCTGTGACAGGAAAAACGACGATTTAATATCTACATTTACCTATTTGTACATTATTATTACCTGTCAACAGACATAAAATGTCAAACTTTTTTCCCGTCACAGAAAAGAAGTATTTTTTTCCATATCTAGATTTAACTACACTAAGAATGACACTAAGAAGGAGAATATTTAATACAAAAGAACGCATATGAAGGTTTATACATTTATTTTAGATTTGTCATTTAAATTAAAAATTAATAATTAAGAAGTTGGTTAACTTTCAACATATCCAAGAATTGCGAAATTTTGTTGATGAAACGCGAAACGCGCTACTTTTGAGATTTTGTGGATTTTCATGTCAGTTTTTTGTGGTCCTTTGAATGTTTCAATAAATATTTGATATAGGTAGATTGTGAAGATCAAGACGTTTCGAAAATGATGGGTGCTTTTTGATTCTGCTGACAACAGTCCTCACACTTGACATATTAAAGAAACCTAGACATGGTCGCTATAAAATCAATGAACATAAAAATCTAAATAGAGATTGTTTATGGTAAAAAATAAAGTTCGTAGCTTCAAAAATGAGAAACAGCAGTTTTTGAAATACACCCAAATGAGTCTAGTTTTTACTGTATTCTGGGTAATGAATCCATATTGAAAGTTTCTCAGGATACAGAGTGGCATTTTTCGTTTTATATTTTTTTATTCAGTTATGGGGTAGTAGCATTAAGCCATCAATGTGGATCCTATGGTTGGAAATAACAAAAATTGAGTGTCTAAAGCTCAATGCTACTTTCCTTACTTTATAAAATTATAATAACTGCAAGATAGACACTGTGAACCCATTCCATGTATTCGTTCGACTTCTGAATTTATTTTCAAAGTAAACTAAAACTTACCTGTGAAAGGTTCGAGTATGGTTTTTTCCCCATTCTTCCCCACAAACACAGCATTTCCATACCATTGTAGCTTTCACACAACACAGTAAAGTCGAGAGTCGAGGTAATAAATTGAGTCACTTTTTTTTAAATACACTATAATTATTATCACAAACGCACAAAACTAAAAATAAACTACAACTATCAGTAACAAATAACGAGAACGAACGCCAATGAATCATTTTGTTGGGGCCAAAGCACATTGTTGAAATTAAGGTTGACAGACCGCGAATTTTGAATGAGCCAATCTCAAATTATTGTTTCAAAACGTAACCAATGGCTGTTCACTTTCCCAATATCCAATCAGACTTTGGGGCTCAAAACGAGCGCATGCGCCTGAAAAAAAAATTCATCTAAATGAAAAGGCCTATTCAATCAAGGGGAAATCTTTATGATGCCCATATATTGTACATCCACTTGAAATTGTTTACTGAAGTTTCTGACATGACAATCAAGACTTTTTCAGCAAAAAAAAACATAAATTGATAAACCTATTAATTGATTTTACTCAAAACTACTATTTTGGACATACAATATTTGTCCTCTTAGCCATCAATTGGCAAAAAGGGCCCATTGGGGCCTACCTGCCTGGCTGCGGAAGCAGCCTTTTACTGATTACTTACTACTTACTAGCCATGGACATGTATTAAAATGTAGTAAAAATTTACTTTTCTTGCAAAATTCCATGAAATCATTTCTTGATTCATCAGGGTAATTTTAGTTCAGAGTTAAACAAAAGCATCATTTATAATAGATGCACTTAAAGCAAGGCTTGGGAACTGGAGACCCAGTATGAGATACTTGATCTTAGCTGGTAAGCTTTGTCCCATTTCAATCTTTCATACATTGGAAATGTTCGAGATCTTTGTGAATAACCAATTACTTAGTTCATTGAGGAGTTACAATTTTCTGTATGACTAGTTACTTATGGGTATCAGCACCTTGTTCAACACAAACCATCCTATGGTTCTCCAGATATGTATCAGAATGTAAAATTTCTCAATAGTTCAAAAAGATTCATAAAATGAACATTGTATTGACTGTCCTGTATGATTATAAAATCATTTGGATATGGAATATTTTTCTGTGAATGATAAAAACACTGATAATTACATAATTTATAACCTATATCCAATAAGTATCAAATTAAGAAAATTAATAAATTTGACAGTGTTGAAATACCCTTCTCTTCAAATTTCCCGGAAAGTGAAAAATATGAGTCAAATATAAAAAACTACTTCCCTTGCTGATACCACGACGGATATTGAACCACACCTGACAGATATTTGTGCAACAATCCGCTAACTATTACAGTTGCTTATTTAAAATTAAACAGCAGAGGATGCAGAGATTATCATTCATTTGGCTGGAGATGACCTGCACACATTTCCAAGATTTTTGCTTCTTATCAGTTCTAGAGTGCAAGTCGCGGCGCGAATAGTATAAATGTAATTATTTGGACATGTATGTTATCAATTTAGGTTATACAAGAGTTTCCCCTGGAAGAGAGATTAGTTTTCAATATGAAGGAAGAGAAGCACAATTAGAAAAAAAAGATAGCAAAGAAAGTAACAGCACAATAACATATGAATCAGTTATGCAAAGATCTTCTAGTTATAATCAAGCCGATCAGATCGCCATATCCAATGTCAACAGTGTAATTGAAAATACAGATCCGAGACCAACAAGCTTACCTGAAAATATTTTGCCTAATCCTATCACCGATAGTGGGAATACAGACACTCTTCAAAGCAACATGAACGAAGAAGAGGAGATTCAAGATTTGGCATCATTCCTAATACAAAGAGCTTGTAAAAACCTGAAATTAGCCAATTATTTTTATTGGTATCTGTTGTTAGAATGTGAAGATCAAGAACCAAACTTGAAGCAAGATGCAAGTGATGTGAGTATACCACTTTTACATGTTTGTTTAGTGATATAATTATTATGTTAGAGAAAATAACTTGGTTTAATAAGCCGAAATCGGTCGTTACAAATAAGAGTCGTAGTGGAAATTATACAAAAGTTACTTTCTCCCTATATTATATCACTTTTACATTAATAAATCAAATACTATTTTGTGGAAATTCATGTTGAATTATAGAATAAAGAAAACTACAACTTCTGTTTAATTTCAACTGAGTCTTCAAAGTAACTTCAAAATATCTTCATTTTTAAATGATTTTCACAAGAAAGAAGTTAACAAAACCACGACAATTGTTTCGCTTTACAGAAGCTTCTCCTAGTGGAGAAAATATACTTCACCAAGTGAAGAAACTTTATTAAAGCAAAACAATCGTCGTGGTTTCAAAAACTTTTTTTTGTGAAAATCATTTATACTGTATTTTTATCGCAAATATTAACATGGATTTCCATATTCATTTTAAGTTACTTGAACATGGTGTAAAAGCCGAAATTGGTCGTAAAACAACCCAAGACTCAGTAGCAGTTAAACATTTTTTTTTATTCCTTCAATCTCTTCAAGAAATAGAAGCTATCCAAAACACCAAAACTACGTCACTTTCACTCGACGCGCGTTTCGCTAACAAAGTTAGCATTCTCAAGAGCTATACTCTGTAGGTAGGTTAATATAAAGTCAGTTGCAGCGCCACCCGTGGGGAAACCAACAAGCAATTATCGGTAGCAAAGACACCAGGAAGTGAACAGAGTTCGAGAATTTTTGCCGGAGAGTATCAAAAGAATGAAATAATAAAATCGACAATGTCAAAGTACCCTTCTCTCCAAAAATGTCCACCATGTGGAAAATATGAGGTAAACGTCTGACAGAAAACAATTACTTCCCTGGTTAAACCCACGACGGACATTGAATTACATCTGACAGATATTTGTGCAACGTTCTTCCAAGAAGATCCAACTGCAATTCCTCACAGGTGGCGCTGCGACTGACTTTTACTGTAAGTCGCTGCTTCCTTTGTGATAAAATATTAGTTATACAGTGGATTATAATTCATTGGGCTGGGGCAGGACGACTCTAATGTTGTCCGACCTACCCTGTCACTGACGAGCGGCAAGAACCGCGAAACGGGTCTGCATGTGGTTTTCCCTAGCCGAATGAAGGATAATCTGCTTTATAATTACAATAAGCAATTGCAACTGGGTCTTCTTGGAAGAACGCACAAATATGTCAGATGTAATTCAATGTCCGCCGTGGTATTAGCCAGGGAAGTAGTTGTTTTCTGTCGGATGTTTTTTCTACATTGTGGAAATATTTGGAGAAAAGGTTACTTTGACATTGTAGATTTTACTATTTCATTCATTTGATAATCTCCGGCCTATGGGCCTTTTTATGAACCCTCACACTGCCTACACTTTTACACTATACACAGGACTTATATTTCATTAATGTTGAGTAATTTTCAAGATCAATGTTGAAATACTTTGCCAAATTTCAAAAAAATGCTTGCAATCAAAAAAGCATTTGCAAATTTCAAAAATTGTTGGCCAGCGTTCGTTTTTGTATAAAAGCTTTTGTTTTTAGATTTCGTTAAATTTTGTTGATTTTAGTAATTTTCTATATTTTGTAGGAAGCTACCCGAAATATGTATCTCACTGTAATGAAAACATTTTCTCAAACATTGGCCAGAGGCACCGAATCCATGCAGAAAAAAAGGAATATTCTCTCAAAGCAGCAAAAGTTCATTGATAAACTTGTAAAGTTGATAAAAATAGTCTCTAAGGAAAGTAGCAATCGCAAGAAAAAGGCTGAAAGATTGCAGCAGTTGTTAGCAGATCCAGAAACTTTCAAATTTAATTTCTCTAAATTTGAAGCCATTCCGTTTCCATTAGATCCAGATGTGATAATTCATGGGATCGTTCCGGAAAAGGCCAGCCTTTTCAAATCAGCATTGATGCCATCAAAGTTACATTTCAAAACTGTCAATAATGAAGAATATATGGCTATTTTTAAAAATGGAGATGACTTAAGGCAAGATCAACTCATTTTGCAGATGATTACTTTAATGGATAAATTACTGAGCAAGGAGAATCTTGACCTGAAACTGACACCCTATAGGGTTCTGGCTACAAGCACAAAGCATGGTTTTGTTCAATTCATTGAATCGGTCACTGTGGCTGAAGCAGTTGCCGCCGAAGGTAAGTTCAGATAAGTTGAGCAGGGCCGTAACTAGGGCGGGGCAATGGAGGCCTTGGCCGCGGGCACAAGTCCGCAGGTGGCGCCAAAATGACTTTTGATCTGAATAGTATTAGCTAAGGACTTACAAAAATTTGAAAAATGGCTTTATTCTAATCTTCTCTCTGTTAATCCAAAAAAACTGAGTATATGATTTTTCAACAAAAAAATAAACTCAATATTAAATTAAATATAAAAATAAAAAATGAAAAATTGAAACAAACTTCTCAGATAAAATATCTTGGCATTTGGATTGACGATAAATTGAAGTGGGAGAAACATATTGAAAATCTAATTAAAAAAATATCTTTGATTATTGGAGCTTTGAAAAGATGTCCCAAATTAAATCCAAAAATAGCTAATATATTTTTATATTCCCATATTCTCAGTACAATCAAATATTTAATCAATATATGGGGAACTTGTTCTAAAAATAATTTTAATAAAATCTACGCTGTTTACAGAAAAGCTTTAAAAGTACTGTATTGTCTACCATATGACACTCCAACAAATCAACTTTATTTAATGACGAACACATTTTCTTTCGAAGAGCATTATGCAATGAATACTCTCAAAATATCATATCTTATTATTAATAAAATGATTAAATCTAATTTTATATTAACCCGAAACACAGTTACAATACAAGACAACATAACTTGTTCCATCTTGATTCTGCAAACTCGACAATTGGCCAAAAAAGATTTACTCGTGAAGCACTTTCAAAATTCAATGAATTGCCGAAAGACCTAAAAAAATATATAAATATCACTGAATTCAAAATCAAAATAAAAAAATAATATTTGCATTAGGAAGTAGAACTCTTTAGGAACGATATACACTTGTTCTTTTCCTTCTACTAAAATTTTTAGCAAAGTTATGACAAATCTAATTTTCGGCCCTGCCGGAAGTGGCAGTGGCGGATTAAAGCGAGCCTGAAATTTGATATCAGAATTCCATCCGGTTTTCTGAGAAAAGGAGAGCGCATTTTGTGAGAAATTACTAAATATATTTCTTGTGGAGAATTGAATTATCTTTCACCTTGTTGAAATTGTTTCTTGATAAATCTTCCGAAACAACAGCAAAAAAAAATTATAATTTTTTTCAATAATTTTTTTTTTTGGTTCCACCTCTGCATTTTTTGGTAAACAATTATTTTTCTAGCAATTTATGATGTCAAGAAGTCATGCGCCGAGTTTCAAAGTGCTACGATTCATTCTTCACTTGTGGCTTACATTTGTCTGTGGTTACTGTACTATACTAGGACCATGAAAAAGCTGTAGTATAATAATTTATTTTTTTTTATTTTGAATTTAAGGTACAATCCACAACTATTTCCGAAAATACCATCCCCAAGAAAATGGGCCTTATGGGATTGCTCCTGATATTATGGATACTTATATTAGATCTTGTGCTGGATACTGTGTCATTACCTATTTGTTGGGAGTAGGTGATAGACATTTAGATAATCTTTTACTTACTCAGAATGGAAAATTGTTTCATATTGATTTTGGATACATACTAGGAAGAGATCCCAAACCCATGCCACCACCAATGAAACTTAGTAAGGAAATGGTTGATGCCATGGGTGGAGTCGGATCAGAACATTTCCAGCAATTCCGGAAATTATGTTACACAGCATTTCTTCATCTTCGAAGGTCAGTCTCAATAAATTATGTAACCTATCAATAATTGACACTTCACATACTGTATACTTATAATAAAAGATAATGCAATTTAATTTAGTCAATAATGAAAAAGCTTACACTGCACTGTTTTCATTTCACAATATTAGCCGAAAGGGCTGGCTGGCAAAAATAATTTATCACTGTACACCTTATTACAAAACGATATATTTGACGGGTGACATAAAACGTGCACCATTCATTGTCAGTGTTTTTCAAATAAGTATGTAAGTAAGTAGTTTATTTAAATAGGAATGTCCTAATATACAAAATATCTAATACAATATAAAATAGTTAAAACATATTATACATAAATTAAAATCACAGTTAAAAATTACCTTATGTAGTTTGTTGTTATTAAACATGTTGAAACAGATTAAAATCAGAAAAAAATACAAAAAACGCACAAATATACATATATAATTAAATGATTACTTTTGATAGTTGACAATATTTATTAATTATTAACAAATTCAATAATAAAGATTATATATATATATCTATAGAATATCATGTTTTGTTTCTATGTATGCTATGAGTTTGTTTTTAAAAGTTGGAAAGTTACAGTGTTTTTCACGTCACATGGTAGATTATTAAAATCACTGAGACCTTTGAAAAATAAGCTTCTCATTGAGGAATGGTACCGGGTCCTGTTTATATGGAAAATGTTGGAATTTCTTGTATTATACCGATGGATTTCGTTAATATAGGTGATGAAAACATTAAAGTAAGATGGAAGCATATTTTTTTATAGTTTTTAAATGAAATCCATGGTGTTTAAGAACAATTTATTTCTCACTGAAAACCAATTTAATGTTCCCAACATAGAGTTAATATTATTATATAGTATATTAGGTTGCATCTTAATATTATTCTCATGCCTCCGTTTTATAACTTCTGCAAGTTATCTTTGTGTTGGTTGTTGAGAAGATGAAGCAATGAAGCACAGTCACTTTCCTGACAATTAATTCAAGCACGCGGGTGATTCGGTAAGAAAATTTCACTCCAAAATATATTAAATTAATGCTAATTTCACTAACTAACCATGGCCCACCTGAACTATTTATATACATACTATAAAAAAAGATGCATTAAAATATTGATATGTAAAACACACTTATCAAAATTTTCATCAATACATTTTTAAAAATTTTTGACAAAGAAATAAAAATATTATTTCTCCCTCGTGGGTTTGAACCTGCGACCTCGCGACTATCAAGCCAAAATCCTACCAGTCGGCTACGCGGCTTCCGAATTAAACTGGTGACAGCTGATCAGATGCATAAGTTTTTCTGATATTTGATTTCAGAATTGGCAAATCCTACGGTGATCGTGGAGAAAATATGTTCAGACACATTCGAATTATCTAGTAAATACATAAATATGAAATATCATCTCCTTTCATGTGAAAAAAATGAGGTGTGAAATTTTCGTAGATAATATTTAATAAAGATTTGTACTTTTATTCACCTAGTCAAAAATAATTTCAAACACTCTGATTTGGCTTTCAACCTCATTAACAAAAATCATAACCATTTGATGAGGCAATCAGATAATTTGTCAGTTATCAAAGTGAAAACAAATGTGGGTCAACAATCAATATATTTTAAAGGAATAATGCATTACAATGAATTGCCAAAATCTTTGAAATCCAATCTTTGAAATCAAATGAGATTTATTAAAAAAATATTTATTATCATGAATATGAAAATTAGAAATATCTAGTTAGTAATTGATTAAGTTTAGTTGAAAATGTGTTTATATTTTTTCCCTGTCATAAACTTGTAAGTTTCTTGGGAAATAAATGTTATTATTATTATTATTATTATTATTATTATTAATATCACAATACCATGACAAATAGCCGACTATTATTTTCTTCATAATTCTATCGAGAGTACTTTGTATTTTGACAATTAAATGAGACCATATGAACATTAATAATCAGAATATCTCCCGATAGCTTTAGCTGAAGTTATTCTATGATTATTAGTGTTCATATGGTCCATTTGAACTGTCCCAAAATACAAGTTACTCGAGATGAATGAGATGAATCTAAGAAAATAATACTCTGTCTCTATTTGTTATGGTCGAGTGATTTTTGGGAAGACTATTTCACAAACAGTTTGAAATCAGACAGACTCTTTACTCATTTTTGGCGTGTTTTGGCAAGGATTACCTTATATGTTCAAGATTTCCGTAGAAGATAACCGAAAACGAGACATTTAAATTTTGAATTATGTCCAGCTTGAGACTTTTTTTTGTTTTTTTACGTAAATATCCGTGTGTTTACCTAAATTATCGTGTTTACTTGACTATCAGCTAATATTGTAAGTCACGTGACTTCAACCACGTAATTTCATAGGTGCAGCCATGTATGAATGAAATAGTCATTTAAAAAGCTAGATTGTTCATTTCAATATGAAGTACAGTAAGAACCATTCCCATCGAAAATTTTGACCAGTGTGAAGCTGGCAGCTAAAGCTAGCTGCCAAATTTTCCGAACATTCCCGATTGATCAGTGGCGTGTGTCCCTATTTTTTTTTCGGGTACTGAAATTGTAATGAACTCAGGATTTCATGAAATGAACTGGTGGATACTACATGGTGTCAATTATTATTTTAATATTGAAAATTATGTGAAAGTGATGCATACTCATAAAATTGAACTGGTGGGTGTAAAATCTGGAAAATTAATATGTATTTATGCCCCGATGGCCGTATGCACGATGGAAAGAACATGTTGGAGAAAAATGAAGTTTAGACTAATGGCTGTGTGGACTTTTGAATTCATCCGAGGCTTCCACACTGAAAAAAAATATGTATTATTCTTTTTTCATCTTTTTTTCCAACGACTGTTCAGACACTATTGAGCCAGGTGCAATCCTTTTTACCTCCAGAATAACCTTATCCCATGATAGTTCCATTCTGAACTGTTCTGTAGCTTCCGGAGTTATTTTTTCAAAAAGTTTAAACAAAATAATTTGCCAAAACCGACTACAGAGTGAAAATTTGAAAAGTTTGAAAATATAATAAATTTTTTTTCTCAGAAACTAAACATACTGTCAACTGCAAATTATGTATAGTCCAGTGCAAGAAGATTCTAAATGTATCAACGAAAGTCCCTGCCAAAGCTGCCTACAGGGTGGAACTAATAAAAAAAAATTGAAAATATTATAAGATTATTTTCTCACAAACTGAGCAACTTCAAATTATTTACAGGTATAGTTCATTGCACAAAGAGTCTAAAAGTATCAACGAAATTCTCTGCCAAAGCTGACTACAGGGTGGAGACTTGAATATTTTAAAAGTATAATCATATTATTTTCTCACAAACTAGACATACTGTCAACTTCAAATTATGTATAGGTATAGTCCATTACAAGAAGATTCTAAATGTATCATTGAAAGTCCCTGCCAAAGCTGCCTACAGGGTGAAACTAAGAAATAAAAAAAAATTGAAAATATAACATTCTTTTCTCACAAACTAAACATACTGTCAACTTCAAATTATATGCAGGTACAGACCATTGCAAGTAGAGTCTAAAAGTATCAACGAAATTCTCTGCCAAAGCTGTAAATAATTTGAAGTTGACAGTATGCTCAGTTTGTGAGAAAATAATGTTATTATATTTTCAATTTTTTTTTCATTTCTTAGTTTCACCCTGTAGGCAGCTTCGGCAGGGACTTTTGTTGATACTTTTATAATCTTCTTGCAATGGACTATACATATACATAATTTGAAGTTGACAGTATGTTTAGTTTCTGAGAAAATAATATTATTATATTTTTAAAATATTCAAGTCTCCACCCTGTAGTCAGCTTTGGCAGAGATTTTCGTTGATACTCTTAGACTCTTTGTGCAATGGACTATACCTGTAAATAATTTGAAGTTGACAGTATGTTTAGTTTATGAGAAAATAATGTTATTATATTTTAAATTTTTATTTATTTATTAGTTTCACCTTGTAGGCAGCTTTGGCAGGGACTTTCGTTGATACATTCACAATCTTCTTGCAATGGACTATACATAATTTGAAGTTGACAGTATGTTTAGTTTCTGAGAAAACAATTTTATTATATTTTCAAATGTCCACTCTGTAGTCGGTTTTGGCAAATTATTTTGTTTAAACTTTTTGAAAAAATAACTCCGGAAGCTACAGAACAGTTCAGAATGGAACTATCATGGGATAGGGTTATTCTGGAGGTAAAAAGGATTGCACCTGGCTCAATAGTGTCTGAACAGTCGTTGGAAAAGAAGATGAAAAAAGAATAATATATTTTTTTTCAGTGTGGAACCCTTGGATGAATTCAAAAATCCACACAGCCATTATTCTAAACTTCATTTTTTTCCAACATGTTCTTTCCATCCGTGCATACGGCCATCGGGGCATAAATACATATTAATTTTTCAGATTTTACACCCACCAGTTCAATTTTATGGGTATGCATCACTTTCACATAATTTTCAATATTTAAATAATAATTGACACCATGTAGTATCCACCAGTTCATTTCATGAAATCCTGAATTCATTACAATTTCAGGACCCGAAAAAAAAAGAGGGACACACGCCACTGATCAATCGGGAATGTTCGGAAAATTTGGCCGCTAGCTTTAGCTGCCAGTTTACACTGGTAAATTTTGCATATTTTATTAAAATGGATAAAATTAAATGGTGCTTATTTTTTGTCGAAAATATTATGTAGAAAAAAATTAAAACGACTGCGTCACAATGTTTCATTTTAGGCATGCCAATTTGATGCTCAATTTATTTTCCTTGATGGTTGATGCAAGTGTTCCTGATATCGCATTGGAACCAGACAAAGCTGTGAGAAAAGTTCAGGACAAATTGAGGCTCGATTTAGGAGATGAAGAAGCAGTACACTATATTCAAAACCTGATAGAAACTTCTGTAACTGCAGTAATGGCGGCTCTTGTAGAACAATTGCATAAAATTACCCAATATATCAGAAAATAATGTGACTCTGATTAAGATTAAATATTTTATATAAAGTTTTTTATTTTAATTTTTTTAATTGTTTCAGTATGAATAGGGCTACGTGTAATGTTTTTCTGCATTGGTTGGAAGTTTTTGGTGTCCTGATTCTTCTGATGAAATGGTAGACACATTTTGTCAGTCATTTCCGAAAAATTTTACCTACTCCTTCTTTTGATTATAACTCCCCAGCAGATGCCGGAGTTTCTAAGATACCAATAAAAAATCTCTTGTGTTTTTACTGTTGATGAAAAAGCAATGAAAGATGTGATCCAAAAATAACTGTCAACATACATGTCTCATGAATGTGACTTAGCCCAATAGATTGAATTCCTTTGGCAAAGTGTTTATCAAAAGTATATACAGGGTGTCTCATATAAAACACTCCGCGGGCAAATATTTGGAAAATTACAGAGGATATCTATATTTCGTGAAAGCAGATGTTTTTGATGTCTAAAGGGCCCTCTTCTTTGCGTAGAGATTCATTAATGGGCGTCATCCGTTAGGGCGTCGCGTTACCGACGCCAACTTTTTTGAATGGCATCCCAGATTTTTTAATGCCTTTTGCGATTCTGCATTAAATACTGAATTCAGCCATATAGCACACTCATAGTTTTCTTTGAATACTTATGCACCACAGTATCTTTATTGCATATTATAAAGAGGGTCATGAAAGCGTCAAAATAAATGCAATAATAAGAGTATTCATCGATCTGTCAGATTTTACGGAATAGTATTCAGTTTTGTATCGGTTTTTCGTAAAATTTAAAAATGGTTGAATTTTCGAATGCTTCTTTGCATTCCTTCTTGCTTCGCCGTAAATACATATATTATCATATCCAACTTCTCTGCATTCGAAAATTGAACCATTTTTTAATTTCACGAAAAACCGGCACAAAACTGAATATACCGACATTTTTTTACTCCAAAATCCTTATCTTGTGACAATATGGCATTGAGGCCATATTTAGTGATCTATTAAATGAGTATTTCCTGAAAATTTCATTTTCTCAAACCGACCGGAACAGTGTCAAAAAAATTAGATTTCAAATGATGCCTAACAATTTTTTCCCCAAAATCCGTGTCTTGTCTTGTGACCATGCAACATTTAGGCTATTCAATTCCCAAAAATTTGATAAATAATTCTCTAGAATATTTTTAGTGATGATACTATCTACTCTTGCACTTTATGTAAGTTATGTATTTCTTGTTGCATTACCGATGTCGGAAATTATCATCTAATTGGGAACAATTTAAATCCCTCTACTGTTTTACTTTATTAATGTAAATTATTATTATCACTCGAAACAATACCATAGCGTCACTGGACTGTTAAAGCGTGAACTTGGTTTGAAAGCGCTGAAGACGGAGCTGGATATGAGGATATGGGCGCTAGCGCCTGACACCATCTTCACACAACTTATAGATGGACTTTTTTACCTTAAAATCAACAAATCAATTTTCACATATAAATAAAAGACATTTATCAACAATTATACGCACGAATGCGGACTAGATTGTTTGCCTTATCATTTATTTCGTATTGGAATAAAAGAGTACACTTTGTGTGAATGCGATCAAATTGGGACCCTTAACCACATTATTTTGCAATGTTCAAATAACAATAAGTCACCAGATTTTGATTTATATAATGAACTAGTTAAGTTAAACCTTACCCTCTGGACATATGTATGATTCTTTCTAATTCAAATAGACAAAGAACAGACATTTCAATTAAATTTCTTAATATTTTTAAAATTGTCCTTTGATGAAAATGAATCTTTTTTCCTTTTAGTAATGGATTCTCTTACTATCTATTTTTTTCTCCTACTAACAATTTCGCCCTTGATGAAGAAAGAACAATGGAAATTTTAGCCAAATCGAATTTTTGTTGAAATTAAATAGAAATGTTGTATTGCCTCGAGCAAGACAAGAATATTTCCGACACGAGTTAGCTGGGTAAATTGCTGAAAGCATAGCCCATAAAAATGAAATAAGGAGAAGAAGAAGAAGTCAAAATTAGGCTATAAACTTATAAATAACAAAATAACTGTTGTATTTATTTCCTGTTGTTGTGATTTGTGCAGATTGTGGTTAGTCAACAATTTGGAAATTGAGAGTACTACATAAAATATGAATAAATCGGAGTTAGAAGGAACTGCCCATTTACTGGACGAGTTAGACAGTAAACATATTTTATTATGGAGTTTTTATTATTCATCCACTATTTCTGTTTCGGTGAAATAACTACATTTTCAGAAAAATTGATGGTTTTGTTGCGAGATGGAAGAACGCTCATAGGATATCTAAGAAGTGTAGATCAGTTTGCAAATTTGGTTCTACATCAAACCATAGAACGGATACATGTAGGCAAAGAATATGGTGATATCCCCAGAGGAGTATTTATTGTTAGGGGAGAGAATGTTGTATTGCTAGGAGAAATTGTAAGTTGTAGTTAATTGTAAAATTCAAATGATGTTGGAATATTATATGTTCAGGATTCTGCAAGAGAAGTTGAGCTACCTTTGACACAAGTATCTGTTGATGATATATTAGATGCCCAAAGGAAAGAACAAGAATTGAAGCAAGATAAACAAAAATTACTCTCAAAAGCATTGAAAGAACGGGGTTTGCACTTAATGTCTGACCTAACCCATGATGATATGTTTTAAATTCATTAGAATAAAAATTTTGTGTTGAAATAAATTGCACCAATATCAAAACCACTTTTATATCAACAGTAGTGAAAATAATTTCACTCAAGTTTACTCCGAGGTATAGCCTGTGCTGGTAGAGGATGGCTAATATTATTTGTAGTACATCTTCCACACGAGATATCTGTTTAATCCAAGCAAGCATTTGTTGAGGATAGACATCTAGGCAACTCACATCACACTGTCTTTGACCAAAGCATGTAGATGGCCATTGAAACCAAAACATTTGTGAAAGATTCTCACATATTCGCTTGTCGTTTAAATGAATAAATATCAGTAATTCAAACATTCAAACTCGCACCAAATGCTGCAGTAGACCTGCCTGGGTAATGGCTACCTATTATGCAAGTTTTTCCATCAAATATGATGACTAATAAGTTGTTTTTATTTGAAATCAAAACAGTTTTAGGAACTACTCTGTAAGGTGTAGTTGTGGGAATTGTCAATTTACGTAAATTTTGGTTGAAATCCACAAATTAAATGTTTTTGTTGAAATTACAACTTGGAAAATTCTATACTTTAGATCTACAGGGAGATTGTTGTTATACTCTACTTCATTGATTGGAGTCTTCAAGTCACATGAAGGGGGAAGAATATTGGTGTAATTTATACAGAATAATCATATTGATATCAATTTTATTTTTATTAAAACAATCAGTTTGAAAAAATGTATATTAAAATAAAATTCTACATATTAATAAATATATCTACATTATTTATATCTATTCTTATCATCAAAAAGATGTTTCAAATATAGTGGGTTTGCCATTTTCATCAAACTGCTTTGGTTTTAGCACCAATTCTTTCTCTTTGTCGTCACATTTGTGTTCAGGTTTTATACTGATCTCTCCAGGATCATTGCCATTCAAACAATATAATAAAGAATCACTACAAATACTTTCAGTCCAATCCTTGAATTCTGTAGAATTGAAATCGTCTGTTTGACTAGAAAAACTTGAATCTTCGGGTGAAGACAACGTTACAATTTCCCTGTTGCTCAAGTATTCCTTGAATGTATCTGTTAATTTTATCGGGGAATCACTTTTGTTGAGTCTTAGTATACTATGACTGTTTGGTTCCTGTTCGATATCACCATCACTTTTTGATTTTTTGAAGTTTTTTGGTTCAGGTGTTTTACTTTCATAAGATTTTTCTTCTTCTGTTAGGTTGTCCATAACGTAACTTGTTTGCTCTATCTTGTGTAATGTATTTATATTAGTACCAGAGCGTAGCAGAACTGGTTTTCGACTCCTTGGTGTCATCATGGTCTCCTAAAAAACATTTTCCAAATATGAAACTGTGTAGCAAGAGAACGTAACAGAAATGAACTGTTAACATCAAAACAATCAGAATTGAATTATTATTCAACATTATTATGACATAACAACTACTAATAAAAACTGCCTTCTCTACCACTTGTTTGATCAAGTAATTAAGTAAATAGGCCACATGCAATATGAGCTCCAGTACAAGCCTGGATAATTGATAACTTTCATTTTTCAAAAACTAGGCGGAACTTATGAATATTGATAGAGTAAAGCTAGACACGGATTATTGTCCTCAGGTTTTTAATTTTCCAAGTTTATTTTAATTTTATAAAAATGATTTGTGATTAACCTCATACCAAATTAGGAATGCGAATTTTGAAGGCTAGAACCAGTGCCGGATTTAACTCACGCCGAGGACTAATTCTTAAACACCATCAATTATTAGTTTCAAAGTACCAATTCTTTTTTTTCGTAACATATGACGATAATATATAGTTATTTATGCAACAAGTGCAAAAAGTAGGTGTTTATTGCACTCGATGTGAAATTGTCCAACGAGGCCATCAGGCCGAGTTGGACAACACGTCGAGTGCAATAAACTCTTTTTGCACGAGTTTCATACAATATTTTTTCTACGTTCATGCAAAAACCAGAAAATGTTTCATTTAGGTGGCACTAAACTGTAAGGAAGACATTGTTTGTTCAAATATATCTGCTGAAAGTAATTCAAAAACATTTTGTGTAATTCAGATGATATTCGAAGGAAATAATTTTATTTTTAACAAATTGCATTTTCTAGTAATTTCATAGTCCATTATATAATAAATATGATGAAACATGCAACTATTTAAAACGTAATACAATCTCACAGAAAATGGGCTAAATTTGGCGTCGATTTGAAAGTTTATGTCAGAACGCTATAGTAGAATGACAGATGAGTGCAATAAAGTTTTTATTGCACTCGGTGCAATAAAGAGAGTTTTTTCACCAAATATAGTTTAATAAAGTTTTGTTTTTTGCATGAACGTAGAAAAAATCATAAAATCATTACATCACATGCACGTTAATGGCATCATTAAAATTCTTTTTTACTCATTTTGCAACTTTGATAACTACGAACGCGTAGGAGGCCACATGTTTTTATTTTTAATTTCGAAAAAAAAGTAAAAATTTCGATTTTAAGTCAAGATTTCGAGAAAAAAGTAGAAACTCCTAAATACTGTAATTTATTTCATAACAATCGTTATAAGTAACAAATAATAAAAGTCGTTGGGCAGGGGGCGGGGGGAAGAGTGAAAACTTATTAGGTCATCAACTACTATCCCTATCTGATAGTCAAAAATATAATAGATTACAGGTGACAGTTCTATCATTGTACAATTATTTGACGTTTGTCAATCAACGTCAAAGAAAGAATCATCAAGTTTATTTGATATACAGGGTGTATCTTAAATGATGTCATTAATTTCAGGTGGTGATATCTTGTCACATTTTATGAAAAAAAAATTCATATAAACGTGTGTCCTAACTTGATTTCCGAGTAACGGTTTCATAAAAAATCTGTTTTTCATGAGTTACTCAAAATTCTTAACGCCGATTCTGATTAAAATTTATGCGTTTGTTAGTAGTAACAAGGGTCTTCTTTTCATGAAATTATATTTTGAATTTTAATTCCAGTGGCTGTCGCAGTTGATACCCCATGACACAGAAACGAAGCAAGTTAAGACATACGTTTATATGAGCTTATATTCTTAAAATGTGAGAAGGAATCACCTCCAGAAATTAATGACATTTAAGATACACCCTGTATAATCATAACAAATACAACTCGAGCAAACAAAAATAATCGATTATACGCACCTCTTAACTCAACGTATTCCTTATAACACTACTCAAGCTAACGCTTTCGCAGAATACGTCTCGTGACTCGGAAGTATAATCGATTATTTTCGATGCTCTTTTGGTATTACTACTGATAATACATCTCATCATTGAAGTGGCCAATTGCGACTGCGAATTCTACCTAGTTACCGAACATTGATATATCCTTGACGACGTAGTATAATAGATTTGGTGCTTCTCCCTGTCAAAAAAGTGAATGGTGCCATTAGCAACGTAATGAAATTAGTCAATATCAACTGCGAATTTTACCTAGTTAATACATATTGATAAGTGAATATAGCCTTGACGCGTCGTTAGGCCAGAAATATTATCACTTTCCGCACTTGTTAGGTAAACTACTATATCCACGACCTTATTACTGCACTGTAAGTTCGATCATGCCGATTTGACAGATATTTGGTACTTCACTGAATAATGAAAAAATTTTATAAAAACATTTACTGAACAGAAACCCTACAAATAACAAACCTGTCTTTCCATTTCCATTGTCTACAAAAATATGCAACAATCATAAACATACTTATCTTTGATAGAACACAAAAATGAAACAGTCAAAGGATGAAAAACACAAATATAGCAACATGCAGTACAAACAACAAAAATGTAGTAAGCAAACCTGCATAGCTCTCGTCATACGCTGAGTCGACCTTGTGATGGGAGACATC
The DNA here is from genome assembly GCA_958298965.1 of Chrysolina haemoptera. Taxonomy (NCBI): domain Eukaryota; kingdom Metazoa; phylum Arthropoda; class Insecta; order Coleoptera; family Chrysomelidae; genus Chrysolina; species Chrysolina haemoptera. Next base: position 5,376,659 of record OY282591.1, read on the forward strand.
GACTTTCGGTCTTGTTCCTCTGGTGTGAAAATGATGTCAGGGCATGCTCTCAATGGTAAACATGCTGGTGTGCTGGTTAGATACACATTCTGGACTATGTTATTTCCGTTAATACTCAAATCAGGCTCCGATTGACTTCTTTTGTTATCTTTGTCCATATCACTACTATTCATATGATCAGATATTGGGCAAGATGCCTTTGGTTTTTTTGCAGGATTTGCATCATCGCTTTGATCATTACTAGAATCACAGTTGTGGTGACAGAACAGTCGAGCCCGAGAGACAATTGATTGAGAATTTGATGGGCTCTGAAAGGTGAATCAAAGCATGCAAATGTACAAAGCTAGGAAAAAACAAAAAGCGTTACGGTAGTTGCAGATGAAACAGATTACAAAAAGAAATGGACTCCCGAATAATTATTGAGGTTTTCCAAAATTATGCTATTGTTTGTTTTACCACAAATAAAGCGAGTATTGCAGTTCATGAGAAATACATCTAGGTCAGATGTTTCGAGTGTACATCAACTAGAAGTTTGATAGATTTTTACAAAATGAAAAATTATTTTATTCCTTCACTAGTTTGTAACATGTGAAAAACTGAATATCTCTGACACAAGAACACATATGTTTTCCATTTATAACACTTTGTTTATAGGCATTTCGATAATCATGTTATCGAGGGCAATATCACGAGTGTCGCAATACTATTGATAGTATTTCTGTCAGGAATCAAAGAGATCAAATTACTTGGTGACACCACTCGTCCTAGCGGACTTCTGGTGTTACCTTAAAGCAATTTGATCCAGTTTAAGTTTTCTGACAGAATTTTTGACAGTATCCATTGTAAGTGCGAATGGTATTTTTTGAAATAATTTCACAAACTAACAAAGTCAAAAAAAGTTTCACTGTCGTGAATTCTTCAATGGTTACAATGCCTAAACATGAAGTCTGTTAGACTGACATTAATGTCATGCTAGGTAACAAGATACATTCCCCATTGTTATTTTGATATGTGGTTGCCCATGATGACTTGGTTTTACAGACCCAAAAGGAAGAACTGTGTACTATTAAGGCACATAGTTTGATTGGTACTTATATTGTAGGAGATGGGAGTATTATACCGGGTGTCCACGTAAGGGGGCTCGCCCCTACAACTTTTTTTGTTTTTGAAGATATTGGAATTAAATTTGGAGGATCTATATAATATATAAAACTGCATTTTTTGACAAGTGACTCAGATTCATACAACTTCGAGTCTCACCGGAAGTGATATAAACTTTCGATTTTTAAATGAGACACCTGGTATATTTTCACTTTTTTGTATCCATGACATTCTGAATACATTTGTTACTTTTTGTAACAATTTTCTTTATTATTTTGAAATTTATTTTTGAATCTAGAGAGCTATGAATACGTTCAAATTATTAATTTTAGTCCTAAAGTATTGGGAAAAATACAACTTTATGATTTCCGGTTAAAATGCATCTGCTGGGTAAAATTTTTTTTTCAAATTGCAACATAGTGACTCGTCGGGTCAGAAAAAAAGAGCATTACATTACGATTAATTTGATACTGCACAACTATTATGTCTCGAAAAAACTTTCGTCAATAAACTTAAAAATATTACAGTATATTTCTTTTTGAGATTAGAATTATAATAAAATTCATCAAGTAACCTGTGACCAACACAAATGATATAACAAAACCATCAATCGAAAAACTAATATTTCCTTGCATAAATTATATCAATCAATAGCGTACACAATAGTTTCCTAATTTAGATTTGGAGAAGTGAGGTAAGATAACATATCGACAAGTAATTTTTTTTTTCAATACACCCTAATTACCTTGTTCTTTCAGTTATGTAGGTCACAAGTTACCCAATTTATTAGAATCTCATTTTAATCTGAAATCGTGTTTCACTTTAAGAAAGATCTTAAGTAATCTTTCATATTTTTTTAACGAAACCTTGTTTGAAACCTATAACAGTGAAGCAGTATCAACATAATCGTAATAAAATTCACAAAATTTCCATTTAAAAAAATTAGTACTACAAATTCTAAAATTGAATTGTACATGCATAGCAGAACTATTTCGACTGAAAACAATATTCCACAAAAATGTTAGAACTTGCAGTTTTAAGTCATATACAAATCCTCCAAATTTTTTTTCTGATATGACCAGCCACTATATTGTCATTTGAAAATAAAATAGTAGGAATAAATTGAAAATTAATTTTTACACAGCAGGTACGTTTTAACAGAAAACTGTATATTTGTATTTTTCCCAATACCTACTTTAGGACTAAAATTAATAATTTGAACGTATTGAAAAAATATATATGTCACATAAAGTAACAAGTGATACATAGTTGTATTCAGAATGTCATATGGTGGACAAAAAAGATGAAAATATACCGGGTGTCTCAATTAAAAATCGAAAGTTTATATCACTTCCGGTAAGACCGGAAGTTACACGAATCTGAGTCACTTGTCAAAAAATGTAGTTTTATGTTTCATACAGATCCTCCAAATTTCTTTTCAATATCCGCAAAACCAAAAAAGTTATAGGGGCGAGTCACTTTCCGTTTACACTCGGTATAGCGAGTGAAATTATAAGTAAACCAATAACGTGGTTAACGAAATACCTAGGAATATGTTAAAAAAAGTGTGGTAGATGGAAAATACAGTGTGTCTTGACACTTTTATTAAACAAATCTCATTTTTCTTTAAAAAACAGCTTGATTCTCAAGCTGATAATGCGATCGATCCTCAACTCATTATGGATATGGATGAATTGGAAGACGGATAAAATTTAGCCATCCCAATCGAACCATGGCAATGAAATGTCAATTAATTTAACTCAATCCGATTTATTGTTCTTCATAACAAAGTTTTATTGCACGGGTTGGCATCACAAGTTTTTATCCTTAAATTATACATTTAAATCCTTAGAAAAAATGTACATACTCATTAATTCAAAATAAGGGCCATAGAAATATATTATATTTCTATGATGAAGGCACACTATTTCATTTCTTCCAGAAAACATGTAGACACAAACCTAGAGAGATAACTTTTCTAAATTTAAAATTATGTAATTTATATGAGAAAAAAATATTGTCAATCTTGACTACGCGATTCTTCTGAAATCCTAAAAATTAAGTTTTTTCTGTTCTGTTTTTCAATTACTGACAACATCTACCAATCTATCATTATGTCCAGGAGATTATTGAGAAAAGTTTTGAGGTACAGAGTATTCCAAAAAAATTACTGAATCAATAGCAAAATGTTCTTCACTCTATCGCAATGAAAATTATAACATTGATCAGCTACTTCAGATTCATTTGTAGGCTTACGTGAGCTTATTAATTCCTTAATTTCTGGTACCAACATTTGGTTTATTGTAACTTATACTTTTTTTTTCCCCCTTGGATGCTGGTCCTTTCGCCAGCTGCACCTCAGCCTCTTGGGCTTTTTGAGCTTAACTTATACTTTAGTGCATGCCCATTCATTTGATCTGCTTCAAAAAATTTGATTTATGGTACAAAATTCATCAAAAAAGTCAACAGAAGCCGGTAAAAGTATGTCAAATTTTTTGGTAAACTTTGAATAGACAAAAACCAATAGAATTATTACATACAAACACATGTTAGTCACCTAATCTATTAGCAGGTTTCACACATATTCATACCTTATTAATTCTGAAACAGACTGAGTCATCAGGAATATTTACAGGCCTTTGAAATGAAAGTTTAAGTTACTTAAAAGTAAAATAAAGACGAATTATTATTAATGAAAGGACTTCACCATTTCCCTCAGCATACTCTTCCATCCTTCTTTGTTATACTGTAGACTTCTACCTGATTTAGGAGATGGCACGGTTGATATGGGTTTCTGGGGTTCTACAATTTTATTTTTTTCAAAATTAAATATTCTATGTATATTATATAATGGATTTTTTTGTTGGTTGTGCCTCGAGAAAACTAGTTTTTGATCTTCATTCTTTCACTCTAGTTTTAGCTCCGATTTGACATCAGAAATTGAATTACCCCCGAGGAATTATTTAATTCAATTCATGAAAACCTAATAATTTCTTGCAAAACTGTATCACTGATATGTCATTTCTAATCCACCTCTTATGCAGAATCAAATAAGTATTGATATCTTGACGCTCACTCAAAAGAATGATTTTCATAATATTTTTTTAGTACAGCTACAGAGAGATAATATGTAATTTTTAGTTAATCTCCAAAGTTTAATTTGAAGAAAGTCACAGTCAGGATATATAATGTGTTATAATTCGAAACGAGTCTTTGGACTAGTGCCTTAGAACTATGATTTGTCCTGTGTATTTCTTTTGAAAATAGAATTGGTGATTCAGTTAGTCTGAAATATAAGTAATATGTTTTGCCTACGAAACTTCCAAGAGTTTATGACTGCATAGCAGCAATTTTGTACTATTATAATTGTTTTTATATGAAAATCTGTGTTAGAACAACAAGTATCAGGTTAACTTTGACTGGATTCTCTCAATTCTATTTATATGACAATCATATATGGGATACCAAACTATGTTACAGTACTCCAACACACTCCTTACAAAAAACAAAAGTAAACTCAAATCTTTTTAATCCTTTGTGAAAAATGTATTTCTCTACATTTTTTAGGCTTCATTCATTCATTCACTCTAGATGTTTCTTGGATTAGGGACTAATAGCTTTGAAAATATACTTTTTGCCAATATACAGTGTCCTTCAAAGAGTTGGCATCATATGGAAAAAACTTTTCAATAATAATTTATTATGAAATTCGACTTGATCATTGAGTCACTGAGGCATTGAGCCATGCTTTGGAAAAGATGAAAAATGTCCTACTCGGAAGTGTGCCAAATATGAACGTTCTGTTGCAAATTTTAGTTTTTGCCATGTTTTTAATTCTTAGGAAATTTCTGATAAGCATATTAACAAAAAATTGAAACTTCTCCAAAACTGTTTTATACCACTAGCTTCGTCATGAAATTGAAGTTTCAATTACTGAATATCAATAAAACCAAGTTTTTTATTAAGAAAATAAGAAAACCATTTCAAATTATCTTTTGTTCTATGCACAGTTGATGTATCTTCAAGCATATATGATAGACATTTTTTTCAGTACTAAAATGATTCCAAACTCATCAACCCAAAAATGATCGAACTACTTTACGTATCTAACTCAATTTCAGGACCTTTTTCACAAAAAATTTTAGGAGATTACATTTTTCAAAATGATTACTTGTTTGTTGTGTAAAAGGTTCTGAAATTTGGTTAGAGAAGTGAATTATTTCGATGATTGTTTGGTTACCGAGTTTGGTATCATTTTAGTACTGACCGAAATCGATTAAAATACATTTCTATCGTATATGGTTGAAGATACATCAACGTTACCCAAACAAAACAGAAATTTGAAATGGTTTTCTCATTTTCTGAAAGAAATACAAGGTTCCATCGATATTCAGTAATTAAAACTTGATAGCATGATGAAACTAATGATATAAAACAGTTTTGTAGAAATTACAATTTCTTTAATTTATCAGAAATTTCGTAAATATTAAAAAAATGGCAAAAACTAAAAGTTGCAACAGAACGTTCAAATTTGGCACAGATGTGTAAAATCGAAATAGAAACAACTTTTCTCCTAAAAATTCTTCGAAATTCAAACAAATAAGCTTATTTTCAGCGATTATTTTGGAAAAAATCAACTTTTGACAGATAGCGAAAGTCACGTAACCCTGTCCGAGTAGGCCATTTTTCATTTTTTTCAAAGCACGACTTAATAGTCAAGTCGAATTTCATAATAAATTATTATTAAAATTTTTTCCAAAATGATGCCAACTCTTTGAAGGATACTGTATATGTTTTGCAGTGATTACCACATTTTATTAGTTTAATTACAAATGTCCCACATAGTTTGCAAACTACACCAGCACCTAAGTTCATACGTAAATGTCTTATGTTTTCTATCTAGACCTAACACATTAATTTGTTAACAACAGTCAACCCACCCTGTAATTGGTTTTAACCGTTTTAGTGGTGTATATGTAAATAAATGAATGATACATGTTGAACAGCACAAAAAACATGTCAAACAGTTCCTTTAGTTTTTAATTTAATGTTTCATTTGTTTAAATTCACTTCGAAGTATAATTTTATATAACTGTTACGTAAATAAATTCATAGAAACCCAGAAATACTTTTGAACTGTGCCGTTCTCTTCACCGCATTAAATAATTACCAAACGTTACTTTTTTCAATTATGCGAGTCTTGGGTCCATTGCTTTTGTATTTGGCAGATTAGAATGAAAATTATGATTGATGACTTAATTTTTTTTCCAATTATAGGCCAATGTTTCAAATTCATGATCAATATTAATCTAAACTCAATTCTGTCAACAAGTTCCAAAATACTAATTTAATTTTCAAAGCATCCCAAAAAGTAAGTACAAGTTCAAAAAATACTGCTCAAAATCACAGTTGATCACAAATTGTAAATTAGCCCTCAAATTAGTTGAACAATGGTTTGAACCAGACACTTTAGAAACTCATTTGTTTTATAAATACAACATAACCAATGTAAATAGGTAAACAGCACCCGGATTCCGAACTCTCGATTCGAGTCGAAACGATATATTCATCTCCTTTCTTTACATGCTATTAGTTGAAGAGATATATATCGTCTCGACTGGAATCGAGATTTCGGAATCAGGGTACTGAAGTACATTCACTCCCAGTCTACGCCTTTGATGTATCAGGCTGAGATTTAAGTTTTTTCTGACATGCGGTGGAACAAGAGGAGTCAGCTGAAAGCTATTCTGTCTCAGTTGGTTCATGTAGGATTGTTCGGTCTCAGATTCATTTGATTGTACAGTAGGTTGGCTAAGCTTAAAATTCGAGGTGGGGATGTAGATCCAAATATGGCAGCCAGTGAATTTACTTCTATTTACCTAATGTTTTTAACTTATGAAAAAAATTCTGCTGAAAATCCCAGTTGATTACACATTGTAAAATTACCCCTCAGTTTAGTTGTATAATTATAAACTCATTTGTTTAAGTGTCTGTACAAACAAAGCAGTATTACTTCAATGACAGAGTACGATATAATAAGAGTACCAGCATATGAGTTGTGTATTAATAATTATCTCTGCCACGTGAAATATTTTAACTCGCTTACATTCAGAACCTCGTCACTTGTTGAAGTACGCAGAAGGAATCCTTTTTTTCCTGTTAAACCTCTTTGGAAAATGCGCCTTTTAATTGTATCGCCAAAACTTCGGTTTTTAGGATTACCACTTTTGACGACCTGTAGTGGGGTACCATGTCCATTTTCTTTGTTGAACTGTTTCACCAACTTCCTTTTTTTGGAGGATTCTGGTAAGCTCTGAATATGCGCATATAACTGGGCTAAAGCTGTTTCAGTGGGGTTTGATTCGTTTTCTTTGGCTGTTCTTTCATGATCTACAAAGGTAAATACTGTACTTGCGGCATCTGTTACAGATTCATTCAGTCTTTTGGTTGGTGAAAGGGTCCGTTTCTTTTCATATTTCGCCTTAAAGTCTAAAATTAATTTGTTAGGTATTTTGAACAACTCCGGTGTCTTCTCTATCATAAAACTAATGATTCCAAATAAGGCTTGAGAGTCTTTCAATAAGGTTTCAGGAGAGAGCTTCCTTGGACAGAGTAAATGTGGGGTGAACAGTTTAGCCAAGTTATCGGAAGACATTTTGTTGTAACTCTCATAAGATGCTGTGGAATGCAATAATTCTAAAATGTCCTTCAACAGCACTTTGTTTTCTGTTGGCAAAAGTAGAAGTAGAAGTTGCAAAGCTTCCAGAAGCTTTACTTCTTGAATTTGTTGTTGAATAATACCGCAAGATTCTACAAAGAAACAATTAATATTGAAATTTGTATAAGAGCATCAACAATCAACCACCTGCAATTTGAAAGTATACAGGAAAATGTCCTTCAGTTAGTACAGGCTCTGGTAATTCAGACAAAAAACCCTTGAGAACTGATGCACAGTCATGAACATTATATGTTCCATCTTCCAACATCAAAGTAACTCCTTGATTTAACAAATTTCGGAGTTCTTGTTGCCTCTCTAAGGACCCAGTGCGCCTAAATATACCCTCACTTTTCATATCTGAAAAATCAATGATCAGTAACATTTCTACGAAGCTCTGGAAGAGACACCCAAAATAAAAAAACTCATCCTTCTTAAAATTCCGTGTTACAACTCGGAATTTTGAAATAAAATTCCGTCTTTAAAATTCCGATTTGTAAATCGGAATTTTAAAATTCTGTGTTACAACTCGGAATTTTGAAATTCCGGATATTACTAGGAATTTTGTAGTAAAATTCCGAGTTGTAACACGGAATTTTAAAATTCCGAGATGTAACACGGAATTTTAAAATTCCGATTTACAATTCGGAATTTTAAAGTTCCGAGATAAAACACGGATTTTAAAATTCCGAGATTTAACTCTGAATTTTGAGAGTAAAATTTCGAGTTGTAACTCTGAATTTTGAGAGTAAAATTTCGAGTTGTAACTCTGAAGTTTGAGAGTAAAATTTCGAGTTGTAACTCAGAATTTTAAAATTTAAGTCGGAATTTTACTTACTTCAAAATTCCGAATTATTAAAATTCCGAAAAACTCGGAATTTTAAGAAGGATGAATTTTTTTATTTAGGGTGTCACTTCCAGAGCTTCGTACATTTAAATATAAATTAGTGTGAAGTTATCCACAATTTCTGCGGCGGTGTATGTCTTAGGTGGGATTGAGGAGTGAACGTCTCCGGTGTTGCCACATCAACTATTTTTACAGATAGGTTCATTCTCAGTTTTGTGTTTTTTTTTTTTTCATATTTCCAGGGTTGAACATGAAAAGCCATTTGCAGTGGTGGTTTTAGGGGAGGGGGCATACCATTGTTATAGGCACCGAGTATTCGGTAAAAAGGCATAGGCGCGTATACAGCTTTGTTCTATGGGGGTGGGGGTAATTCGTAGCGCGAGGGTGACAGAATATAGAAAAGCGCCGCAGGTGAAATTTTTTTATGTTAAAGTTCAAGTTCAAATTAGATTTAGATACGTGTTGAATGATATAAGATTCATTTTGTGAATCTTAATGTTAATTTTGATTGAAATACTGAATTTTCTTCGATCGTGTGGGGGTATTACCCCCACCCCTCTTGTATATTCGCCTGAACAGACATGGCAATATAGTAATAATAATAATACTCCTTCATCAACAGTCGAGTGTACCTAACGGCATAGCCTATACGGGTAGAGGACGCCTATTATTATTATTATTATTTGCCGTGGCGCTCCGTGGCGACTTACTGATTTTTGATGGCGTATTAACTTTTCATCTGTAGGAAAACCCGGAAAACCTACAGCACCACCCCTACTTGAAGTAATACTGTATTTATCATTAAAAAACACAGTAATGTAGCCTTATCCTTTGAATTTTTCTTCTCGCATAACTTACGATAATCTGTCCCGGATAATTTTTTTTTTTTAATCCATACTCAATCGAAATAGAAAAACTGTTTACTCGTCGATGAACCAAACCAAACTGCCACTATTCACTAGTGCCACTACTGCCAGGCCGGTGTACAATCTCTTAGATAAGTAATAATTACAGTATGCATTATACAGATATATAAAGAGAGAGAGAAACAGGGAGAAACCTGGCATTCACAACTGACCAAGGAATAGAAAGCAAATGTTGCATCGTTTATTGGTTTTTCATGCTTTTGGTGGAAAAATTATTATTCACATCGTTGTAACAGTGTATTTGTAAAACATCTGAAACCGAAGGAGGCGCTAAGAACGACATTTTGCAGCGGGCGGGGGGGGGGGGGGGGGAACTGCCCCCCGCGGCGCTGCCACTGCCATTCAGGAAGGCTGGTACATCCAGGGGATCAAAATGATTGACGGGAGGGCGATGAAATCTGATGATGCCATTGGGTTCTCACAACTTTTTTCATCAATCCAGTGTGTGAGTTCAAAGGATGAACGAATAATTTTGATTCACTCAATATACCAACCTTTCTGAATGACTTCTATCTTACGTTCAACCCAGGATATTTACTAAAAAATTTCAATATTTCCTGGAATAATTATGCTACCCTCCTCTCTAGCTGCAAATAACTGAGAAAGCTGAGTTGAACCCATTTTCCATAAGACTACGTGAAACTTTCTGTCTGTCAATTTTCTGCGAAAAGTGATTTCCTAGGAAAAAGTTCTTTGCATCATTGTGATAATTAATTCATCAAAAATGTCAAATGCTTTCTTTGTCCCCCCATGACCGCCATGTTGTGACGTCAGCTGACAGTGCTCTATCCCACCTACGAGTCCTAGGACATACTCCGCGTCAGAAACTGTTGCCAGGAAAGTGTGGATATCTTCACAATAAGTCAAAATAAAAAGAACAATTATTACTTTCTTCTTTTTTAAGGAATTCTATAAGTTGGTAGACTTGACAAATCCCTTCTTGCGTTAGTGGTGCCCCTTCCATAACACCTCGAAGTTTTGTTTTCTTGGAAAAGGGTGCAAGATTCCATTTTTTTAGTTTTCCTTTTTCAGAAAAACAATCACGTCTGAAACAAAACATCAAATTTCAAAGTATAAAATGTACTTATTTTGCTTTATAGTACTACTTATAGTCCTGCACAGTTAATAATAGTAATAAAATTACTCCCTCATGAATAAATGAAATATTCAACAGGTACATAATATGTATTCGATCTTATTTTATAAGAATTGTGAATCAATATAAAAGTAGTCTGTATCGTAGTATCAACAGAAAATCCGAGGGGGAAACCGCTAGGGAATTTTGGTGCACATGTCTTGGGTATTAGTGTTATTATTCGGGAATTAGAGGCATTACTAGAAAATTATTGGGTATTACAAGTGTTACTGGTGTAGTTCTCGGGCATTAGAGGAATTATTTAGGGATTATTGGGCATTACACGGGAAAGGGAGGTATTACTAGAGCATTACGTACATGGGTATTACAGAAATTATTAATAAGAATAAGGAAAAAAAAACAGGTCTTCAAAACATGGGAATTGAAAATTAAATGAATTATCCAAAAATTAGAGAGCACTGGCGGAAATCAGAATTGTGCAAAGAAAAAGAAAAAGTCTTCAGAATTGTACTTTACAACAAACCTAACATTAAGACACGATTTAATATTTGTATTGCTTTTCTGACTTGTAAAAGGAATCTGCAATTCTTAACAATGAGCTTGTCAAGAAAGAAACAAGGTGTCTAATTTCCTGGCTAATACCACGACGAACGTTGAATTACAGCCAATGAATTTCCGTGCAGAGTTCCTACAAGGCTATCTCCGCAATTGCTAGTTGCGTGGTAATATTAATTGAAACATTTGGATGGCTGTGCAGAGTTCACTGAACCACAAGCGAGAATTTTGTATTTGTGAGAAAGATCTCTCATTTTCACAAATACAAAATTCCATAACTGGTTACTTTGTGTTAATATGTATTTTATTTTACTTAATGAGTGTTTGTATTTTAATTTATTCGAAGTATTTTAATGTATTTCAATCATACCAATGTATTTTGATCAGTTGATCTATTGCAAAATAATGGGGTTATCCGTATATAATAAATAAATAACTTTGATTTATGAGATAGCTGTGACGTAGATATTGGAGCCCATACGTAAGATTATACACTATTCTACGTCCTTATCATGCCAAATTGTCCATTTGAAAAAAAAGTATATATATTTGGTTGTTCGCAACAACCTCTAATTTCAGCCAGTATAAAACAGAATTATATGCACAAGATGATAAAAAAATTACATTGAAAGTTTCGAAGAACTGGTTCCAGATTGTTTACAAATTCGCATCCTGATTTTGAAATCTCATAAACACTTTTTCATAATGTTTTTAATCTCACTAAGCTCAGATACAAAAAATTAATTATTGGAAATTTAGTAATGCAAAATTTTTCAAAACATTTGTCAGAGTACCTAGCAGAGTTTTATACTTGTTTGTTTCATAACACACCTGCAAAATTTGGTAGGTAAGTCAAAAAATCCATTTTTCTTTTGAATTACTGTTTCTTGGTGAACAGAATCTTGAAAACATATGGTTAATTACAATTCGACCAAGCAAACAAAGTTCTTTACCTATTTCTCAATTTTGTATATATACTTCTTTGTTGTGAAAGCTTTCATTTTCAAAAACTTCAGATTCATTATTATCCTCAGTATTAAAGTCAGATTCACAATTTAGTATTTCCACTAGCTCTTAACCACTACAAAGTTACCTTACCATGTTATCACAATTATCTCATAATAATCATTCATTCCAAATTGGCTGGAGTCATAAACATAACACATGCTCGGAAAGAGTAGACATTGGCCACATGCAAGAACGAGGAGGAAATAACTCGTTCATTAGGTGTACATCATAGTATTTTCATTACTTCATTACTCATTTTGTCCCGAGTATTAGACCGCTTGGCCATTACAGATTTACAATTGAAAACGTTTACATGAATAATTTTATCAATAATAATAATAATTTAATCAAAATAGTCAAATCGTATATGTGGATGGCATGTAGCACATGTCCACTGCCCCAAAGAATTAAACAAAGGATCCACATAGGTCCGAAACATGTCACATTATCGACAAATATTATTCATTGTGGACATATTGAAGTTTCACTAGTTCACTAGACTAGAATGCAAAATCAAATCTCATAGGTCTCAATTAAACTCCAAAAGAAAATTTGTCAAGTATTTAATAAAGTTTGTAAAAAGCAGCACTACTCACTCATCTGTATTAATATCCAATAAAAATGATAAGTGCATTCGAACCAGGATATGAAATTGTTCTGTATAGTCACGTTTGAATCTTTCAGCGACACTTTCATCCGATTCTTTTTTCACAGAGCACATCATTAATAAACAGAAACTGTATCAGTGTGATTGTTTTGAGACTTCACACCTCAAATATTATTAATTTTCTTTTCAATCATGGTAAACTTGCTTGAAAGACACATATATCACTCATATCAGTGAAAGAATACAAATAAAATAAACAAAATTATAACCTATAACCTAACAAATTTCAAACTTTCAAGAATAACGAAAACTTTCTTCTTCTTCTGTTCTTCTTATTTTAGTATTTTCTTTTACTGCAAGAGGTCGATTCCTGATCTCGGTTGTAGACGTAGACGTTGTAGAATCATTCTCTCAGTTCCGATCCGATAAATGCATATACAGATCCTTAGGTCATGGGAATCGCATCATCGGACTCTTGATCCCTTTAATCCCACAGATTATGGTTCAACATCCTAGCAAAGGGCAAGTTTTTGAATTCATCGATGGATTCATCGATGAGCATTGCATCCTTATTTAACTAATGGAAAATGACAATGACAGCACGAATGCGCATTATCCATCGATGAATTTAAAAATATGTCCATTACGTGAAATATACATTGGGATAATTTGAAAAATACCATATTGTGGAAGTATTCAAATGATTCGAAAATATGGTAAATTTGGAAAATAATTCTGTTCCCTGATGGGACTACTTGGGCTGGGATTAAAAAATAAAAACACACAATTGAGGAATTCATCATCCTCTTCATGCCACTGTTGAAGCCAATCATTAATCAACCCTTCTGCTGTATTAAGGTCAAGTAGCTCAGTGGTTGAGACTCAAGCGTTCAAAATCATTGGCTGCTGGTCGGCTAGGTTCGAATCCTCAGCGACTTCAGATTTTTATCTGATGGCCCGAGAAAGTGCTAGTAATCGCACGTTAAAAGGTAAGACCTCGTTAATCCTTGGCTCGCACAAGTTTCAACTTTTGAGGGCTGCCGTTCGTAAGGGGACGACAGCTGGTTGATGGAAAAAAATGTTAAACAACAATTTAAACAATAATAAGAACCTATGCATATTGCATAATAAAATTTTAATCCAATATGTGGTTATGTTATTGTTCGACGTTTGACAACTTTGAAGTTATGACGTAAATATTTCGAAAACATTTATTTTCGCGACAACAAAAACGATGATGTAGTTATTAAAATCATATTTCGAAATAATTTCAAAATCCTCTTTCGAGAAAATATGGCTTTGAATGTCATTACTCCAGTATTAACATTAGTCAAATGCGCCTTTTTGAAAGCAAGGCCGGGCCATAATATGTAGAGAGAGACGGTATTAACAAAATTAATACAGAACCAAAGAAAATATACCTTGTGACTTGTGATAGAAATGCAAGTGAAAGGCACGTATATGAATTAGGCACGCGGGTAAAAAATGCATAAGCTTGTAATTTGCAAAAGTGCTTTTGAAACCCTGCATGGGCACGCCTGACGCATGTATATGATAACGCATATTTTGTTCATCCCCAAGGACTCCTATCTATGATCCGTGCACAGAACTCATAATTATATATCTTGCGAAGATATATAATTGCGAAGATATATAATTATGAGTTCTGTTGATCCGTGTCATCCCATCGCTGATGACCGCCATGTTAGTGCTCTGAGTGTAAGGTTTATTCCGGTTTCGAAAATAAACAAGTTTCTGGGATGTCAAAACAAACCACAGAACAAACGTTGTGACGTCAACATACTTGGTCCTTGTAGCTAACTTCACATGATATATGTTAAGATTTCAAGGTTATACTTATCTACATGTTGAATGTTGAGGTAAGGTACATGGTATGGTACCATATATTTATATTTATCAACTACGCATGGTACATGTAGTTATTGTAGTTGAGTATTGAGTAATAAATGATCTGAGTCCTATGAGCCACTTGAGAGTTGAGAGAATTATCTGACGTACTTGAAAATGAACTTTGGAAGGAACACTTGTATCTAGAAAAAAAATTACTTAATTGTTGGCAGACAGATAGTTGTGGTATATTTCTTGTCGATAATCCAATCATTATGGATATAGTGAAGCAGCCCTTGAACTCAATCAGATTTGGTATAAATAACCTTTTCAGTGGAAAAGAACCATGGCAAATTGTGACTATAACAAGTTCAACAGTACTTCTTACAATGTGGCTATATGATTTCTTATTTCAAGACAAGAGTGAGAATGTCTTAAGTAGTATTATATGTTTTCATTATAAATAAAACATTACAGGTTTAATACAGAGAGGAAAAAAAACTGTATTCAATATAATCAAAGGGATCCCTTCAGTGAAAAAAACAATTGAAGATGAATTAAAAACTGTTTCTGAAGGATTTGAGGATGATGTGAAGAAGAGGACCAAGAATTCCACTTATATTTTCAATTTACCAACTAAAGGAATTACTAAAGAAGATATTATAGATAAATTGGATGAGAATTTGGGCCTAGGTTGGTATGAATATTATTTCACTTCTCTGTGGGATAATATTTATAATAAATGTAACTATAGGCAAACTTTGAATTATGAAATTTTAGAGGTCTAATCACATTGTTCAAGAATAGAGTGTAGCAGCTTGATAATAATTTTTTCTACAAGCATGAGTGATTCACCTCATACCTGCACGTCATTTATCTTCATTACTATGGGAAAAAAAATCCCGCACATTAAAGTTTTTTCATGTGAGTTTTTTCCACACTAGTGCTGGAAAAAACGCGAACGTTTATTTGAAGACAGCTAAATGCGCTTGTAGAAAAAATATTGATCCAAACTTTACATGAACTCCACTTTGTGTTGTTCGGGCAACGGTAGTCACATGCAGGAAAATTGCTCTTTCTGTACTTGTTAGGATAAAAACTTTTATTTATTTACAAGCAGGCCCAATTATTACAAAAGAAATTACAAATAGGTACAGTGCCAAAACAAAAATGTTTAAACACATAAATAATACACTCACAAAAAAGTAAATTGAGTACATATCTATGTTGATTGATTGCAATACTTAAATTACCTAAACATTTATGCTTCTTAAGTGATTTTTAAATCTAGCAAAACAATTTGAGATCATTCAATGAATTGTCCAGACGAAGGGTTCTTGGGAGAAAATAATTGAAGGCATAGTTATATCTATGGAAAGGATCAAAGAATGTTTGTGATTGCCTGGTTGTACGGGAAGATACATACAACTTTATTTCTGATAACAGTTCAGAACAGTTTTATTATCTTGCACAGCAATATAAGATCTTGTTTTTCCGCCTAACTTCAAGAGGTGGAATATTTAAATAATGTTCCATTTCAAAACCAAGCATTTTCTTGGATTTTTGAGCAACATAACTGATGTGATGATTAATACTGAGAGTACAGTCAATATTTTTTTCAAGTCTATGTCTCTAGGAAAACAAAAATATCCTGAGAAGAGGTGAAAAATTGATCAAATATAAAAAATTGCTATAATAATATGCATTTGCTACTCTATTTTTTGTTACCAGCAGAAATCTTAGCTGAATGTATACACAAGGCTGGTTTTCCTGGCTCATTTCATACATAGAATAAAACAAAAATAAAGTATTCCTTATATGAACTACAAAACTCATAATAAAGCGATTTAAAAATATCTGGCTACACCACTGGATTCGCGACATTTTTAAGTGAGAAATATATGTAAATTAAGTTGAAATGCGTCAATGAATAAGAAACTTATAGGGATATGAAATTTGAGAAATATGCCGTATCAACCCACCACTACAATTTCAAAACTTTTATCAGAACTTTGACTACGCCACTGGATTCAGGGAGACTCGAAATATCGCTGACCATAATTTCATCGAAATCTGTTGATAAATAAATAAATAAATAATCATTAAATAAAATGACTTTCCTGAAATCCATTAACATATTTTTCAATTTTTTTAACATATGATTTTTTTATTTATGAATAGATTTCGATGAAATTTTGACCAGTGATATATCGAGACCTCCTGAATACAGTGGTGTATTCCTAATTTTGATAAAAGTTCTGGTATTGAATTGGTATTGAAACGGCATATTTTTCAAATTTCATTCCCGTATAATATTTTTATTTATTTATTCATTTATTTATTTATTTCAACGGTAACACCATTTTTTAGAAAATATAATACTTAGTAAGTTTATAATAATAATAGGAGCAATTAAAAAACTACACTATGAATAATTATAATTATGCCCTGATCTATCCCTTAACTAATGTTAATGTTAATACTCATAACACCCTGAGTTATAAATTTTACATAACACTTCACATAACTCTTCTAGTAACACTGCCTTTAAATTTACCTATACTACTATTACTACTACTACTATTGATTGACGCATTTGAACGATTGGAGATTTTTTGCCTTGAAAATATTAGATTAGTAGTAAATGGAGATCTATTCATGATATTTGGTGTCCTGGTGGATTTTTTGAATGTCTACCAAACGAAAAAAAAAAAAAATCATTCCATTCGGTTGAAAAATGTAAGTTTTATAAGGGTGCTTCCATCTCAAATGGGTCACACTGTATATGGTTGGAAAACTTACTGGCATCAAATAAAAACATAATATTTAACGACTAGGAAACAGTGGACAGAAAACTACAACCGATGAAGCCAAGGCACAAACATTTGCTAAGCACTAGCATGAAAAAGTAAATGATTGATGCCAAAACTTCTTAAAAAAAAATACAAATGAAGAACTGTACAAAGGGAGTATTAAACAAGAAAAAACACCCTCCCGGAGACAACCAATATTTTAAGAAAGATTGCACAAGCTTTAGATCAAGAAATCCATTTACTTGCATAGAGCTGATTTTTTGGCAGATTGGCAAGAATTAACTGTAATAACCATTCCAAAAACAAAAAAATTCCACTGAAAAATATAACTACAGGCCATTCATTCTTCTCTCAATGCCAGGAAAGAACTATGGAAAAATCATGAAATTGTTTTGTAACGAACGTGCAAACTACATCATTGCAATATACCAGTTTCAACTTCACCAACAATATAACATCTAACTCCCAAGCAGCTAAACCATCCAACTAACACTAGCCAGCATAATAGGAACTTGTATAAACTACACCAACCTAGCATCAATGAATACTTACTCTTCATTCCCAAAATAGGTCATTCAAAATAAAAGTGGGAAAAACTTTCTCATACCAGTTTTTACCACTATAAAGCATTGCACAAGATTCCTCATTATTCCCACTCCTTCACAACTTTTAGATTTAATCATTCGCCCCGGAGCGCCACGGCAAATAATAATAATAGCCGTCCTCTACCCGCACAGGATATGCCTTTGGGTGCACTACACAATATGAATGTTTGTGAGGAACTATTATTATTACTATTATTATCATTATAAAATGGATGGGAGGTCCAAAATTGCTCATATGTCTTTTGTTTTCGACAGCCTGCGAGATATTATTGTGCTTGGTAGTATTTTGCATTATTTTGATTGGTTTTGCACTTATTCGTAATAACTAACAAACCAAACGTTTAGTATTTGCATGTAAATGAGCTAAATAAGCTAATATTGACTGTTGTAAGACCTTCAGCATAACTAACAAATAATTCATTTAACAAGAGTTTATGTATACATCCCCCAGTATGCAAACAATTAATAATGCCCATGTGGGTGCACAAAGGGTTCAAGCAAAGAGACCTACGTGCATGGGCTTCAAAACCCGCCCATCAGTGCCAGGAAGTAAGTGGTCTTGTGTGTGTGAACCCATTTCTGTCGATTGTTCAATTGGTCCTGGATGTTTTGTTTCCATAAATCTTGAGCCTCTCATTCAGCAAGTCCTCAAGAGGCTGCTTTCTGATAACATATCAAGGAAAGTACACTCAAATGAATTTCTCTAGGATCTCCCTTCCTGCCTTTTTGAACCACGTCGATTCTGTTTCCAAAGATCTGAAAGTGTTTTGAGATTCCTTGGAGACAATTTTGTGTAAACTGGAAAATTACTCTATATCCTTATAGTTTATCCTCCAATACTCTCTGTGTACCTTTCTCAGTATAGATAGAGGGTGTTGCTAAATTCATGTGAAATGAGAAATGATGTTAATGTGTTGAAAAGAAAAAAATCATTATTGATGTCGAAAACTCTAAAAAAGCTAGTTAAACTACAGCAGATATTTTGTAGAAAGAATAAACGAAATAGTTGAGAGTATTGACTATACAGAATCATGCTGCAATGAAAACTATAACCTATATAAAACTTTCTCAGAATTTAGATTACTCACATTATCAGACCTACGTTCCTACGTAAAATTATACTTTTCGTTGGATAATAAATGCGGTATACATGAAATATTGAAACAAGTTTTTGAGACTATAGGTCACGTTTTATTTCACTTTATAAATACCTCTCTTGAATCTGGTCACATACCAGAATGATTAAAAAGTAGTACTATTGTGCCGACACCAAAAGTTCCTCGAACTATTAAAGCTAACGAATTCAGACCAATCAATACTTTACCTTCGATTGACAAGGTACTAGAAACAGCAGTATATAATCAATTACTTGAATATGTTGAAAGAAACGATATTTTAATCAATAACCAATCGGGGTTCCACCAAAGGCACTCGTGCGAGTTATCAGTACAACTCTCCCTAAATAAATTCAAAACTGAACTGGATGATAATAAGTTTGTTGTAGCAGTGTTTCTTGACCTCAGAAGAGCATTTGAGACCATTGATAGGTCTACATTACTAGCGAAATTGAATAGATATGGAATAGAGGGCAAAGTGTACAATTGGTTTTCCAATTACTTGACCAGTAGAAAACAACGTGTTAGAGTAAACAATCTATATTCTTTTGAAATTGAAAATGATGTTGAAGTTCCCCAAGGTAGTGTTTTGGGCCCCCTTCTATTCATACTCTATTTAAATGATATGCCGTTACTTGTTGATTGTGAATTTGTGAACTTCTTTGCGGATGATACACTATTGGCATGCAGTCATGAGAACATAGAAATTGCAATAGAAAATATGAATACTACATTAGCAAGTGTTACCAAGTATTTAAAAATGAATAAACTCAAGCTGAATGTATTGAAAACAAAATCTATGATAATCACTAACAAATTTAAATACAGCCAAATAGACTTGAAAACTATCAGTTTCAACACTGATGACGAATTAATTGAAATAGTGAACTCAACCAAATATCTGGGATTTCAGATGGATAACATGAACATTTTGATTATATTCATAAAAAAATTTCAAAGACATTGTTCTTTTTTTCTAGAGTTGCCAATAATCTATCAACCGAGTCAAGAATCACAGTTTATAAGTCAATTGTTCAGCCACACTTCGACTACTGTTCCTTTATCCTATATCTCTTCAATCTGAATAAACTGTCTCAACTCCAAAAACTTCAGAATAATGGTATGACGATGAGGATTATTCTGAAGTGCGGCAGGGATACTTCTATCAATGCTATGCTTGATGTTTTAAATTGGCAATCTGTTTCACAAAGACTGTTTTATTGCACCATGATATTTATATACAAAATATCCATCTTATTTCAAACAGTACATTCCCAGTACCGCGAAATATAATTCTTGAATGTTGAGGATCATTGAACACTCATTTCATCTTGCTGTAAACAACAATAAATTCAATTTTCAGGTGACTTTGACTGGAAGGGTGGGTTAGTTTCCGGTGCTGTTTACTACTTCAATCAAGATTTAATCGATCTGATAACTACTATTTATGGAAGAACAGCATACACTAATCCCCTACATCCCGATCTATTTCCTGGACTTTGCAAAATGGAAGCAGAAATTATAAGGATGACTGCTAATTTATTTCATGGCGACGAAAATGTTTGTGGATCGGTAAGCCAAAAATGCTTTTTCTTCTTCTTTCGAACAATTATGAAAGCTATTGAAAAACTTCCAAACAATATGTCAAAGATTACCAACAATGTGGAAATCTATCTTAGCACAAAAAGATAAATAATATAAAAAAAAATCTTCAATTTCCACAATTTTCTATATAGTGCGAGCGCTACCCCATGTTACGTGTGCAGTTATATGTCTCCTCAGTTTTGTTGCGGGGCTTTGTAAAACACCTATATGAGTATGGAAAAAAATTGGTCACATGGTCCAGATCTTGGTACTTTGGTCGCCACATATAAAAATGGTTTCCAAATTGTTAAATTTTATATCTCCGTACCCAGGGGTCCGATTTACATTTTCCAAAGCTCATTTTACTCCTTTTCTAAAAACAAACAAATTTACAAATTTTGTTCTTCTTCTTATTTATTGTAATTATTGACAGTCTTCAACTTTTTTAGCTTTAATGTTATGCCCATTATTGTCTAGTTTTTTAAGCTCATCTGAGCTCATGTTACTAAGTTAGTATGTTGCAATGTAGGCAACGGTATTGTAATTGAACACTTTTCTAACTAATACATTGATTGATTGATTGATTTCCCCTCTTCCCTACTCAACTGCCATATCCATCAGGATTTCAGTCGTATTGGTTTGAAACAAAATTACTTGTTGAATTATTAAACATCTGACCTCTTTTTCAGGTGACTAGTGGTGGAACAGAATCTATTATAATGGCATGTAAGGCATTCCGAGATTATGGCAGAGAAGTTAGAGGTATTAAAAAACCTGAAATGGTTGTACCTACTACAGTACACTCGGCTTTTGATAAAGCTGCACAATTCCTAGGAATCCGAGTTCGGTCTGTACCAATTGATTCCCAGACTTACCAAGTTGATATTAGAGCATTTAGAAGAGCAATTAGTTCAAATACAGTGATGGTATGTATTATGTTCAACGACTAATCCGACTTTATGCAAGGTTGATTATTTTTATGTTATATCAGTAAGGAGGTGAAGCAATAATACATATCTGTGATGTTCAGTTGAAAAATATTTGATCGAAATATTGAAAAGTAGGACTATTCTAATTTTGATCATTTTTCAAAAATTGATTTTTTTCATCAAAGAAACATGACTTTTTGATCAATAGAGCACTGTCAGTGACGTAATATGACAGTTGCGAAACAATGTCATAGGGGGACAAATAAACCAAACTGAACAAAAACAAACCAATTGAACCCATTTTCCATAAGGCTACGTGAATAATGTCTCTAAAGTTTATAAAAATCGCAATTGTCCACTAACACCCACAAAAAATTAATTTTCATTTCATCAAATGTCAAATGCTTTGTTTGTCCCCCCATGACTGCTATGTTGTGACATCAGCTGACAGTGCTCTATTACTCGACAGAGGGTATAACCCTCAGGATGTATAACAACCGAATACACATGTTTCAGACTTTTTCATTAGGAAGGTGTAGCCAAGTGCAAAGATGCAACACTTGCATTTAGGTCAGTGTTAAAAAAAATGTGTCTGAATGTGCCTGGTCAATAAAATTTAGGAATTCATAAAGAGTCAACAGCAGGAGGTAAACCACACATCTAGGCACTTTACTACACTGTACTGGTGATGACCAACAAGTCCGAAAGATGTATATACAGTTGTTACACATTTTTAGGGTTATACCCATTATCTTGTCCTTTTTATATACAGGATGTATCTTAAATGATGTCATTAATTTCAGGAGGTGATTCCTTGTCACATTTTAAGAAAAAAAGTTCATATAAACGTGTGTCTTAACTTGCTTTGTTACCAAGTGACAGGGAATCAACTGCGACTGCCACTGGAATTAAAATTCAAAATCTTATTTCGTGAAAAGAAGTCTCTTGTTACTACTAACAAACACATGAAGTTTAACCAGAATCGTAAATAATTTTGAGTAGTTCATGAAAACGAAAAATCTCAACTGATAATCTTCAACCATAAAATATCAGATGATTCGCCTACGGTAACTGTAAACAACCACACATTAAGAAGTAGCACTGTAGTTAAATACTTGGGAGTTCACATAGACCAAAAATTGAACTTTAATCATCATACTCAGCTGATGAAAAAAAAGTGCATTACAAGAGCTAAACATTTCCGGAACCTTGCCTATAAGAATAGAGGAATCAGCAGTAAAACAGCTGCACACATTTATAAAACCATATGCCGCCCAATCCTTGAATATGGTCACCCAATCTACCTCAACGTCAGAAATCCACCTTTGAAGAACTTGAACGTAGCGGAAAGATCTAGCCTGCGAACAATCACCAAAATGCGACACCCGCAAAACCCCCTTTATTATCCTCCAAACCATCTCCTTTATCAACGCACTAATGTACAACCAATCGTCGAGAGACTGAAAAAATTATCCCAGAAGTTTGCCAACAATCAAAACAATATTCAAATTATCCAAACCCAATCCATTCGAAGAGCCCCGACAGTGAACCCAAGATTCAAGTTTCCAACAAACACCGTGATGGAATGCCTCACCACTTTAGCAGAAAGGCCAGGAAATTAACAAAATCTCATTTTTTTATTTTTTTTCAAACCTGCAAATTAATATTTATATATATATACCTATACGTAAAATATGTAAATATCAATGACTTACGAATGTATAACAGGCTGAAGGACCCCGGTCGGTAGCCTATTGGGTAACCAATAAAGTACTTTTATTATTATTTCCGATTTTTTGTTAAACGGTCGACACCCTGTTACTCGAAAACGAAGCAAGTTAGGACACACGTTTATATGAACTTTTTTTCATAAAATGTGACAAGGAATCACCACCTGAAATTAATGACATCATTTAATTTGTGTGATTGATGACTTGTTTATTTTGTGGAAATTCATGATCACTTTGATGAAACGAAAGAACACTCTTTTGTCTTATTTCCACTAGATTTTTTATTGTTACGACCGGTTTCGGGTTTTATCCCATTATCAAGTATAAAAACTAACTAACTAGTTTTTAAAAACTAACTAACTAGTTTTTATACTTGATAATGGGATAAAAACTAGTTAGTTAGTTTTTAAAAACTAGTTAGTTAGTTTTTATACTTGATAATGGGATAAAACCCGAAACCGGTCGTAACAATAAAAAATCTAGTGGAAATAAGACAAAAGAGTGTTCTTTCGTTTCATCAAAGACATCATTTAAGATACACGCTGTATTACAACCTCTTGCATGGCAATGTTTTTTGTTTTTAACTTTGATTTATGATTCCCTGGGTAGTATTCTCAGGCAGGGGGCTACAGAAGTCTCCTCGACAGCATTAGATGTAGCCTTGAAAATTCTGGATCTTCTAACTGAAGCCACAAATTACTATTTGATGCTGATTTTCCTTCCAACTATTTTTGTTTATTTGCTGCTTCACATGATAGATATACGCCTGCTTGCTCTATAAGCACTATTTTTGAAACTATTTCGAATTTATTTCTTCAGCTGGTTGGGTCTGCCCCTAATTTCCCGTATGGTACCATGGATGATATAACAGCTATATCTGATCTAGGACTGAAATACAACATACCTGTTCATGTTGATTCTTGTTTGGGAGGGTTTTTGACTTGTTTCATGGAAGATGCTGGATATCCCATTCCGTTGTGTGATTTCAGGTTACCAGGAGTTACCAGTATATCTACTGATACACATAAATATGGATTCACACCTAAAGGTACAAATATTTCATTTCATTGTGAATGAACAAACGTAATATGACAGTTGCGGAACTATGTCTTAGGGGGACAAACAAACCAAACTGAACAAAAACAAACCCACCGAACCCATTTTCCATTAGGCTACGTGAATCACTTGTCTGTGAAGATTATAAAAATTAGGGATCGACCGATACCGATATTTATATCGGCGTATCGGTTATATCGGCCTCATTGGCCGATTATCGTATCGGCCGATATCAAACGCCGATAGACCAATACATTTTTTTGAAAAAAAAAAAATAAAATTTGAACAATAAATGTTAAATAAATTTGAACATATGTATATTTTATGTTAACAAGCCTTTGCTACATACCTACAGCTTGGCACATCTAGCACTGAATATGAAATCGCCACACCTATCAATGCGCGGTAGTAGAAGGAATCAGTTAAACAAGTATGAGTTACAACTGGTGTATCTGTAGCATCGCAAAATGCACTGTGAAGTTGAATAATATTTGGATTATTGAATGTAGAATTATACTACACCCGTTATCGTCCGAATACTTTATCATTCTAAATTCGCGCATCTCATCCGTTTTTCGACATTTAGAGCTATATTAGTAAGTGCTAGGAATAGCACGTGTAAGACCTCGTTAATCCTTGGCTCGCACAGTTTCGACTTTTTAGGGCTGCTGTTCGTAAGGGGACGTCACCTGGTTAGAATAGAATAGAATAGACATTTATTTCCAGATAAACAATAGTGTTGTAGGAAAATGTACAGTAGTTCAACAGTAGATCAAGTGTAATTTACAATAAAATAAAAATAAATAAAGATAATTCACAAAAAATCGAGGTTCTGACTTGAGTGGTTCACATAAATAGCTTTGACATTTGAAAAATACTACATATAATATAATGGTTGATTACCGCATGCAGACATTTCACATGGAGTCATTGAGAATGTCTTCCACAGAATAGAACGCCTTTTCCAGCAGAAATTTCTTAACTGCGCGTTTGAATTTATTGAACGGCATACCCTTGAAATCATCGTGAATTTTATTGTATAATTTGGCACAGCTATAATATACACTTTTCTCAAAAAGGCTAGTATTGTGCTGAGGAAGTATTATCAATCGGTTGCATTGGCGGGTGGCGGAAGAGCTGAAAGTGAAAATTGATCGATTTTTGTGGGCAAAACATAATATCTCGAAGATATAAGCCGATGGTAATGTTAGAATTCCCATATGCTGAAATTGTTGACGACAAAAACAATTTTAACAATTTGCCGTACTGTAAATCTGTCATTTGATGATATTCCACTGATTCTTCGACAGATGGTATTATAGGACGTGTTGGCTGTTTTTCCTTTGCCACCCAATAAAACAGATTTTTGGCAGATTTTGCAAATTGCAATTTTATTTTTCCTATCGTTTTTCAACAATTTTTGGAAATATTGCCATTAAGAGCTTGTTTTCGGCATTTTGACACAATATACAATAATAATTCCACCGCTTAATTAACTTCGAACAAGCACTATAATATACTTCAAAAACAGTTAAAAAATTTGGCCTCTACTCTATTCTATACTTCAAACACAACTAACATAACAAACAGAAAATAAATGCAAGTGAGGACCTGCAGAAACGTGCGACGACAATAGCGCAACAATTGCATTCAGCAATACGGAGATAGTTCCAAGCAAGTCAGTACGAACTTACGAACACGATGGAAAGAAACGAACGGCCGATATATCGGCATATCGGTATTTGAAATATCGGCATCCGCCGATTATCGGTATCGGCTAAAATTTCTGTATTGGTCGATTCCTAATAAAAATTGCAATTATCCACTAACACCCACAAAAAACGAATTTTCATTTCATCCAATGTCAAATGCTTTGTTTGTCCCCCCATGACCGCCATGTTGTGACGTCAGCTGACAGTGCTCTATTCAGAGCTTTAATTTTAATAATTTTTTGGGATATTGTCGAACAAGTTAGGGATGTTACGGATGCAGATTTTTTCACATCCGCGAATGCAGATGCCGATTTTTTACATCCGCGTTTTTTTCACAAGAAATTGTATGGGTGCAGAAATAAAATAGAACAAGAATAATATTGAAAAGGGGAACATTCTAACAAATAAGTCACATTTTTCAATTTTCATGGAGAATGTTCCCCTTTTCAACATGAATACCTCCCAAGAGGTTATCTTGAACGATGGAAAATAGCGACTAAAATTTGTCTTTCAGTCGCAGATGATTCCACAAAAGATTTTATGAATTTCCTATTCATATTTTCGAATCGAATCTAAGAATAATATTGTTTTTAATATTCTTATTAATTAGTAGTAGAAATAAAAAATTGGAGCATTATATTTAATAAAAAGCAATATTGCCGTCTTCGCGGTGTCAAGACTGTTACGCAGAGGTTCATAAATCAAACCCGCACTACTGAACAATTGTTTGCTTGGAACACTGCCTGGTGGTGTCGACAAAAATCTGCTATCTATTTGTGATAATAGTTTCAATTCTTCTCGGTGAACGCTCCACCATTTTAGAGGATTTTCATCAATATTGACCCATTTTTAGTACGGTTTCAGCGCAGACATTTTCGGGTATTTGCTCACCCTTTCATTCTCAGGTACGATTATTTAATTCGGCACAAAGGTGCTGTGCTATGGTCTTGAGACAAAATTTATTACTGAGAAATTTCGGGGGGTGGGTCCGGACCCCCTCCTGACTACGGCCTTGCTTTATGTCGGTGGTGACATTGTAATTCACTTGGTGTAAATAAATTTATAAACTGCCGAAATCTCCCTTGCATCCGAATCAGCATGCAACTCCGCATCGATTATTGCAGATGTCCAAATTAATGTTTTGAAAATAAACCTTTTGATTTGAAAAGATACAATAACACATATCAACAGTGATTGAAAATATAAAATAACAAGTATCAAGACTGTCATCTGATTAAACTAATATTTTTCTAGTTTGTTTGAAAATAATTTCAAAATTACAAAAAGACCTTTTAAACACAACTGGGATTATTTTCCTGTAGCTATAAAGTTTTTATCGAAATATTACTTACCCTTTAGTTTCATACAAAACTTGCTACAACTAACCAACACTCTCGTAGGCTTATAACGAAACTAAGCACTAAACGATGATACGTGTTGTTGGCGTTCAAAATTTGACAACACCGTGATCCGTGTTATTGTTAATTCAAAATACTTCAATATCATTGGTTCGGATGTTAAGAGGTATTGTAGGCCCATAGAGTTGATCTGTTTCATTCTAAACGAGCTATAAACCAAATATGGCAATAATTGATGATAAGTGGTATTGTGGTATTTGGTGCGGGGGTCCTTTACCAGTCAGTTACCCCTAATGTCTATTTGCCTTTCTTCTCTTAGATGTGTTTTCACTATTCATGTCATCTATCTATTTTTACCTAGGCTCTTCTGTGATATTGTATAGAGATAAAAAATTTCGCCATCATCAATATACAATCACAACTGATTGGCCTGGAGGTATATATGGTTCACCAAGTGTTGGAGGCTCTAGACCAGGTGGAAGCATTGCAGTTTGTTGGGGAGCTCTACTGAATTTTGGCAAAGAGGGCTATATCGAAGCTACCCGAGACATTATTCATACAACTAAATACATTGAGAAAGGGTATTGAATCTTTTTATGTATAGCCGTGTATTACAATTATAAAAAAATACAGTCTCACTTGATGAAATTTAATATTTTTTGAGAGAATATTTCAGTACCAATTGAATAATCATTTTTAAATTGCATCATGTTATAATTATCAAGTTACCCAGTAGTTATAAAAAAGTAGTGAAAATGTATAACAGATTTCGAAAGCTTGTTGCTTGTTGTTTCCTATAAGCAAGAAGATTGAGAAAGTTGTTATACAATTTTTGCGCATTTATCAATGTTTGAGGGTTATTTCGATAGATTTTTTTTATACTTTTTGACATTGCAAAAGTTCATAAATGCTTTGCGTACAAAGGACCTTGCACCAAATACATGGGAAAATGGCTCTCAACCAAGTTTGATAATTTTTTGTAATGATGTAGTACATGTCACTAGAAGTTAAACATGCAAGTTTAAATTAGTTTCTATGTCTAGTTTCGGATATGAATTTTTGAAAATCATAAAAATGGTTTTTTTACTAAAACTTATCCAAAAGTATTACTTTCTAGATGATTAGTTCAAAATAATAGCATTGCTGGTTTAAAGAAACTCAAATATCATGTCAATCAGTCGGTCGTTTTTTCTCTGAAAGTGCACTTTTTATGCAACAAACATTTTTTTTTTTAAAGTTGGTTTTTTATAATCCATGTATTCAACATTAGTCACTTAAACCAGCCTTTTAGAGTAAATAAATCCTGTTTGAGGCCAAAACTACTTGAGGAAGACTTATAGTGATTGTTTAATATGAATAGCTATAAAAAGTTACAATCACATTTAACAATCAAATTCATAATTATGAGATTAGGGGTAGTTTGATTTTCATGTGATTCGCACTAAAATGAAAAGAACGGAAATCAAGATGAGTCCATCTATCCAAATATTCAAAACCAAATTAAAACAAATAATTTCTGATTAGTTATCTATATCAGCACTTAGATTATATTTATTGTAGTTATATTATATGTTGTGTTAAGTACCATGTTATATTGTTTATCTTATTTATTAATCTATATGTATCATTTTTTATTGATGATCATTTTATTTTGTAAATTAGGAATTCCTATCTTAATAAATTTTATTATTATTATTATATACGGGGGGTGTTTACAAATATTAATTGAAAGAGGTTTTGCATTTGATATATATGTTCGTTAATTATTTTTGAATGGAGCTGCCAATATGAATCATATTTTTCAGTTATACTTTAAAGTAAATTACCCTACACTCGTGTAAGTTTCATCAATTTCCTATGTCTGGTTTTTGAAATGAAAAAATTGAAAATTGAGATTGACGATGCATTTGTTTTGCCTGGCAAGATCATATTTGTTTCATCTAGAAATAAGATTGGATAATATCTTCTATAGAGAAGTTGTCGAGGTGCTTCTGCTTTTGAATGTTCTCACCAAATATCTAAGACTGCTCGCATGCAGCGGCGTCACCAACCAAATTTGAATTTGCAAAAAAAATTGATATCTTCGAACGATTTTTTATTGTATGCAAAGTGGTTTTTCCGACAGTTTGAACTGAATAACCATCGAAAATTAAAAAGCATACTCTGTTCTCGTGTAGAAGGCACCGAAATTATCAACTGAACATGTAAAAACAAGATATTATTCAAGAACGATTATTTAACGTATTCTTT
Source organism: Chrysolina haemoptera (assembly GCA_958298965.1). Classification (NCBI taxonomy): domain Eukaryota; kingdom Metazoa; phylum Arthropoda; class Insecta; order Coleoptera; family Chrysomelidae; genus Chrysolina; species Chrysolina haemoptera. The sequence continues at coordinate 5,406,514 of OY282591.1, forward strand.
TTCCCAGACTCATTTTTGGTGTTATATTGAACACGAAAATTAAAAAGCATATTCTGCTCTCGTGTAGAAGGCACCAAAATTATCAACTGAACATGTAAAAAAAAGATAGTATTCAAGAACGATTATTTAACGTATGCTTTTTCACATACTTATTCTTGGTGTTATATGGAACACAAAAATTAAAAAGTATACTCTGCTCTCATGTAGAAGGCACCGAAACTATCAACTGAACATGTGAACTTGAATTTGAATACTATCTGCATGCGAAGCAGTCTTAGATACTTGGCGAGAACATTTAAAACCCTACAATAATCATAATTTTAAAAAAGCATACGTTAAAAAAACGTTGCAAAAAATGTGTCATTACCGGCCAGTCTATAAGCTGTAGGTCCCGGATCTCATTTGCTCGCGTCGTACAAGCTCTGCTTATGACAACAACAACAAAAAAAAAGAATATCAATTTTCAATATTCATATTTCAAAAATCAGACATAAGAAATTAATAAAACAATACACGAGTGTAGGGCAATTTACTCTGAAGTATAAGTGAAAAATATGACTCAAATTGGCACGTACGTTTCTGAAGAACGGAATGACAGATCATTTTGAAAATTTGTGGGCATAGGTAAAAATACTAATTGGCATCTCCATTCAAAAATAATTAACTAACTTATTTATTAGATGCAAAGTCTCTTACAACTAATATTATTTGTAAATATTTTGTAATTTGTAAAAAATTGTTTGTTGCATAAAAAGTGAAAACTTTTAGAGAAAAAATATTCTGGTCATAAGAAAAAACTCCCACTAGAGACTTTTCAATAATGATTGGCAAAATATGCTGAATTGTTTTTGACCTACCCTGTACAACTTCTCTCTTAACGACCGACTGACTGACATGATATTTGATTTTCTTCAAACCAGCAATGCTATTATTTTGAGACTAGAAAGTAATACTTTTGGATGAGTGAACCTCAAGATGTTAGGAAAAAAGCCATTTTTATGATTTTCAATAATTTATATCTCCGAAACTAATTTAAACTTGCACGTGTAACTTCTAGTGACTTGTACTACAATATCCCAAAAAATTATCACGTTTGGCTGAGACCCACTTTCCCATGTATTTGGTGGGGGTCCTTTGTTACTGTTAACAGTATTTTTTTGTATATTTGATTCGATAATGTCATTTCTTTGGTCAGTATTATAACCAAATCATATGAATATTTATCATAATGAAATATTTCAAAATCAAAATGTATCCACAGCAACGTAAAAGAGTGAAAACAGCCATTGGCATCTGTTTCCATTATAATGTTCTGATTGGTTGTATTCATTCAGATGACCTCAATTTAACTAATTTCATTGGATTTCTACATGAGCAAAAAATATCCAATCTAATTATTTTTGATTTCATGTTTTCAGTTTGAGGCGTATGAAAGGAATTTTCATTTTTGGACAACCAGTCACTAGTGTGGTGGCAGTGGGTTCAAAAGATTTTGAAATATATAGGTTATCAACAGCATTGAAGGAAAAAGGATGGAATTTGAATATTTTGCAGTTTCCTTCTGGGTGAGTAAAGCCATATCACTTTTTTCAGAGCTAAATAATCTATACTAGAAATCTATCTCTGATCTAAAGCAGTGTCGTAGAGTTTCGTAGGTTTTCTCTGTATTTGTAATAGTGACTGTGCAACTTAGTTTAAAGTCACTCTGAGTACATATAATAATAATATGATGTGTGGTATTCATATGATCTGATTGATTTTGTAGATTTTTATACTTATAATTTGTCCAAAAGACTTCAGTGATGATATTTTTGGATTTCATTTCCATTGTTATTCTTCAGGAAGAGGTCGGGTAATAGCTAATTGTCCTTATTTATTCTCTCCTATGTTCCGTTTATTGTGAGATTATGTCAATTGGGATGATCATATTTGCAAACTTTATGGGACAACTTCACAAACGAATACTTCTTTGTACTGAACATTTCGATGATTCAAACTACATAAATCATTACTTATTCCACAATAATTGAAGATCGTTACATCCAAATGTCTCTTTTATTTTTCAGGATTCACATATGTGTCACCCATATGCATACTCAACCAGGGGTAGCAGATAAATTTTTAGAGGACGTAAGGAGTGCACTGGCTGAACTCATGAAGACACCCTCGGACCCTGTAGAGGGCCAGGTAATCACACGTAAAATCAAAATAAAATTAAGAAATAAGTATACTTGATAAAAGAGATTTTAATAAATTAATTAATACATATATATCGTCGGCTGAGTACAAGGAGTCCATTAACTAATGAAAATGAATTAAAATGTCACTAACTACTTCTTTGGCTTAATCTAATACAGAAGTCATTTACTAAGTATGTTATCATAATGATAATTATATAATTGATAATAATTGATGTATTGCCCCCATTCCACAATTTGAAAGGTAATATAACTTGAATAACTAACAATTTCAAATATTATTTCGAAATCATCGTTTTGTTAGATAGTGACTTCTTGCACTTGTAACAGTTGTATTTATATTTTTTGGTTACTTTTGTTTCATTTTTAGTTTTTACAGAAGAATAATTTATAATGACATTAAGATTGGATTTTTTGAAGGTTGTCATGTTTTGAGATAACAAAAATAAAAATATATTCTACAAAAGTTATTTGTAATAATATATAAAAGAACAACCTATTAATACTATTCACTAAACCGACTATATACATATAATTGCAAGGTTTTTGGCAAGTACATATCTGACTAGAAACCACTATTATTTTCAATGCTTTGTTTGATATATATTGAATTTACTTTTCTTAAATTTTTCTATCTATAGGGCGTTCAAAAAATATATTGATAAAGGGGATGTAGTCCGGATGAGGGAAACAACTATAGGTTGATTATGGAAAAAGATCAATAAGGGCGGTTGGTTAGTTTTGTCACTTTCATAAAGCAACTTTTGAATGTTTATCTTTGAAGATCACCAATTTATTACAAAGTTCTTCTCAATAAATTGAATTGTTACTGTATATATACATGTTATGTCTTCAAAATTGCTTACAAGAAAGATGTTCTTGTTGAACGTTTGCATAATTATCTGATAGATGTGACTTAACATTAGTATTAACTATTGTTTCTATTGAATATTTGCTACTGAAAATTCCAATTGTATTCGACATTGTAGAAAGAAGGATGAATATATTTTTTCAAGAAATACTATTTTATGAAGTTCTCAATTAGAAAAGTGAAACAGTATGAAACAGTTTCTTCGTTTGAATTTCAATAATAAATACTTATAGCTTAGAAACAGATATTTTAGGGAAATCATCACTCAGAAAAATATTAACTGCTGCATTCAATACCATAAACGTATTTTTAGTATCTAATTTATTTTTTTTTTATTTCAGATGGCACTTTATGGTGTTGCTCAGCAGTTGACTGATAGATCCATTGTTGAAGAAATCACTAGAGCATTTTTAGATGCTATGTATTATATACCAAGAACTGAACCTACACAGAAGTAATTTTATTTTCAATGATAATAAAATAAGACAGAAAAACGAATTTTTTTTATATGTAAACGTTTTTCTTAAAATCGGGGTATTTATTTTTAAGTATACATCATAATATACACAAATATTTATTATTTTGATTAATATATTTCATGTTTATTATACACTTCACCAAATTTTCTTAACATGGTGTTGAACTCGTATAATACGACTGTCAGTTTTGCCTGCAAAAGATGGATGTAGGAATTTCAGCCCTACCCAGCCAATGTAAATTTGTTGTCGTATTCCTAGTGAGATTTTTGTGTCAACAAAGTTTTGAGTTTCCTTTGCTTTAAGACTTTGATTATTATTCATCGTCACTGAAGTTGAATGGTGGAGCAAAAAAAAACTGTTTTCTACTTAATGAATTAGTTATCTCTGGAAATCACTAGAACAATGCCACTAAAATCATTTATGAATGTAATTTAAAAGTTCAGTATATTTGGAAACTTTCTGATGTTCAGTATATACTTTCCTAATATTGTATGAACAAACTTTACATTTTGTAGACATCCTTATAATCACTTCTGACAAAAAGGATATTTTGATTCAGACATTCTCAGAATTACTTTCTCGAAAATGATCACGAAATATGAATCACATTAGATGGTCATTGGAAGAATATTTTCCTTGATTTTCACCTCTAGTAAAACAACTTCTCCATGAAGGTGGAATCTTTCCAGTCATATTTCAGAGAAATCACTGTTCCCAGGGTTATATAAGACTATCCTGTAAAGTTAAGTATTACAATATGTATATTGAAAAATGTATTTTATTCAAATATAATTCTACTGTTATTTAACTTATGTGTATGAATATTTATGTGTACTGAGGCTACATTTTAATATCCTATCCCCCTTTTCATTTTCGTACATTTATATCTTTTTTAATTTGAATCTTCTGGTCAGCGGCCCTATCCCTGAAGCCCTAAACTATTTTGAGGGGGAGCCTATATTATACAAACAGCCTCTCTTATATCCGTGTGGTAAGTAGTCTGGAAAATCTGAAGTGATTCAAGGAACTACCATTTCTAGATTCAAAGAACCACCATTACAACAGAATGTATAAGTAAAGCCTGCGGAGATATTTTGTCAGTTTTTCTTCTTTTTCAGTACAAATTGTTCTATTTTGAAGGCCGAGGAGCACTACATCAAGCTTATTGAATGAGTCGTTGCAATAAATTCGCTCTCGTTCTCCAGGACGAACTTCTTTTAAAATTTTACAGTATGAATGTCGAATATACAGGGTATTTCCGAAATTGGAGCGATAAATGAAGTGGAAATACATTTTTGGAGATATTGGACTTCACTGATCAGAGGTATACAGCCTACGCAAACCGAACCGAAACACTGCCAGCGGGCAGACATCTCTGTGACCTTGAGAATCAAACCAGTGCCTCCCAAACAAAGGTTACTTAAAGCGCCAATATTTTGAAAATTTTTAATTGCTTCAACAACCCATTTTCTTAATCGCTCTAATTTCGGAAACAGACTGTAAAGACCAGTTGCCTTAAGATATGTCCTGCATGTAGGCTGGTATCTCTTTAGTAATCACATTACTTGTTGACACCATTACGACAGGTAGCTGACTCCAACCCTCTTGACGTGACGAACACAAATGTCTGATTTTTGGCTAGGCCAAAGTCTTCAAAAGAAAACCTTTGCATTTTTGCACCTCACAGTGACAGTTCGGATCTCCCGTTCAGTGTCGAAAACGAAAACAAAGTTCATTGACTGCATGAGCTGTCAAATACTCCAACACCTGATTTTTGTGGTCGCAGTATCATCATGTCCACCATGTCTCTGTTGTATGGAAAACATGGACGATTTAGGATGCAAGCTACCAAGAAGATGCATCATTATTTTACATTGAGTTATCACAGCTCATCTTGGGTCCATTTTCCTACTCCAAAGAAGTACTTCTTCCCGGACAGTTCTGACGACCAGACCTGTCTCAGTTTGTGCTGATACTTGTCTTGGAGAGAGTTCTTGAACGTGGTTACCTTTTTTTTAGTTTGACAATACTTGTCACCTTTTCCCGACTTTCCCGAAATATACTGCAACCATGCTTGTGACCACATTCCATGCAAGCATGCTTGCGCATCTCTATAGTTGTTGGTCAACTGAAAAGGAACATGCAGTATACATATGTAGAACAATATCACCGCATATACCATTCCCAATGTTTGGTTGATAGTCATAGTATATGTAGCTAGTTAACTCATACAAAATATAAGCAATATGCGAGGTGGAGATTCAAATATACAACTAAACCACTCTACAGTCGTTTTTCCTACTTCTAGCTAGATAGAGCGGCGGAGATTGTCTCTGCAAGAAATGTAACAAATCATTTCTTATATGAAAATAAGTGCTGCGTTTCCTTTTTACCACAACAGATAGATGCTTTGCTATCACTATGTAAGTTACAGCTCTTATTTTCATTAACGGTTTTCACCTGTTGACGGATATCGGTTCTTAAATTACTATTACTCAAAAACAAAAATGTAGTCTTGGTCTTAATGTAGCAGAAGAATATAACGTCATACAAGGTATTGGTGTTATAAATTCGTCTTCCTCTAAGCTTATCTCACTTCAAATTCGGCCTTATAACAGTCCTAAAGCCCATCATCAGTTTCAGTTCCATTGTGATGCCAGTTTTGTAATTATCAAAATAAAAGACGGACAAACATTTGGAGTTTGCAAATCGCAGATACTCTTGTTGAAAATATTATATCCTAGATGCACTCTGTATTAGTTGATTGTTAATTCTAATAAATTGATTTGTTTTTGATGCCGCGGCGAAGAGTTTAGGTGTCTGCTTCAATGACTTCCTTCTGACAGTTGTGACTCGTCCTAACATTTTTACACTCCTCATTGCCATTTTGATGGGATTCAGAGAACGAAAGATAGCCTTCTGTGGTGACATAAAGAAAATGTTCCACCAGGTGCTTGTTAGACAGGATGATAGGTGTAAGATATTTCTGTTCAGAGAAATGCATATAAACCTTGATACCGATGTTTATGAATTAAAGGTTATGATTTTTGCATCATTCTGCTCACCTTTGATTGATCAGTTCAGTTAATAGAAAACTATAATGCAAAATTATTCGAAAATAACTTTTCCGGAATTATGTAGAGGATTACTTAGATTTGAAAGATATATTGATATTGGAATATGCCATTTCAATGATACTTAATGTCATTGAAATTCATAGGAGAGGTGGAAGTGAAACGGTTAATTGGGTTAGCAACTCTGAAGATTTATTAAGAGCAATTCCTCAAAACTACCTTGCCAATCAAAATGGGTAATGTGGATTGGATTATGAAAAAAAAAAACTGAATGGTTAGTTTCTAAGAGCTCCATGATGATACTTTTCCATGATCCTTTATTACAACACCATATTTTTTCATACTATCTCTTACATTATCACAAAGTTTTAAAAGTTCAAAATTTTTTTCACTTAAACCAATTGTTCTTACATCTTGTCTGAAGTTATTCAGAATTTCTACCGTTTCTGTAAAATTATCTGACACGGTAGTTTTCTCCATTACAAAATTCAATCCAAATAATTTCAAAATATCTCGTAAGTAACTTTTCACCGCATGAACGGAAGAAAGACCACTTAAAGCATCTGATGACGCTGATGTGTAAAGCATAGAATTTGTAACCGACATTAGCTCATTCAAAACTTTGATAACAAAAGGAGTATTGAAATTATCACACAATGCATTGTGAATTTTAGCTGCAGATTCACACAATAGTTCATTCAAAATATCACTGTTTACTGTGCCTTTCAAATAACCATTGCAGTATGCATCACAAGAGGCAAAAAAGTTTTTGTATGTGTTGTAAATATTTTCAGCTGTTATCAATAGCTCAGCACTATACTCCATATGTCTTTGATAAGGTGACATGGCGCAAGCCATTCTAAATGCATCAGCAGAAGTATTTTTCAACATATCCCGTATTGATATGGTATTTTGTAAAGATTTGGACATTTTTTGTGAATTGCTAACTTGCAGGTGGCCCGTGTGTAACCAATAGTTCACCCACTGGGAGGTGCCATGGAAAGCACAAGACTGTGCTTCTTCATTTTCATGGTGAGGAAATCTCAAATCAATTCCACCAGCATGAATATCAATACTTTTTCCTGGAAAGCAAAATAAAATATTAGCAATGCTCCCATTTTTCATTAGTTATTATGATTCATGAGTATTGGAAACAAGTGGAGATGAGTTTTTTTCATTTAAATACTACTTTTTATGAATACACATACTTTTTGCAAGTTGAAGTACTTCATACAATATCTGAAACTTTTCATGTGGGGTATAGACAGAAATCTACGCGAGCAACAAGAAACCCAATGACCACATGGCAATGCGACACACCGCACACAGCTCACATCTATATCCCTTCCTCGAGCGAGTAGAGGTGAAATTGTAATGCTCTCTCAACATACAGGGTGTGTATTAAGTACGTTGATAAACTTCGGGAGGTGATTCTTTGAAAGTTTTCAGGACGAAAAGTTGATTTGAACTTATGTCCCAAACAGCTTGGTTTTCGAGATATAGGGTGATAAAAATACATTTTTTTCAAGATTTTTTAGATAACTTCGACATTTTCGACAATAATCAGTTCTAATTAGGAAGTACAATCCATTCAATAGTACGCACGATACAAAATAATTTATTTCTCAAATAATTCACAGGGTCCTCCTTTTTTCAGAGCCAAGCCTTGTTCAACCCTTCAGAATTTTTTTTCCGCCGTCACTGACATATTATGAGACAGGAAAATAGTCAATGTTGTTTCATTAAACATCTTTTTGTTCTCTTGAAGTTTTTATTTACTTGTACGCTTGAGGAGCTACAATGAAAATATATATACGAACATTTTCTAGTATCGCATAGCATAAAGACATTTGACAAGCAAATATTCTTACAAACTTCGAAGGGTGATTGTTTAAAAGTTTTCAGGTCGAAAAATTCATATAAACATATGTCCTGAATGGCTTGGTTTTCGAGATACAGGGTGATAAAAATACATTTTTTTCAAGATTTTTTGGAGCAGACTTTGACATTTTGCAGGGTGTACTATTTTTTTCAGTTAAGAATTGTTCAACCTTCAGAATTTTAAGCATTTTTTAGAATTTAGAGCACATTTTACTCGAAAACGGTGCATTTAAAAAAAAAATTGTAGAAACCTTTTCTGTAGATAATTTTATGGAGTATATTAAAGCGTTAATTCTTTTCATTTTAAGAAAAATTTTCCGTTTTTCCGCTACTGAAATGCTTTGTGATCTTGAACCCGTTTTTATCGAGACTATAAGAAATGTGTCCACTACGTGAGCTTCGCGAATAAAAAAATGCCGCTTCCATGCAAGGTAAAAGTATCGGGAAATTCAGTGCCGGAAAATCCACAAGAATGACTTTTTCAAGAATGTCTCTTTTGTTATTCATGGTCGAGATATATATAAATAATTTGGGAAAAGGTGATCCTGAAAATATCATTATGTGACTTAGGATATGTTCCAAAAGTAACCAGTTGCTAACTGCTACTAACCAGAAATTTGACAGCGGTTATCTGAAAAATTTATAATTACTGGTAACTTTCGGAACACTTTGGTGATTGTGTTGTGATTACTGATTGGTGTGTCTGGTGACAAAAAATTACATTTAACAGCACAACGCATAAATATTAGACTGTCCAGCGTTCCCAATTCTTCCTGGCAATAACCACAAAAGCACATATCTTCGGTCAGAAAAATCGCAATTAATGATAAGTATATACAGTTAATAGAAAAAGTATATAGTGAAATACTGCAATAGCAATCCATGAATTTGTGGAAAGATAGGAGATGGGACAATTACAATTCACAATCAGTCTCATCTCATCTCAAAATCTCAAATAAAACAACAAAATGAACAGTATTAAGTTTTACGGTTGTCAGTTGTCACTTTTGTCAATCTCACCGCAAAGGAAGTGTTGGTTAGTAAATGACGTTAGGTTCACCCGCTTTCAGGCAACCGTGTTTCAAATATCACCACTTTTTCAGGATCACCGAACTAGCGGTGATTTTCGGAACACCAAACCGCATTTTCGGTTACTTTTGGAACATATCCTTAATGAGAGAGCACTGAAAATTGAGAAAATCGCATTTTTTCGAATTTCGAGCACGTTTTACTGGAAAATGGTGCATTGAGAAAAACTTATAATCATCCGGAAACATATAAGCATACAGAAAAAATTTGATCCCGTCACGCTTCATTGGCTACGAAAACCCTCCCTGCCACCGGACGTAAGTAGATTACAATTGGAATGGTTCAAGCTGTGATCATAGTTCATCCAAATTGAAAATCACGCTGTTCCAATAGAAATTAGGTAACTTTTATACATAGTCATCTGTCAATGATAGACAAGGACTTGCAAGCATAGAAGGTCTATAGCAATTAATCTTGCATTTTGGCTCAGGTGCAGCCAAATTCTAAAAACTATTTTATAGCTAATTTGACAAAGAGCATTCCAATAAAATATGTACATTGAAATGCAAGGTCTCCTATTGAGAAAGAAAAGAAATCTTGAAACCTGTGACTTGAAATATTAACACCTTATAAAATCTTAAGACTGTTGTGTTTGAAAAATTGGTAAAATTCCATTAATCTGTTGCTACCCGTAATACTATTTGTAATGAAACTGATGTATTTTGGTCTCCTGAACAAAACATCCAATTACATTTTTGGCGGTCTCGAGCAATTTTGGAGATATAAGCTTATTTTTGAATGATGTCTGGCATTTTCTTGCACATGTTCCTATCGCAAAAAAAATTATAAAAATGCCGGCTTATTTTCACACAGGGTAAAAAGTTTCAATTACCAAGATAATGCGATGCAAGTGCAGAACACTCAATATGCCATCCTGGCCTTCCTCTACCCCACGGACTGTCCCAAAACGGCTCACCGTCTTTCTGACTCTTCCATAGTGCAAAATCCATTGGCGATTGTTTCACATCACTCTGGTTATCTGTGGTTTCAACAGAAATGTTTTGCAACTTCCCATATTGTTGGAGTTTTCTTACATTAAAGTATACAGAATTATCACTCGCTTTATAAGCTTCTCCATTTTCTTCAAGTTTCTTTATAAACTCTGTAATCAAATTAATATTTTCTGTAACTTTTAAGACAATATTGGGTTTGTCAATTCCAAGATTTTTTAAATCTTCCCAAAATTCTTTTTCATATTCATCTGTTATCTCTTTGTAAGACTTTTTGGTATCATTGGCTTTTTTGATGATTTTATCATCAATATCAGTTATATTCATTACTGTTATAAGATTACATTTGAAATAATGTTTCAGTATATTTTGGATAATATCTACTTTGGTGTAACAACTGGCATGTCCTATATGGGAGGAATCATAAACAGTCGGACCACATGTATACCATGTAACTATTTGTTTATTCTTCACTATCAAAGGTTCTCTGTTTTTTGTTACACAATTATCGACTTTGATTCCTGTATCAAATCCTTTCGGGATTATCCAAGAATGTTTTTCGCGACTCTTCCCAAAAACGTAAGTCGCACTTCTCACCTTACATTTTCTAAACCAAACCATCTCTTTATTCAGTTATTCTCTTGTGCTTCATTATTTTATATTTCATATTTTCATAACCAAAAATGTATTTGAGTTTTGACTTCTCTCTCTCTCTCTCTCTTAGTTTCTTGGTGAGTCTCCCTAAGGCGGTGACATGTACCAGCTCTCCCCCTATTATGCAACGTCTGTTACATAAGTTCGGGGCTTCGTCGTGTGGAAGCAATAGTCTCGCTCTAAGCCATACTGCAACCAGTAGATTTCTTCACTAGCTTGACTTTTCCTTTCGTGCTAGTATGTGTGAGATACTTGGTTTCCTGGTGTGTCGTTTTGGATTCCTGGGTTGGTGTTTTGTGCTAAAAGGGGTTAGTTCAAACAGAAGGCACAATTGATTTTGATATTTGATGTAGTTTTGGCACAGAACTTGTACTGTTTTCACTGTTGTTACTATAGGTATACCTACGTTCTGTGGTTATATGGTTTTGGCGAGTCACGTTCCGTTTATCTCTATAGGTTTATTTGTATGTATGGAGGCTTTTGGCACTTTCCTACACCTGGTGTAATCTACACTCAATTATATGACATCGCCTTGTCCTTCAGATCATTATTTTTCACTATGTAGTTTGCGCTCTCGCAGTGCAAAGGCCACTGATTTTTAAAGAAGAAATAAGAAGAGGAGTATGTCTCCCGCCAACTGCCTGCCTAGCTAACTTCATTACGCTTCTCAGTGCGAAAGGCCATAGATGTGTTTTTAATTATTTTGCTTAAATTGAGAAACTGAAAGTATTCCTTTGCGAAAATGGTGAAGAAAAGAAAAAGAGAACGGTCCAGTCCACGGGACCTCTTATGCAAACTTGAAAAACAGCTCCAGACACGAAAATGTGGAAGCCGTGTTATTTTTAGGTTAAGGGCTAGGTCTCGACCACGTTATCCAAATAGCAACTCGAGATATCCCGCGTAGCAGCTACTGGCCCGGGGATAAATGGTTCCAACAGCAGCCCGAGATACCCCATCAGGTGCCACAGGCCGGGGATAAATGGTCCAAATAGCAACTCGAGATATCCCGCGTAGCAGCCACTGGCCCGGGGATAAATGGTTCCAACAGCAGCTCGAGATACCCCATCAGGTGCCACAGGCCGGGGATAAATGGTCCAAACAGCATCTCGAGATATCCCGCGTAGCAGCCACAGGCCCGGGGATAAATGGTTCAAATAGCAACTCGAGATACCCCATCAAGTGCCACAGACCAGGGTAAAAAGTCAAGTGAAGAAACACGAGAAATCCCATCCAGAGCCACAGGCTGGGGATAGTGACCCTCTATAGATGCTCATAGGCCAGAGGTAGGTAGGTATTACCAAACATTTCCAGGTGAAGAAATTCTCCCAGTTCCCTCTATTGATGCCATAGGCCAGAGGTAGGTAGGTATTACCAAACAATTCCAAATGAAGAAATTCTCCCAGTTCCCTCTATTGATGCCATAGGCCAGAGGTAGGTAGGTATTACCAAACAATTCCAGGTGAAGAAATTCTCCCAGTTCCCTCTATCGATGCCATATGCCAGAGGTAGGTAGGTATTACCAAACAATTCCAGGCAAAGAAATTCCCATAGTTAAAAATGGAATTTCAGTTGAAGGTACTTACTGACGACCTTGACAACTATTTACAGCCAATTGGAACTGACAAAGAAAACACACTGTGTAATGGAGTCACAGATGCTCCTCAAAAAAAAAAAAAAAAAAAAAAAAAAAAAAGTGGCATAAAACATATATGTTATGTCCGGGGGTTTAGAAAAAGAGAATAATTTCTCATTCACATTGGTAAAAAATTTGAGACAATGAAAAAATCTCCGCCATGCTTTTATTTGCCAGAACTTTGACCCAGAAAAGTCTGGAAGTCTGCCTACCAGGTGAAAATTTCCAAATATACAGACAATACTAGATAATCAATCAAAAATTAGGTTCTATAACCATTAATTATTACCACAGTTATGATCATCAGTCTCCACTGTGGTAGTCATTATCTATGAGAAGAACATTTGTTCACAGTAGACAAATTAATCCAGGCAGTTCTCAACTCCTTTTTCCAGGTTCCTTTTTAGAGATAATTTGGATGCAATAAATTAATAAATAAATAAAAAACCAACCGCTTCAATAGTCAATAACCATAATCGGCACCATAACACACTTTTGTATATCACAGCAGGGAAATGAACAAATATCAACCTCCAAGACTACTATGTATATTATCAAATGGTACGAATCCCATTCTATATAAAACCTAGGCAATAAGATCACAGATCTCTAGGCACAGTATGGAAAGTAAGCACAATAAGTGAAATATCGAAAAGATTCATCCCAGATTTTCAAAAATAATAGGTTTATACCCAAACCTCAACACTTCAAAATGAAAAGTACAAGGACAGTTTTGAAGCAAATTGAAAAGAACTTCTTTTTGTCTACGATTGTTTTAAAAGATGCATACTCCGTGCCAGTGCATGAAAAATTCAGAAAATACCCAACATTTAAAGTATGTGACACTTATTATCAGTTCACTTGCTTTCCCTTTGTCATCTCTGTAAAATAATCAAATCTCTATTGGATTTTTCTTAGACAGTAAGATGTTACTTGTGTGTGGGTCATAATTGAATGATTCTGGATTACCGCTAGAACTAAACGGGAACGCCTTGTCTCATGTTAGTTCTCTAACAACTTTATAAAAAAGCATTGGATTTATCAACAATTATAGGAAAACTAGCCGAAATCAACTCTGAATTCTTAAAAGTTGACAACTGAGCTGCCACCTGAGGAAAACAAGAATCATTAGGTCAGTAATTAACTGTTGTACAAAACACAAATTAAAAATCAGAGAAACTGCAAAAATCAGTATGGCAGAATGTTCAGAATCATTAGACAACAAAATTTTAGCATTGAGAATAGGCCAGGGCTACGATACCGAAATGGTATACCAAACCTCATTAAACCTTAAAAATGGTGGTTTAATAATATTTTTTTTTTTATTCATACAATGTGCATCAATAAAAAGGGAACATACATATGGTGGATGGAATGCAGCAGAGGCCTTGAAACATATTAACTATCTATTGTTGCTGGCTGCCTCATATGCAATCAAGTGTTTTTGCAGGCTTGCTTGTCACAACATAATAATATCTTGGTTCATAGCGCCATTACCAGCCATAGCCTATATAAATAGAATTGGCAGTGTACAATTTTGGCTGTGTTAAGAGAGAGGCGTCTGGTTGGTTGCCTCCTGTGGTGTATGTTGCTGAAGGCGAATAGAGCTGATGGAAATTTTCAAGTTGTTGACTCAGAGCTGCACTTCTAAAGTCGTTTCAGAGTCTGTGAAACCAAGCACTGATATCTGCATCCAAGTTGCATGCACAGGGCTCATATCGCAGCCGAGAGATCCGTATGCGGCAGGTGCCAGGAGGATCAAGCTATAGGTGTGAGGTGTAAATGTTGTACAACACTAGTTTAGGTTGTAGCTTGTGGCCAAATATTCAAGTAGGCACTAAAATTTTTTATTGTAATGTAAATTTGTTTTTTGTCGGACTTCCACTCAGGGCGTGTCAAAGTTTCGATGTCAAACGCAGTGTTGCCTCTGCCAGGGACCACACTTTGTGCACAGAACACATAAAACGTGAAAATACTGTAAATAAAACTGAACTTAATCCTAAGTCACACTACACACTATTGTAGTAGTACCCTCACAACCACAGAACTATAACACAGAGGAGAATGGAAATATCATATCCAGCAAACACTTATGATAGAGTATGACACTGATGGGTTCTGAGTTTGCGCAGAGAAGTTGTGAGCAGAGCCGTACTAGATCTTTTTCCAAATATGTTGCATTGGCAAAATGAAGATCGTCTGAGCATGAATTTTAATACTACCTCCGTTTTTTGGAATTAAATTGTTACAGTATATATGAATATTTTTGTGGAGGAGGTATAACAGAAAATTAATAAATCCACGAGATAAACAGTCGTTCACGAAAATGCAAATGTCACTTCTATTTACAAAAAAAATGTAGATTTTTATGGAAAATATTTCCTTTCCAACAAATATCTCTAACTATGGATGATAGTAACTGAAGTTTAGATTTCTGTCACAGATAATTCCTCATCCGATTTTATGAACATTTTAATTTCAGAACTAACAAAATATTTTAGGAATATGCAATTCCAGAATACAAATAACTTATTAATTATCATTGTAGAAAATAATTGATAGAACATATTCATCTGATTTTATGAACATTTTAATTTCGTAAGTAACAAAATATTTTTGGAATAAGCGATTCCAGAATACAAATAACTAATTATTTCTCATTATAAAAAATAATTGATGGAACATACAACACAAATCGAAATGAAAGAAAAAACGGAACAGGTAAAACATTTTATTAATGACAACAAAGTACAAATTAAATGTTTGTTTTTGTGGAGAAAATTAACTTCTTGACATGGTTTTTTCGGTTTCTAACTTCCACAGTTTGAAAATATTTCATCGTTGTTTGAAAAAAATAAGTATTATACAGTGTCATCCCCAAAGTATGCACCGTATGGAAAACTTATTTATTAAGGGTTTTTTAACAAAAAGTTATATTTGATGAAAGTTTGTGCATCTCCTAAAACTAAACATACACCAACAGAATATAGTAAAACACACGTAATATACGAGGGGCCTTCAAAAATTTAATTTTGAGACACGAGTAAAGTACCCTTATTTTCAAAAATCTTGGGAAATTTTATTTCAAAAAGTTGTTCAGAATTAAAAAATACATCTAGATTTGAAGTCATGGCCATATAAGTGAAGTTTAATATTTTTACCCATGTTTTAAATTTTGTAATTAGTTCGTGCCGAAACCATAATCTGTGCCAAAACCCTTATTTTATTTTGATGTGTTGTGATTTGACATTATAGAATATAAAGTTCTTGTTGCAATACTGTATAATTTTCACCAATTTTCGGTGTTAACAAAAAATAAAGATAACTTTGCACCAAAAACTTTGAAAATTATTGTACTCTTCAAAAAAATTCACCCTGGTTAGAACAATAGTTGAGCCATTTATAATATTACAAACTTTTTGAATGGTCCGTCGTATACAGGATGTTGTCTATTTATCGATTTTTCAAAAAAAAATTGTCGGAGTCCCCTTTTTAAAAAAATGCGTATAAAAATAAAAATCTACTCAGATAGCCTTGACTTCAAATCTGAATGTATTTTTTAACGCCGAACAACTTCGTTGAATAACATTTCCCGAAATTTTTCAAAATAAGGGTACTTTACTCTTGTGTCAAAATCAAATATTTTAAGGCTCCTCGTATATTGTGTGTGTTTTACTATATTTTGTCAGTGCATATTTAGTTTTAGGGGATGCACAAACTTTTACCAAGAAAAACTTTTTGTCGAAAAACCCTTAATAAATAAGTTTCCCATATGGTGCATACTTTGGGGATGACACTGTAGATAGAAGTACCTTATCAGGGCAAATTTATTCATTACTCCTTCTACACTTGTATAGAATTTCTTGAATAAAATATTTTCAGACTGTGGATGGTTAAAAAGCCAAAAAACCATTTCAAAAAGTAACAGGAATACATCTTGTAGAGGATATCGTATAGTAATAATGTGCATACATCAATTATTCGACATATCTATATTGCATCAGGTGGTGATTGTTATAATGGACATGTAAAATGATTCTGTGAGCACAAGACAGGATAGCATTTATAAAATTACAATTAATATTAAAAAAATGACACATTATGTGTACTGAACTTTTCTATTACATAAGTTCACACCCTACTGGTGACTAAACAATATCAGTTTACTCATTGTTTTCCTAATTGGCCGACCTTTAATTCTGTAACTCTGAGATTTTGCAACATGAAATAATCTTATTTTTAAATAAGACAAACTAAGTGTTTTGATAATTCGAGATATATGGTTTTCATCTAAAGTTAAATATTGTAAATTGTGGCTTTCAATATCTTTGAATAAATTTCTATTGAGAGAGAGAGTTTGGAAAGAATTGCCATGACAAAAGTTTGCAAAAAGTTACTCTCTTCTGGTATTTCATTATTTGACACCAGGAGTACTTTTCTCAGCATTATTTCCACTTGCTTACAAACTGAAATTGTATCTTCTGATGGAATTGTTAAAGTACCCCAACGCTTTCGTAAAAGTAGTTTTAAACTACTGTGTTCAAGTTTGCTGTTATAAAGGGCCTCAATACATGTGGAACATTTGATTAATTTCATAGTCATATTGACAGCATAACCGGCCACATATGTAATAACATTTTCAGAAATTGCCGAAAGAGGTATATTAAAAGGTGTACTGTAATCATGATCATGTATGATAGCTTCGTGTTCTTCTAACTTGTACTTTTTCATAATTTGGATATCACTTGATTGCAGGGGAACCTGTGTTTTATTATTCTGTTTTGTAGTGTAGAGAATATTTGTATCATCCTGTGCAGTACAATTACCAGTCAAATTTTTAATATCATGATGCAGAAGCAAACGCCTGTATGAGTGGAAAAACTGCAGAGCAGATGGATTATTATTCCAACCATTGCGAGCCCTGAAAATGAAAAATTATAGTTTTTATTGATTTCAATATGAAAGAAGCCACTAGGTAATCAATGCTTCATTAGTTGGATTAACTCACCTGATAGAGCAGAAAAATAGTTCCAAATGATCTGTGCTGAATTTATATGTCAATACATATTTCAAAATGGAATCATTTTCCACATATTTTTTAAAAATTTCTATCACTGACAATGTTGATATAATAAATCCTTTGAATCCAGTTCTTTGTTGGCTGTTGATAAGCTTCACATTCTCCAATGTTTTCAATTTACTGAGGTAATTCACAGCATCTTCCATCACAGGCTTCCACAGAGCCTCATTTCGCTTTGCAAGGGGCATTTTCATCCGAACTGTTGTTGGATTTCGGGAATTCAATAAATCAAAAAGTTGATCAATCAAACGTATAAATTTGATCGTTGGTGCCGCATCTCTGAATCGGATATCTTGCATGTCCACCATGAGGAATTCGATTGCCGCTGCTACACTCTCACTAATTGTTTGGACAGCTAAGTTCACCTGAAATTTTTCTTCACTATATTTTTTATTTCTTTAATTCTTACATTTATATAACAATTATATACAAAATCACGTAAATATTATTGAAGATAATTCCACTATGAAACTATATTCTTGACTGATATAAAAACACACTTAATACCTTCATTTTTTGTTGTCTCCAATTCATATGCGCAGTTTTTAGTTTTGTCCCAAAACGTAATCCTTCTTGTTCCTGTATATGATGGAGCATTGTTACATAACTGAAATCCACAATTTGATCAGATGGGTCAACAAATCTGCCTAGTGTAGCCCAATTATTCCGAATCAATTTGATCATGTGGCATATATCGAATATAATATATATTTTACTCTGATCCACAGGGTGTAAGAAATACGGCTGCACATCATCCATCCTAGCAACCTTAGCACCAAGAGCTCCCATCATAGTGAAATTAACATTGGGTCCATCACAAGAAAGAGATGTTATGATCACTCCACACTCATGCAATTGGATTAAAGCTTCTTTCACTATATTTGCCCTTTCTTCTGCATTCAATCCATCAATAAAAAAATAAGCTATGGGCAATTTCCAATGTCCATTAACAGCTACTACCATTAATACAAATGCCTCAGCTGCATATTGTCTTCTATCATCTTCCAAGGCATTGGCACCAACATTGACGTATCCCCAAGATTTCCCATTATGTAAATCAATGTGCTTTTTTATTGACATTTCATCTAACATCAAACTGCACAATAAAGTGTGTCCCCTAGTTTTATATTCGGCTACTTTGGCCCTCAAAGAATCAAATGCAGGTTGTGACAATCCTGGTTCACACATTATATTTGAAAACCATCCTCTAATTACTCGCTGTGAAGGCAGTGCCAAGTTGAATGTTTTCCGAACATATTCATAAGCTTTGCTAGAGTAAAATTGGAGTGTCATAGCAAAACTTCTTATGACATTATCATATTTTTGTCTGCCAGTTTTTCCCGTTCTAGAATTTGCTAGCATTCTTTTCATCATTGCCAAGGGTACACCTGAGAAAGTTTGCTCTAGCAGATCACATGCGCCAGTACTTAACAAATCTTTTTTCTTAATGTCATTTACAACTTGCTTCAAATGAAAAACCTTGTTTCTGAGTCGTTTGGATTTCTCCTTCTCCAATTGATGTTTATACCTCAACTGACGATTCTTGGTTCTTTCATTCATGTATCTCGTCTTGTACATTTCTGGAGATGCACTGAAAAATATTATTCTTTATAATGTACTGTTACAATAATGATGACATACATGCAATGAGTTATTTAAGAAAATATTTTCTCAATAAAAATTCGATTCCTAGTTATTTATTTCTAAGCTATGTGTAAAATCGATTGCAAAAGTTTTACCGAAGAGACAAACATTACAATCATTATTAATATATTGTTAACATATTGCTAACATATTGCATATTATTAACATCTGTTTCTGAGCTATTTTTAACAATACATTAAAATATGTTGCAAAATTTTTGCTGAACAGACAAACATTAACATTATTGAATTCTTGTGTTGTCATTGGTCGTTGATTTGTGTGCCACATTTTAGATTATTAACGACTTGTTTGTTGAAAGTAAAGCTAAGAGTTAAAAATTTACTGATATTCCTATTTTACTGGTATTCTGACATCGAAAAACGAAAACACTTTGATCCCAGCATTCTCTATTGGCAATAATATACTCGACATCAACAAAAATGTCTGAAATCTGATATTATGAGCACACCAGTTTTAAAGAAGTTTAAAAAATTATACTTACGCATATGTATGGAATTTTTTAACCAACTTTCTGTTTTTTTTTTGAACCCCCTTCAATCCAGCACTGTCTGACGAACTCCTACAAGTAAAAAAAATCATGAAAACATATCAGATGCATTGATTGAATGTTAATATTTGAGTTTTTTAGATAAATGGTAGTATAGCCACAAAATAAAATTAATAAAGTGGTCACTGCCAATGAGACCGAACCACAATTCCAGCCATTTTTTCCATGATGACTATCTGAACTATCATACTTTATTGAACTTACACGGGTTGTGGGTCAGCAGCATCACTGAGTGCAACATTGCCATCACTTATTTGCAGGAGAGTATCTGTGAGAGGTGGGTCCCTGCAAAATCAAAAATAAATAAAATATGCAAATTGATATTTCCAGTTACATACCTTGGTGTAGGGTTTGGTTTTGTTGTGCCAGGTGCATTTGGAGGTAGAAACAGTTTTGGAACTGCATCAGTTTTCAAAACGGCCCTTTTTCTTTTCACCACATAGTCAGTTTTCAAAAAATGTTTAGAACAAATCACACCTAAGGGACTAATGTTCTCATCTGGATTCCTACCAATTGCATTCAGCCAAGAAGCATATCTAACCTTTCCCAAACTGAAATTGAAAGTTGACTGTTGGTAAATAATACTTGATATATTTTAGTCTTCTGGGTTGTGTTCAGAAAAGACGTCGGGCACACCCACAAAGGACAACTCGTACCCAAAATAGGACGTCTTTTCTGAACGCAACCCTGAGGACTCCAGAAATCGAAAAAAAAAAAAAAAATGCTAATATTTGCAATTGCAATGATCTCTCCTCAAAGCACTCAATCTATACATACCTAAGCTACAGAGAATTTTTTATGAAAATGTTCTTTATATCTTAAATGTTGATAATGTGATAATTAATGTGCAAATATTGTACTGATATATAGAGAGCTTCACTGCGGCAGAAAGTGGTATCGAAAATAAGAAATTTCGTTAAAAAAGTATTTGAGACTGCAAAGGCAAATCTCTAGGCAAGTCAGTCAGTCATACTATCGAATATTTAGCAATCTTTGTTTTTTAAATGATTCACTTATCAAACGCACAATTATTGGACACAGTTTATACTGCGGTCTAAAAAACAATGAATCCGATTCTGTAAAATTGAAACTTACCGATGAAAGGAGATACCCTCCATATTTCCTTTACTTTTACAAGACCAAACAAGACAAGTCACAGGCATTTCGAAAAGATAATTCACAATGGAGCACAAAAACAACGTTTTAACACAACAAAGACGAAAATCAGTATAAAATAAAAACCAACAAAATGGAAAATTTAATTATACTTGTCAATTGTCAATGCCAATGACAACTGACAAAAGCGAATGCGCAAACTCAGATCCTTTCTAATAAACATTCAATCGCAAGTGAAACATAGTGCCAGATTTATACTACTTTTCCATTCTCCTCTGTGTTATAGTTCTGTGCTCACAACCATGATTCCCAATGTTTAAGAAACGTCTTATTAGAGAAATGTTTGTTATGGAACCTAACGATAAATTGTCTCCATTTCAAAAAAAAAAAAAAAAAAAAAAACGTAGGAAGGTTTCCATAAAACAGGGACTCTCAGAGGAAACTTGAAACAGTATCATTATCTTCAATCACACAAAAGCAATATCTCACTTTTGACAGGTATATATAGACCCTTCTGCGTCCAGCACTAGGTCTTATCTTGCCAGGCGCTATGTAACAATAAAATTCTCTTTGGAAGAGGTTCTTGAAATGTATCGGAAGAATGAGACACTCAGATGAGCCGCATTATGGCGTAACATAGGATCCAGAAGTAGTAAAATGGTACAATACCGAACATCTATAAAGTCTTATGGAAAATTAGGCATCTCAGATTTTCCCAGAAAACTTATCATCCCATGCAAGCTCTCTGCAGGGCATAGTACCAGACATTCCACAAAATTAGGTTAGAAAACATATTCAGTAGTTCATGAGTGCTGACAAATATCACTTACCATGTGAAAACAAGTAGGACACCAAGTGTCAACCCCTTTGGAAAGTCGAAGATCCATATTTGTGCTTAGTAAATTGCCTACATGATTATAACGGTGGAGCCCAGGGTGTGGGAGTAATCAAAGTTTCACTTATTCTTGATGACAAATAGGCTCTGTCAACTAAAGAAAAATTTGATCAGATGGGTTAAGAAAATAACCCTTCATACTATTAGGTGCACGTTGATATCAAAATATTCTCTGCCCATTCGACACGACAGGCAATATAGCTTACCTCAAAGGCGTGTCGTGGATGCAATCAGAAATAAAAGTGCCGAAAATGTCGGAAAGGACAAACATCATTTGAAAAATTCTATGATAAACCTTTGAGCAACCACATAAAACTTGCGGAAGCTGATGTTGAACAGTTTTGAAGTAATTCGTTAATAAAAATCTGAAGCGATTAATTCACAGGAAAATAACTAAACTTTGCCCATGATATCCGCAAAACAATTACTATCTGCAATATTTTCGCTATCTTTAAACAGCTACATAGTGAAAAATAATGATCTGAAGGACAAGGCGATGTCATATAATTAAACGATCAAACGAACTTACCTGTGAAGTTCGATCGGGATTATATGACATCGCCTTGTCCGAGGATCATCCCACAACCGAAATTGAAACTCCCGCCCTAAACAAATATTGCAGGCACTTCGAGCGTAATGAAGTTAGCTAGGCAGGCAGTTGGCGGGAGACATACTCCTCTTCTTATTTCTTCTTTAAAAATCAGTGGCCTTTGCACTGCGAGAGCGCAAACTACATAGTGAAAAATAATGATCCTCGGACAAGGCGATGTCATATAATCACAGAACTATAACACAGAGGAGAATGGAAAAGTAGTATAAATCTGGCACTATGTTTCACTTGCGATTGAATGTTTATTAGAAAGGATCTGAGTTTGCGCATTCGCTTTTGTCAGTTGTCATTGGCATTGACAATTGACAAGTATAATTAAATTTTCCATTTTGTTGGTTTTTATTTTATACTGATTTTCGTCTTTGTTGTGTTAAAACGTTGTTTTTGTGCTCCATTGTGAATTATCTTTTCGAAATGCCTGTGACTTGTCTTGTTTGGTCTTGTAAAAGTAAAGGAAATATGGAGGGTATCTCCTTTCATCGGTAAGTTTCAATTTTACAGAATCGGATTCATTGTTTTTTAGACCGCAGTATAAACTGTGTCCAATAATTGTGCGTTTGATAAGTGAATCATTTAAAAAACAAAGATTGCTAAATATTCGATAGTATGACTGACTGACTTGCCTAGAGATTTGCCTTTGCAGTCTCAAATACTTTTTTAACGAAATTTCTTATTTTCGATACCACTTTCTGCCGCAGTGAAGCTCTCTATATATCAGTACAATATTTGCACATTAATTATCACATTATCAACATTTAAGATATAAAGAACATTTTCATAAAAAATTCTCTGTAGCTTAGGTATGTATAGATTGAGTGCTTTGAGGAGAGATCATTGCAATTGCAAATATTAGCATTTTTTTTTTTTTTTTCGATTTCTGGAGTCCTCAGGGTTGCGTTCAGAAAAGACGTCCTATTTTGGGTACGAGTTGTCCTTTGTGGGTGTGCCCGACGTCTTTTCTGAACACAACCCAGAAGACTAAAATATATCAAGTATTATTTACCAACAGTCAACTTTCAATTTCAGTTTGGGAAAGGTTAGATATGCTTCTTGGCTGAATGCAATTGGTAGGAATCCAGATGAGAACATTAGTCCCTTAGGTGTGATTTGTTCTAAACATTTTTTGAAAACTGACTATGTGGTGAAAAGAAAAAGGGCCGTTTTGAAAACTGATGCAGTTCCAAAACTGTTTCTACCTCCAAATGCACCTGGCACAACAAAACCAAACCCTACACCAAGGTATGTAACTGGAAATATCAATTTGCATATTTTATTTATTTTTGATTTTGCAGGGACCCACCTCTCACAGATACTCTCCTGCAAATAAGTGATGGCAATGTTGCACTCAGTGATGCTGCTGACCCACAACCCGTGTAAGTTCAATAAAGTATGATAGTTCAGATAGTCATCATGGAAAAAATGGCTGGAATTGTGGTTCGGTCTCATTGGCAGTGACCACTTTATTAATTTTATTTTGTGGCTATACTACCATTTATCTAAAAAACTCAAATATTAACATTCAATCAATGCATCTGATATGTTTTCATGATTTTTTTACTTGTAGGAGTTCGTCAGACAGTGCTGGATTGAAGGGGGTTCAAAAAAAAAACAGAAAGTTGGTTAAAAAATTCCATACATATGCGTAAGTATAATTTTTTAAACTTCTTTAAAACTGGTGTGCTCATAATATCAGATTTCAGACATTTTTGTTGATGTCGAGTATATTATTGCCAATAGAGAATGCTGGGATCAAAGTGTTTTCGTTTTTCGATGTCAGAATACCAGTAAAATAGGAATATCAGTAAATTTTTAACTCTTAGCTTTACTTTCAACAAACAAGTCGTTAATAATCTAAAATGTGGCACACAAATCAACGACCAATGACAACACAAGAATTCAATAATGTTAATGTTTGTCTGTTCAGCAAAAATTTTGCAACATATTTTAATGTATTGTTAAAAATAGCTCAGAAACAGATGTTAATAATATGCAATATGTTAGCAATATGTTAACAATATATTAATAATGATTGTAATGTTTGTCTCTTCGGTAAAACTTTTGCAATCGATTTTACACATAGCTTAGAAATAAATAACTAGGAATCGAATTTTTATTGAGAAAATATTTTCTTAAATAACTCATTGCATGTATGTCATCATTATTGTAACAGTACATTATAAAGAATAATATTTTTCAGTGCATCTCCAGAAATGTACAAGACGAGATACATGAATGAAAGAACCAAGAATCGTCAGTTGAGGTATAAACATCAATTGGAGAAGGAGAAATCCAAACGACTCAGAAACAAGGTTTTTCATTTGAAGCAAGTTGTAAATGACATTAAGAAAAAAGATTTGTTAAGTACTGGCGCATGTGATCTGCTAGAGCAAACTTTCTCAGGTGTACCCTTGGCAATGATGAAAAGAATGCTAGCAAATTCTAGAACGGGAAAAACTGGCAGACAAAAATATGATAATGTCATAAGAAGTTTTGCTATGACACTCCAATTTTACTCTAGCAAAGCTTATGAATATGTTCGGAAAACATTCAACTTGGCACTGCCTTCACAGCGAGTAATTAGAGGATGGTTTTCAAATATAATGTGTGAACCAGGATTGTCACAACCTGCATTTGATTCTTTGAGGGCCAAAGTAGCCGAATATAAAACTAGGGGACACACTTTATTGTGCAGTTTGATGTTAGATGAAATGTCAATAAAAAAGCACATTGATTTACATAATGGGAAATCTTGGGGATACGTCAATGTTGGTGCCAATGCCTTGGAAGATGATAGAAGACAATATGCAGCTGAGGCATTTGTATTAATGGTAGTAGCTGTTAATGGACATTGGAAATTGCCCATAGCTTATTTTTTTATTGATGGATTGAATGCAGAAGAAAGGGCAAATATAGTGAAAGAAGCTTTAATCCAATTGCATGAGTGTGGAGTGATCATAACATCTCTTTCTTGTGATGGACCCAATGTTAATTTCACTATGATGGGAGCTCTTGGTGCTAAGGTTGCTAGGATGGATGATGTGCAGCCGTATTTCTTACACCCTGTGGATCAGAGTAAAATATATATTATATTCGATATATGCCACATGATCAAATTGATTCGGAATAATTGGGCTACACTAGGCAGATTTGTTGACCCATCTGATCAAATTGTGGATTTCAGTTATGTAACAATGCTCCATCATATACAGGAACAAGAAGGATTACGTTTTGGGACAAAACTAAAAACTGCGCATATGAATTGGAGACAACAAAAAATGAAGGTATTAAGTGTGTTTTTATATCAGTCAAGAATATAGTTTCATAGTGGAATTATCTTCAATAATATTTACGTGATTTTGTATATAATTGTTATATAAATGTAAGAATTAAAGAAATAAAAAATATAGTGAAGAAAAATTTCAGGTGAACTTAGCTGTCCAAACAATTAGTGAGAGTGTAGCAGCGGCAATCGAATTCCTCATGGTGGACATGCAAGATATCCGATTCAGAGATGCGGCACCAACGATCAAATTTATACGTTTGATTGATCAACTTTTTGATTTATTGAATTCCCGAAATCCAACAACAGTTCGGATGAAAATGCCCCTTGCAAAGCGAAATGAGGCTCTGTGGAAGCCTGTGATGGAAGATGCTGTGAATTACCTCAGTAAATTGAAAACATTGGAGAATGTGAAGCTTATCAACAGCCAACAAAGAACTGGATTCAAAGGATTTATTATATCAACATTGTCAGTGATAGAAATTTTTAAAAAATATGTGGAAAATGATTCCATTTTGAAATATGTATTGACATATAAATTCAGCACAGATCATTTGGAACTATTTTTCTGCTCTATCAGGTGAGTTAATCCAACTAATGAAGCATTGATTACCTAGTGGCTTCTTTCATATTGAAATCAATAAAAACTATAATTTTTCATTTTCAGGGCTCGCAATGGTTGGAATAATAATCCATCTGCTCTGCAGTTTTTCCACTCATACAGGCGTTTGCTTCTGCATCATGATATTAAAAATTTGACTGGTAATTGTACTGCACAGGATGATACAAATATTCTCTACACTACAAAACAGAATAATAAAACACAGGTTCCCCTGCAATCAAGTGATATCCAAATTATGAAAAAGTACAAGTTAGAAGAACACGAAGCTATCATACATGATCATGATTACAGTACACCTTTTAATATACCTCTTTCGGCAATTTCTGAAAATGTTATTACATATGTGGCCGGTTATGCTGTCAATATGACTATGAAATTAATCAAATGTTCCACATGTATTGAGGCCCTTTATAACAGCAAACTTGAACACAGTAGTTTAAAACTACTTTTACGAAAGCGTTGGGGTACTTTAACAATTCCATCAGAAGATACAATTTCAGTTTGTAAGCAAGTGGAAATAATGCTGAGAAAAGTACTCCTGGTGTCAAATAATGAAATACCAGAAGAGAGTAACTTTTTGCAAACTTTTGTCATGGCAATTCTTTCCAAACTCTCTCTCTCAATAGAAATTTATTCAAAGATATTGAAAGCCACAATTTACAATATTTAACTTTAGATGAAAACCATATATCTCGAATTATCAAAACACTTAGTTTGTCTTATTTAAAAATAAGATTATTTCATGTTGCAAAATCTCAGAGTTACAGAATTAAAGGTCGGCCAATTAGGAAAACAATGAGTAAACTGATATTGTTTAGTCACCAGTAGGGTGTGAACTTATGTAATAGAAAAGTTCAGTACACATAATGTGTCATTTTTTTAATATTAATTGTAATTTTATAAATGCTATCCTGTCTTGTGCTCACAGAATCATTTTACATGTCCATTATAACAATCACCACCTGATGCAATATAGATATGTCGAATAATTGATGTATGCACATTATTACTATACGATATCCTCTACAAGATGTATTCCTGTTACTTTTTGAAATGGTTTTTTGGCTTTTTAACCATCCACAGTCTGAAAATATTTTATTCAAGAAATTCTATACAAGTGTAGAAGGAGTAATGAATAAATTTGCCCTGATAAGGTACTTCTATCTACAGTGTCATCCCCAAAGTATGCACCATATGGGAAACTTATTTATTAAGGGTTTTTCGACAAAAAGTTTTTCTTGGTAAAAGTTTGTGCATCCCCTAAAACTAAATATGCACTGACAAAATATAGTAAAACACACACAATATACGAGGAGCCTTAAAATATTTGATTTTGACACAAGAGTAAAGTACCCTTATTTTGAAAAATTTCGGGAAATGTTATTCAACGAAGTTGTTCGGCGTTAAAAAATACATTCAGATTTGAAGTCAAGGCTATCTGAGTAGATTTTTATTTTTATACGCATTTTTTTAAAAAGGGGACTCCGACAATTTTTTTTTGAAAAATCGATAAATAGACAACATCCTGTATACGACGGACCATTCAAAAAGTTTGTAATATTATAAATGGCTCAACTATTGTTCTAACCAGGGTGAATTTTTTTGAAGAGTACAATAATTTTCAAAGTTTTTGGTGCAAAGTTATCTTTATTTTTTGTTAACACCGAAAATTGGTGAAAATTATACAGTATTGCAACAAGAACTTTATATTCTATAATGTCAAATCACAACACATCAAAATAAAATAAGGGTTTTGGCACAGATTATGGTTTCGGCACGAACTAATTACAAAATTTAAAACATGGGTAAAAATATTAAACTTCACTTATATGGCCATGACTTCAAATCTAGATGTATTTTTTAATTCTGAACAACTTTTTGAAATAAAATTTCCCAAGATTTTTGAAAATAAGGGTACTTTACTCGTGTCTCAAAATTAAATTTTTGAAGGCCCCTCGTATATTACGTGTGTTTTACTATATTCTGTTGGTGTATGTTTAGTTTTAGGAGATGCACAAACTTTCATCAAATATAACTTTTTGTTAAAAAACCCTTAATAAATAAGTTTTCCATACGGTGCATACTTTGGGGATGACACTGTATAATACTTATTTTTTTCAAACAACGATGAAATATTTTCAAACTGTGGAAGTTAGAAACCGAAAAAACCATGTCAAGAAGTTAATTTTCTCCACAAAAACAAACATTTAATTTGTACTTTGTTGTCATTAATAAAATGTTTTACCTGTTCCGTTTTTTCTTTCATTTCGATTTGTGTTGTATGTTCCATCAATTATTTTTTATAATGAGAAATAATTAGTTATTTGTATTCTGGAATCGCTTATTCCAAAAATATTTTGTTACTTACGAAATTAAAATGTTCATAAAATCAGATGAATATGTTCTATCAATTATTTTCTACAATGATAATTAATAAGTTATT
Organism: Chrysolina haemoptera; assembly: GCA_958298965.1. Taxonomy (NCBI): domain Eukaryota; kingdom Metazoa; phylum Arthropoda; class Insecta; order Coleoptera; family Chrysomelidae; genus Chrysolina; species Chrysolina haemoptera. The sequence continues at coordinate 5,435,601 of OY282591.1, forward strand.
TGTATTCTGGAATTGCATATTCCTAAAATATTTTGTTAGTTCTGAAATTAAAATGTTCATAAAATCGGATGAGGAATTATCTGTGACAGAAATCTAAACTTCAGTTACTATCATCCATAGTTAGAGATATTTGTTGGAAAGGAAATATTTTCCATAAAAATCTACATTTTTTTTGTAAATAGAAGTGACATTTGCATTTTCGTGAACGACTGTTTATCTCGTGGATTTATTAATTTTCTGTTATACCTCCTCCACAAAAATATTCATATATACTGTAACAATTTAATTCCAAAAAACGGAGGTAGTATTAAAATTCATGCTCAGACGATCTTCATTTTGCCAATGCAACATATTTGGAAAAAGATCTAGTACGGCTCTGCTCACAACTTCTCTGCGCAAACTCAGAACCCATCAGTGTCATACTCTATCATAAGTGTTTGCTGGATATGATATTTCCATTCTCCTCTGTGTTATAGTTCTGTGCATATAATCCCGATCGAACTTCACAGGTAAGTTCGTTTGATCGTTTAATTTTAGTATTCGTTTGCGTATTAATTTGGAACAGTCCTTTGTTTGAACTGCAGTAAGCTACAGTCGATTCAAAATGTAGTGATGATTACACTACACTACACCTTGCGTGATGCAAACCAATGAACCTTTTTATCCGTAGTTCAGTTTGTTATGTCTAGGGGTGGAATTCTGTGTACCATAGAATTCTATTGTCGATAAAAAAAGTGAGATGACATCACCAAGGTGTCCCGTGGTCATTGGCCCTTTGAAAGCAATTTTTGGCTTTGGTGATACCACTCATTGAGAAATCAACGTAATGATTGGTTGATGATTTTAAATTGACCAATAATGATGTTGAATTATTCATCGCAAATATGGCCAAACCTCAGAGTAAAAAAAGATCATAGAGATGCCTTCTCCATCCTTGTCTTGAAGACTTTGTTTACAAGCGAGGGCCTTAAACATGTAAGTCCGTATTGATTCGGGTAGTTTAGTGCGCATGCCCGATCATTTCATTCGGGTCAAGCTGTCATTCTTTGTTTGTATTAGGATCCTTCTTACTCTGAAAAGGATAGTTCATGTTCACTTCAAAACAGGTATTTGTGTAGGTATAGGCCTGGGTATAGGCAGGGCATCTCTATGTCTTTTATTACTCTGAGGGCCAAACCAAAATCCACCTTACATGAAACATCGCATTTTAACGTTGAAATAATGACGTTTTAAACGGAACACAACATTCAGACAGGACCTAAGACAGATCCACTGATCACAGAAACAAAGTTTTCTGTAATTAATGGATTCGTCTGTTGGTTCTGTATATTAGGCTTGCCTATTTCAATAAATTATTACTGCTACTATTATCCTTCTGTCCCCCTCCAACCCCCAAGAGAACGGATTATATGACATCGCCTTGTCCTTCAGATCATTATTTTTCACTATGTAGTTTGCGCTCTCGCAGTGCAAAGGCCACTGATTTTTAAAGAAGAAATAAGAAGAGGAGTATGTCTCCCGCCAACTGCCTGCCTAGCTAACTTCATTACGCTTCTCAGTGCGAATGGCCATAGATGTGTTTTTAATTATTTTGCTTAAATTGAGAAAATGAAAGTATTCCTTTGCGAAAATGGTGAAGAAAAGAAAAAGAGAACGGTCCAGTCCACGGGACCTCTTATGCAAACTTGAAAAACAGCTCCAGACACGAAAATGTGGAAGCCGTGTTATTTTTAGGTTAAGGGCTAGGTCTCGACCACGTTATCCAAATAGCAACTCGAGATATCCCGCGTAGCAGCTACTGGCCCGGGGATAAATGGTTCCAACAGCAGCCCGAGATACCCCATCAGGTGCCACAGGCCGGGGATAAATGGTCCAAATAGCAACTCGAGATATCCCGCGTAGCAGCCACTGGCCCGGGGATAAATGGTTCCAACAGCAGCTCGAGATACCCCATCAGGTGCCACAGGCCGGGGATAAATGGTCCAAACAGCATCTCGAGATATCCCGCGTAGCAGCCACAGGCCTGGGGATAAATGGTTCAAATAGCAACTCGAGATACCCCATCAAGTGCCACAGACCAGGGTAAAAAGTCAAGTGAAGAAACACGAGAAATCCCATCCAGAGCCACAGGCTGCCCACCAAACAAAATTTTGTTACTTCAATATTGTTTTTATATGACACTGTGATAATGTGACATTAGTTGATATGTGGTGGTGATGCTGATGTAATATGTATGTGATAGATTATGTCCCGAGTTACAACATCACAATGTGACATTGAATGTCACAGGATGTTGCATTCATATTGCAGCAACGTACATATTATATCATATTGTAACATCACATAAATGTTATGTTGTAAATATAACACACCCTACATATGTATAATATTTTCTCAATGTTTTTTTCATAGTATCGCCACTACATTGTAGTTATATATGAAAAGCATATTGCTTTTGTGATATTGAAGAAATATGACAGCATTCACATTGCTGAATATTAATTCAGTAACATTACTGATGCAACATTTGTGTCAACTGTACAGGGAGTTTCCAAATTCAATACAGATATTTCAAGGGCGTATGCCAGCGGTCAAAATAAGACATGGGCCCGCAACAGCTTTATTTCTGAGGAACAAAAATGATAATGATACGCCACTGTGTTTTTTTTTTCAAATGAATATTATATTTATGATGGTCCTCTATCTATTCATAAAAATGGTCCTCTTGACTTTTTTTCATACGCCAGATTTCGATTTAAAAAACAAAATGCATTTATGCATTTCATCGAGACTAACAAAAAATCGCATAGGTACAAGCAAAAATGAAGACCTTTTATTTTTTTACATCGGAAACCGTCCGTCGGACAAAAAAAATCAAGTGACCATGTTCATGGAAAGATAGAAGACAATTATATTATAAAAATATTACTTATTTGACAAAAAAACAGTAGCGTATTATTTTGATCAAAAATATGACAGGGCATGTTTACAGGGACGCCACTAATGGAAATTAATAAAACCTTCATCACGGAAAAATGTATTTTTATGTGTACTTTATTGCATGTATCAAAATTGAAAAAAAAGCCAAAGCAGTTTTAGAGATATTGAGAAAGAAATGACTTTTTTGTTAAATTTCAACATCCTGTATTTCAGAAATACGCAGTTGAGGACACATGTTTATAGGAAAAAAAAGTCTTATTTTGACCCCAGAAATACCACCTTGAAATATTTGTATTGAATTTAAAAACAACCTGTATAATTTTGTTCCAATCATTCAAAAAACCATATAGTGTATAATGCATACTTGTACACAATAGAGACACACAAGGTTTTATTTATCACACACAAGTATGATCATATAATGCAAGGGTTTCCAATTGGTTGAAACAAAACTTTTACTAGTTGACATAATCTAGTATTGAAGTACCTACTATTCAAAAAAAAGTACATTGAAAGGGTTATTCATTAAAATATGAATATTGAATTAAATAATATTTATTTCCGTACTACTACAATAACTAATTTAGTGAAATATGTACTAAAAAATAATATTTATTTAAACACTACTGCAATAAATGACCATCAATTCGCTTTTCTCTTCCTTTTCTTTGTCTTGAATACCTTAGCCATTCACTGACTGCCAATTCAAATTCTCTGTCTGTGGCTGTGGTGTATCCCTTTTTCACCGCTTCTGCAAGAAGACATCATCAATCAATTGAGCATAATGGTAGAAAGTAAATAAAGCTATAAGACTAAACAAAAGTATGAAACCAGCTATTGAAACCAGCTATATAGGTATATCTTTATGGGGAAAATCAAGTCGTGATTCACTTCTCGTGATAAATTAGAGAAAAATACAAAACAGTAGATAAACAGCACATTTTTTCTTAAAGATATGAACAGATACAGTAACGTCATTCAAATAATATGTCAAAAGTTTAATTTAAAATCAAAAATTAAAATCGTTGCCCAGCATTTGAAATATATAGTACGATGCAAATGTATGGAATAAATTCATTATTTTTGAATAAAAAGATATTTCGGAAAAATCCTCAGACAGGTCGATTTTCTTTTCCGATGGGCCAATTTTTGAACCACACCCAAAATATAAAGGGTTATCCGCATTAAAGTAAAAATGACTTTGGTGATATTTTTAAATGGGACACCTAGTATATTTTTCCTTATTTGGTTAGGGATCGTCATTACAAATCCAGTGATACCAAGTTTGATGGCACTCTTAGTCGTTTCTTGAATTGTTGTTTG